>OX439483.1:344524683-344963310 GCA_949320155.1 Melangyna quadrimaculata | reverse complement strand
CAAAATTAATGAAAAATTCAGTTTTTTAATAATTTATTTAAAAATTAACTAGGGGTGTACAATATCAGATTTTTGATTTAAGTGTTCAAGATTGAAGTAAGTAATATTTACAAATTATGCAAAATTCAAAATTCGCTTCAGTTAAGAAATAATAACCAAAATAACAAAATTAATGAAAAATTCCTTTTTTTTAATTTTTTTGAACATTAATTTAAAAATAACTAGGGGTGTACATTATCAGATTTTTGATTTAAGTGTTCAAGATTGAAGTAAGTAATATTTACAAATTATGCAAAATTCGCTTCAGTTAAGAAATAATAACCAAAATAACAAAACTAATGAAAAATTCAGTTTTTTAAGTTTTTTGAAAATTTATTTAAAAACTAACTAGGGGTGTACGAAAACAGATTTTTGATTTAAAAGTTTAAGACTGTAGTAAACAATATTTTTAAATTATGCAGAATTCAAAATTCGCTTTAGTTAAGATAAAATAAGCAAAATAACAAAATGATTGAATAATTCACTTTTTTACATTTTTTTTTAAATTTTTGTTGAATGAAACATATTTTCTTTTTTTGTAAAAAGTTTATTTTTTTCTTGTAAAAAAGTTAATTTTTTTTGTAAAAAAATTAATTTTTCTTTGTAAAAAAGTTAATTTTTTTTGTAAAAAAATTAATGTTTCTTTGTAAAAAAATTAATGTTTCTTTGTAAAAAAGTTATTTTTTTTTTTTAAAAAGTTTATTTTTTTCTTGTAAAAAAGTTAATTTTTTTTTGTAAAAAAATTAATGTTTCTTTGTAAAAAAGTTAATTTTTTTTTTAAGTTTATTTTTTTTTGTTAAAAAGTTAATTTTTTTTATAAATTTTTTTAATTTATTTTTCTAAAAAACTGTTTTTTTTTTGTAAAAAACTTTATTTTTTTTTTTGTAAAAATTTTAATTTTTTTTTGTAAGCAAATTAATTTTTCTTTGTAAAAAAGTTAATTTTTTTTGTAAAAAAGTTTATTTTTTTTGTAAAAAAGTTTATTTTTTTTTGTAAAAAAGTTTATTTTTTTTTTTGTAAAAAAGTTTATTTTTTTTTGTAAAAAAGTTTATTTTTTTTTGTAAAAAGTTATTTTTTTTTTTAAAAAAAGTTATTTTTTTTTTGAAAAGTAAATAAAATAAGTGAATTAAAAAAAAAAGTTTTTTCCCGGGTAGGATTCGAACTCACGACTGCTGGAGCCATGGGCGGGAACTCTGCCAACAGACTGCGGTTAATGTAAAGATTTTCACAGTAAAGCTTGCAAATTTTCATTATCGATTTATTGATTGGGGGAGGTCTAAAAAAAAAATGTGCTATGTACAATAATGGTTTGAAAAAGGAGAATGATTTAAGCCCGTGTACATAAAAATATCCGATATAGTGAAGGAGATATGGGCGTTTCAAAGTTCCATACAAAGTTATTTTTTTTTTTATTTTTTTAAAAAAAACGAGGGGGTGTACATAAATTTTTTTTTTTGCTAAATCAAGTGTACAATAAGAGATACATCGATTGGCATTTTTATTTTTCCGAAAATCGAAAGTGCGCCGGCTGACTTCGAGGTGGTACGAATAAGTGCTTCTCGTCCAGCCGTTCGGATTCGGCATAAAATTGTAGGTCCCTTCCATTCCTGTCGAAAGGCGCACACAGGAATGGTTGCGAGTTGTTAGTCACTGGGCCCTGGTTCTCCATGAGCCGTTGTGCCACCCGATTTATTTATTTATTCTGATCTGGCTTTGATCTACAAAGCCTTTATTCGTCCAAAACTTGAACTATAACGGAAACATTCTCATCTCTTGAGCATGTTTCATATTTCATGTCTTTCGTTATTTTACCGTTATTTCCATAAACAATGCTCTAGTGAAATAGCCAGTTGCATTCCTCCCCTTAAACAATTCAAACGTAATACTCGCGCTTCTAGGAATGCCCATGAGTTTATCCTTGAGCCCAATTTCGGACGTACTGTCAAGTACAGAGATTCTTTCTTTAGTCGCACTACTCGAATGTGGAATGCTCTACCCAGCTCAATTTTTCCCTCCAATTGTGATCTACAGACGTTCAAAACCAATGTGCATCGGTATCTCCTTTTAAATCCCCTCCAATCTACCTAATCGCTCGTGCTGTGTATGTCTGTATGCATCTTAAGAGTAGTCATAACCCCTTTTGCACGCGCTAAATATAAAAAAAAAAAAAATAAAATACATATTCCGAGAATGGATTCCTGTGGACGCGGAATGCTCTTTGGCGTTGAATCTCACGTTGCCCTTCATCCTCGGAAGCAGATGATGATGACCAATCTATTATTTTAAAAGAAAATCAGTCAATTTATTATTATTTAAAATAAATCCAGCATGTTCTTACCTATTCAAAATTTGTAGTTCCAATATGTCTCCAAAAAATGCAAAAAACAAAAATCACAAATGGGATACCAAAATATAATATGTTCACGGGATGTGATGAGTGATGACTATTACGACACTTACCTTTTGAACACAATGCAAGTCGCTATTCGCGGTAAAAATCGCTGCAGCACAAGCTGTCACTAAAATCGCTCACTATGTAGCAAAGGTCGTCCACAATGGTGTAGCGCAGGAAGAACGTTAGCTGTCATTTTTTTTTACATTTAGATTTGTTTGGGTTCGTTCAGATGTTTGGAATTCCAATTTTTTCAAGGCGTGTTCCATACGTTGCATGTTGTTTTCGTTTCTATTACAAATGCGAGACTATCATGGTTTCCTTTTTATATATAAAACACAAAATATGACACAACAGAAAACAAACAAACAAAATTCAACATGGCAGAGGACAACATAGAATATTTTATTGAACTTGTAAAAAGAAATAATATTTTATGAGATTTAACAGATCCCAATTAAGCAGTAGGTAAATAAGAGGCATTTGTTTTGGAATTAACCAACAAAAAATATCAAGTTGTACAGCTGCATTGTGGGCACATGAAAAATAGCACGCACCATACTTTTTGATACAGGTATTTCAGCTCTAGCTTCAGTTCCAGTAACGGTACTGTTTTGTATTCACCCAGTTAGTTGGGATAGACCTACATTTTGCAAAAAGTGCAAACGTGGAAAAAATATTTATTATAAACCAATTTCTTACAAAAAAAAAAAAACAATTGAAAATCGTGTATGGTGACTAAAATTATCTGTCAGAACAATTTTCGCATGTTTTTTTGCAAGCAGGTGCCATTAGCACTCATGTTTATTTCTCACTTAAGCACTTTTTGGAAAAAATAGGTCTATGTAGTTAAGCCTTGTCCTTGCCTTGACCGATTTAAAATTGGAAGGAGAAAAGGACAACAATATCTAGAAAAATTTCATCAGTTTTACAAATGTGAAGAATTTGTTTTTTTTTGTCGTTTTGGTTTTTATCCAAGTCCATTGGATCTATCAAACAAAATTGTCTCACTTGTAGTGTGAATACTTTGCGCTTTTTTTAAAAATGAGTTCTCAAAATTGTGCGGCCGCTACAGCGACTCCTTTCTGCTCGGGCAGTTAAACTCTAATTAGACGAAAATGAGCTTTCAGTTTATAAGGGTGTTTGAAAGGCTGTTAAATTTAAAAGCGCTTTGTGAAACCAAAAATCCTCATCTTAATGCTAAATTACCTTTTAAATATTTAAAAGTCCTTTATTAAATCGGCCATTATAAAATCAAAAATTATTTAAGTTATATCTCATTTATAGTGAATGCACTTCATCATTCTTAATATATGCAGAAGGTAGATATTTTCAAATAATGTGACCGAATAGTCATGTACAGTTGTTCTTCTCTTAGTTCGCCATGTAGAAAAGCAGTTTTTATGTCCAGATGATGAATGTAATATTTTCAGTAAAAACCGATCGCAAACAAAACCCGAATGGTTGTCAACTTCGCAACTGGTGAATATGTCTCCGTATAGTCTGTATCGTACTTCTGGAGAAAGCCTTTTGCAACCAATCGCGCTTTGTACTCCGTTTGGTTGCCATACTCGACTTCTTTAATAGTGAAAACCCATTTTGACTTCGTATTTCAGTATGGAATTCAATTCTTCGTCTATAGAGTTGGTTTTGGTCTCAAAATGAAGCAAATTAAGATACTTTGAAATCGTAGAACAATGCTTTTATTTTAAATTAATTATTTAGGACTGAAATCACTAATAACTGAAAAAAGCGCGAACAAATCGCGTTTGTTTTGATTTTTGACCATGAAGCGGTCGCCGCTCGAGGTCGAAAACTTCGGTTATTTACTAGGTCAATATCCTGAAAACTCAGCAAAAATCAGAAATACCAGATTTGACGCATACGTGGATGTACATATATAGTAACTATACTATTTATTTATCATACAGAAAAGAATTTTTTTTGTATGACTTGCCCTTATTCATTCATTCATTGCTCAGCTCTAGTATGTCGTAGGAAGCTATTTTTTTTTTTAATTCTAAGAAATTAAAAGGACTAACAATTAGTTTTTAATTAAGCCGATTCACAAGCCTTTATCAAAATTATAACTCAAAAGTATTTGTCAACAAAAAAAATGAATAAAACTGACTGAAACTAGCTGTTAATTTTTATTTATTTGTTAAAAAAAAAATATTTATTTATTTAAGCAATAGCTAATATACTATTTTTTTTCATTTTTTACTTTGCGATATACTGAAGCCAATATATTCGTAAAAAAAAACAGAAATTATCTTTTTTGGGGCGCTCCGACTTGCCTGTGTTCATTCATAGATTTCCCGGCTCCCGTTTGGAGTTAAGAGCTCAATTTTTTTTTGAATGTAGGGAATAGGAACAGCTAGACAAAACACAAAAGAAAAACTAACAAAAATATAAGCTTTTTTCAAAATAATAATGAAAAAAAAGAGCGCGTGTAACTCAGTACTCGTGGCAGAAGTGAAACTTCTTTGGCTATCTAAAAATCTCGATATGTAAGGCTTATATGCGTAAGACGTATCCAGGTGTTCTTATCAAAATGATCAATGGGTTCGGGTTGTAAAGTTGAAAATTAAATAATAATGTTGAAAATTTAAAGTAAAAAGGTGAACATTAAAAAGAAATTTGTAGCGGACTCTCCTGATTAAATTAAATTTTTTTGAAATTAGCCTATTTTGAGAAAAAAATTTTAAAATAATTTATATCTCCATACCAGTAGGAGATAGATACAAATCTTAAACTAGTAAGATTCTTAGAATTTCATTATCTATCGACCAAACAAATTTCAAAACTCTAGCATTTTAATTAACGGAATTAGAAAAAAGACATAGAAGGACATTTTCCCTTTTATCAGCTACAATAATATAGATTATCAAAAAATCCAAACTTATTGCACTATAAAATATATTAGCCTATCAATAAAAATTTTTACTTTTACTCTACCTCCCACCACTTAGCTAATCAATGATCTCAGCGTTGCACATGCAGCGTTACATTTTTTCGTTTCAACTTGAGTGGAATAAGATATTAAACAACAGGACTTTATTATGTGATTGTAAAAATAAATTAGTCATATATGCAAGCTGCAAGCATATCCATTAGGGATCGTTGTAATAATTAGTTTTTGTATTCTTTTTGATAATATGTATAATTATAACAACAAATAAAAGGGGAAATGCACTCTTAAGTCTTTTTTATATTTCCGTTAATTAAAATGGTGGAGATCTGAAATTTGTTTAGAGGATATTTTATAAGGAGATATTAATTATTTTAATCTTATTTTATCTTACCCAATAGACTCTTAATTTTTTTAATGAAATCAGGAGAGTGTCTAAGAAATTTTTGCAGGGATTTTGATAATAGAATTTTTTGAACAACAACATTTTTGAAAAATCGGTCTAACTGTAGATATTAGTATTTTAATTTTTTTTAATTGAACAATGCACCTCCCATTAACTGGAGATAAAGCTACCTTTTGCAAAACTGCTAAGAATTATATTCGGTGCCTATACCTATGTACATACATACATTATGTAGTACATACATGAAATAGGAAATCTAAAAGTTTTGATTTTATTAAATTTTTAAAATTACATAAACCTGTGAATCATTTATAGCTTTTTAATGTTAAAACCAATTTTTGATATTCTTATTTAATTTTCAAGTTTATTAATCTTTGTTAAATTCTATAGCCACAGCGTGATTAAACTAAGGTGTGACAAAATGGCTCAGCATGAGTTTTGGTCGATACCAGCAAACACTTTTGCAGAAGGTGCAGTATATTCCCCCTCGTTTAGGGGGAGTTTTCCAAGAAAAATTACTTAAAACAGAAAACAAATTATTTAAAAACTACGGCAACACTTACAGTACCCTTTTATACATTTTTGCAAAACCAGAAATCTATTAAAAAATAAGGAAATCATTTTCTTAGTAAAAACAAGAAAAAACGACGTTGATAATAATCAAACTACAACATGGGAACGCGACCTGGACGTCAAATTATTGAGAAACGCCAAAATGTTTCAGAATTATACTCATAAACTGGTGCACACTTGTATAGAAATTGCACGATGGAATCGCTTGAAGTTGTTATTTTAAATTATAATGTGACAAGACGTTGAAGACATACGATAAAAGTTGAAAATATTATGTTAACGAAAAAAGTTAAACCTACTAGAATTCTTGTGTCTGTAATTTTTAAATTCAGTAGGTATCTATTATTTAAACTGTACGTAAGTAGAAATATTTAACTTTAAAAAAAATGTAAAAAGTCGGTCAAGCCTAATAAAACTTCAAAATATAAGAGAAAGAGCTGTTTTCGACAAAATTTGAATAATCGAATTCATTGTGTGAAAGATAACCGTTAGTGAAATGATAGAAAACAATACAAAAATTTAAAAACCATTGATTTTAATAAAATAATTTAAATTTATTTAATAATAGTATAGTCAACGAAGGAATTTTGCTTGCAAAAAATAGTGCTCTCTGGATTATTTTTTTATATGGTAGGGGTTACCCCCAGGTATAACAACGCAAAGTCCCCAGCCCAGGGCCGCCAGCTTAACTCATTAGGGGGGTAAAGAGGGGGTAAAGGTCTCCTTTTGTAGTTTTTCTTCCATATTTCGGAAACTAAGCATAATAGAGGCAAAGTCAATACGACAAAGTGAAAGAAAATTAAATTACCTTCTAATAAAAGTTATGTTCATAGTATTATAAAAGTAAACTAATTTACAAACATTCAATTTGTAAAGGCATTAAATTTTTTTAAGTTTTTTTCGATATTTCTACTCCCGCATTTCTATTGCTTCCAGCAAAACTATGAATACAACTTTTATTGGAAGGGTATTTAATTTTCTTTCACTTTGTCGTACTGACTTTGCCTCTATTATGCTTATATTCTGAAATATGGACGAAAAACTATAAAAGGAACCTTTACCCCCCTCTCCTGTCTAAGGCTTGCTTGTATTGTGATCCTTTAAAAAAAACGTTATCATTTTTTGGCGCCATATGAAAACTACTCTTGCTATTTAAATTTTTCGCAATTTAGTATACATAAACTTTTTCGAATAGTTTCGGATATATAGAAAAAAAACGAAATTATAACTCCTTTCTCAGCTTCACGACATGATGAAACAACAGTGAATGAATGTGTATTAACGTTTTTTGTTTTTTCCAAGTAAATTGGTCAGAAAACATTCAATATCTAAGACAATAACAGGTTTTTCAGATTTGTTGACTTTTCTACCGCCCGCAAAATGTGAATATATATTTTTATAGATAATTTAATTGTCTCTAATAAAATAGTATAAACTTTTCCGCTTACATGCTAGGTTGTGGAAATATTCACGAAAATCCAAAAAGGGGTACCTGTAACCCCCCCTCCTGAGTTAAGCTCGCGGCCCTGGGCTGGGGACTTTGGGTATGTTATACCTGGGGGTAACCTCTACCACATACAAAAATAATCCAGAGAGCACTCGTTTTTGCATTTATTTTATAATTTTGAGTCTTCGTTGACGGGCTATAAATTGAAAAATGTTCATATCGTTTATAATTTTTATAATTAAAAGCGACGCGTTGCGGTTTTATTTAATTTGCTGACTTTTGATGTTACTTTCATAAAAATTAACTTTTTTTCAACAATTCACTTTCTTTGACACGTTTGGTTGTGTGTCCTAACAGACTGAAAGATATTTTTTCTTCTATAGTCTATTTCTTTTTGAAACACCCAACAAGAACAAATTAAAGATAAGGCGATCACGAAGAAAACAAAATACAAAATATAGTGTATATTTAAACAAAAACCAAAAATGCGTCCAAGTTATGCAAGAAATGATGAATAAAACAGCAATTTCCACGATTTTTTCGTTCGAAAATTGTGCAAACCTGAACATGAAAATCCAATAATTAACGTTTGCATTAATTATTTTGAACTGAATGAAAAGACTCAGGATACATTTTGTGAGCAAACAAATTTGTGTTTATACTGATGTTACCTAATAGTTTTCAATGATTTATGATTTAAAAAATTGTTGTACCAAATAAAAACAAGACTGATTTAGTTTTGAAATTATAGTTACTATACCTTTTTTTATTTAGACTGCGAATTTTTTACTTCAATGTTTGATCAATTTCCTTAGTATATAGTGTTTACGAGTATTATTGCGTTTGAATTGCATACATAAGTCACCAGGGGGTAGCACAAACATTAGTACCCAGGGCGGCACTTTGGCTGCCTTAATCCACTCCTGATCAGAATGAACCCTATTAACCGCAGTTACGTAAAAGATTTGAAAGAAAAAACCGTTAAACTAAATCTCAATAATCGTTCTTTTGTATATTAATGCAGGCTCCCATTATTATATAATATATCAATTTAATATATAATTTTTTTAAATACAAAAATTCGTCTTTGAATGATGGTTTGTGTTTAAACAAAATATTTTTATTTTTCCATTGTGCAATATACATATACTCGTAAGGCACCCGACATATTCACATAAAACGGATAATTTTTATTGTGTGGGTGTACAGATGCACAATGTTCAATAATGGGTTGCTCGACTTTCGTTGCGATTGTAAATATTTTTTTTTATTTCTAGAAAATTTATAAAACTATAAAAAAATCTCAGCAAAATAATAACCGTTATCTATCTACATACGTATATTACTTTTTTTCGAATTATATTATTGCAAAATTTCGTTTAAACAACAAAAAAAGGCTATCTTATTTGCAAACAATACGCTTGTTATTTTTCATAATGTCAAAAAGTACATTTGTACGAATAGTTTTGGTAAAAAAGAAAACTTTTACAGGTAGTGCAATTTTCATTTAAGGCTTTTGTTATAAGCGCTTATTAATCCAATTAAAAAAAACACTATACCTTTGGACGCAAGGTCAGGCTCTTTTTTAAGACTGTTCGACTATATATCGTCGCCTGAGAATTGTTTTGTTCCATATGCCACTTTTGTCGTTTTTGAGGTAGGGAAGGATTCTATGGTAATTTTGTATGCTCTTTCTAAACCTGTGATCCGATTCGCGCTGTCTTTCCAGTCCCGAGATATCGAACATCGATTTTGTTCCACAGCCACCAAAATCAACAGTTTGTAGAATTGTGCCATAAACCATTTTTTTGAGTTTGGGACAACTTTTCCCTACAATTTTTCGCAATTTTTTTGTAAGAATGGTTTTGTTCTACGTGCATATCACGGCGACAATAGGTAGAGAAAATACTAAGAAAATTGAGAATTGGTTTGTCCTACATGCACTTTTGTTAAAGAAATGCTATGTATGTGGGACAATGATCGGTTTGTGCCATCTCCATTACAGTTGTGTAGATATTCGGAGATGATTGTATGAAATCAGTAAGTCGTGGCTTAAAGTTGACCGCCAAGGTGAAAGGAAGTGCGATCGCGGATGTTTATGAGTTTTGTTTGTAATGGACACTGTTTCATCTGAACCTGGTTCTGTGGCCAGCGGCATCCTTATAAGTACCTGCTTGTTTTTCCAATTTATTTTAATAAATGCAGGATATAAAATATAATATGTATATTTATTTTTAAATAGGTAAAGCATGTTTGATGACGAATTATTGCCCAAGGATTTTAGTTCTTCCTCTTAGTCGTCGGGCTATTTTTCAAGTTATTAAAACTTACTCAGTTATTTCAAGGTAGCACATTTTATGCTAACTATTATTTTTCCGAACGGTGATGATTCACGAGCTGGTCTAAATTATTCAGCTGACAGTAGTTGTGCCAGCAAAATCTCAAGAAGGTCAAAAACAATGAAACATTTTTGTCAACAAAGCAGTAAAACTGCTATACATTTTGTTGTTTTGTTTGTTTTTTTGTAAGAAGAATATTAAAAGTAAATTGTTTATTGGATTTGTTAAATACAAATTTTGTTGAAAAAAGAGATGCAATCGATTTTCTTTTCAAAATTTATCGTCCAACTCCATGCTTTCTTGCATTTCACATATATGTATATATTCAGATGAGAATTGCTTTGTGCTATATCCGTTTTGTTGTGTTCCACGTGTATAGAAAAAAAAATCATTTTCATAATGTAGGAGGTGGGACACAACTCAAAAAAGTGAACTTTTACGCTAATTAGCGTATCTTGTTATGGCTTGGCAAAACACTTTGAAAATTGGTAGGTGAAATCCTTATAAGAATAACTTCATGTTAAAAAAATAAAAAAAAATCCTATCACACAGTTTCGGAGTACTTGGTACCTTTAAATGCGTTTTTCTCGAAAAAGTGCCAATGGCGTATGGAACAAACCAATTCTCGGGCGACGATATGTATATATGTATACCTCTGGACTTGGGTATCTATGTCAATAGACAAAAATCAAACTTAAGCTTCCTAACGATGTTAAAAACACATTTTCATTTTGCAACAATACCGTTAGAAATATAACATACTGTAGTGTACTTGTTTTGATACCTAAATATCTATAATTTAGATTTTCAAATCTGAAAGCCAAAAAATATCTTTATCAGAGATGATACAAAAAAGAAAACAAAACTGAACCCCTTACTTGATAAAAATAATCAAAATGAACAAACTGTCTCTAGACTGCCAACAACTAACAAAGTTTTTTTTTCCATTTTTACAAATAAAATAAACAATATCCTTCCTACAATAGTTTTCTCTATATTTTAATATTCAAAAAAATACTTCAGCGTAGCTTGGAAATCATGTATAGATATATGTCAACAAAAATAAAAATACAACCCATACCCCTAAAGAAAAATACATACCTACAAACATTTTTTCAAAACAATACGAAATATTGAAAATTGTCATGGTTACCCAATAACAAAAAGGAATAATATAATAAATACATATCCTTTTGGGACATCATCTATTTAGTCTCTGCCAGTAGCGGATCTAGGATTTGGCTGTGGGGGGGGGCTTGCAGTTTGGACTTTGGAGATCCATTTTGATACCTTAAGTAATAAAATTTGCTTGTCCGAAGATAAATTTTATAATTTATAACAAATAATAGAGATCAGTTTAGGTTTAATGCAAGACCGTACTCAACTTAAGTCGAACTAAACTTCACGACAACGCGGCAAAACATTATTTTTTATGAAATTTAAGGAGCTATATCGCACTCAGCGGCAGCTGAACTTCATACAAATTCATACGAATTCGTGTGAAGTGTAGTTCCGATGCAGTGCAGTTGCGGCGAGTGCGACCTAACCTTTAAGGCTCAAGTATTTTTTTTTCCTTTTCCTTTAATGATATCCATTTTTTATGTGCCTTTATATCCGCTCCTGTTGCGCTTCAAAATGTTTTCAATACAAAGTACAATAACAATTATTCATAATTGCTGTAGCGGAGTTAGAAGCAAATTCAAAGGCGCACAATAGTTTTTAGCCATATATTCTTGAACCACGCGTACAAATTCGTTTATTTATATTATTTAAAAATTGATTAGGTACCTACATTATGTAGTTATATTTTTAACTTAGCTGTGGGTATGTTTTGAACTTCCCATTTTTGACAAGATTTGAAAACTGTTTTTAATTGGCTAGTTCAGAAAAATTATATTTAAGTGTTCGTACTGGCAAAAGTTCATATATGTGCTTTGACACGGTATTAGTCCTCTAAGATCTCATTTTTCCTGAATTATCCAAATCAAAGAGAAACTATTTTGTTCAAAATGACACTTTACGACATAAGACAAAGCTGCTCTAAGAAATAAGCCCCGGCCCAATTCTGTCAGCGTGAATGAGTTTTCGTGTATACGCTGCATACGCTTTATAGGTATTCATGCTAAAAAAATATGTCGACAAATTTGCACGTTGCTCTAGAGTCTAGAAGGATTGCAAATATTCATTTGCTTTTGCATGATTTTCTGAGCGCGCAGAGAGAAAACTCACGCTTTTGGAATTTGGCTCCTTGACTAGAGAATTTCTATGTTTTGGATGTACAATTGCCTTGGACCTTTCAAATTTTGAAAACGTAGCCCCAAAAATTTCTAAGCCCAGCCAAGGCCGTAAGAAACAATTCCTGTTGTATTAAACATACACTAAACTTGACATCCCGTTGTTCTCCAATGGTTTAAGCCACAAATGCGTTTCTTTCGGTATATTAGCTTTGTTTTTAGTATATACAGTTGGGGCATTTGACACGTTAATGTAAAGACTCGACCATTTTTATCTCTTTTTACTTATCTCTTCAAGCCTTAGCCCCAACTTCGGACTTTGACAGTCCCTAGACTTGAGCCCCCAAAACTCTCTGGAACAAGGTTAGTTTTTAAAAAGTAAGTTGCTTAACCCTGGCTAGGTTTTTTGTCCAATATTCTCAGACCTTATTGCACCAAAGCTGTTTTTTGTTTGTTCCAGTTTTCTGGGTTTAATTTTTAGGGAAAGATTGTCGTTGCATTAAAAATATCCATATTTATAGCCCCCAACTTAGTTTTTGTCCAATTCGCTTCAGGCTTCAGCCCCAATCTTAGGACTTAGAAAAAAAATTACATAACATGTATGCAAATAGTTCAGCCCCAACCACGTTATTTTGTTCATCAAATTTTATAGCTTAACAATATTTCAGACGGAATATAAAATTCTACACGTTGTAATGTTTTGCTTTCTATATTTCAAATTATTTTAGCCCCTATAGCCACCCCCCTGGGCCCGCTACTGGTCTCTGCTATTCGCCTCTTGGACTGCAGGGCGTTCTGAGTAATTGGATGTCATTTCTATTTGTATTTATTCAATGGTTTGCAATCATTGCTTTGGTCAAAGTGAACACTAAATATATATTTTGAGATTAAATACAACAGTTTCAAATTAAGTCGCTCTACTCCAAAAATATTTCCATATTTCTGGAACTTTTTACGAGTTCAGCCTGTTTAACCCGCAAGATGCCACAACTCCTGAGACTCAATCTAAAAACGGTCGGTCAAAAAAGAGTCAGCTTAGCACAAAAAATTGAATGTACGTTATACTGTTGACAGTATTTTCAATTAACTACCAAAATTCGAGATCCGTCGATTTAGCACACATCCAAGCCAGAGCACCTCTGACGCAATACCGATTTGGTCTCTTTCACATAAAATGCATAGGTAAATAGCTTGATCCACTAAAGTGACCGATGCACTATGGAGTAAAAGCATGAAAAAGCGAGACAAAATTATTTTTTGTATACAATGGTTTGATTTCCACCTGAAAAGATGTTTTATAACATTTAAAGTGTGTTTGATCACGATTTTTTAAAATTTTATTCTACGTTGTTCTGAGAGGGTTCTGAACAAGACTTGCTCTCTTCGTCGGAGTTTGCACTGTCTACATCTTGTAAGTCATTAGCTTTACTTTCTAAAATTTCATTGAAAATTGGATTTGCAATCGAATATTCCCATTCTTTCTTTGCAAAAACATTTTGTTTTTTAACAAGAAGAAACAGGAAACAAGAAGATCCTTCAAGTACACCAAAATAAGCAATTTTTAAAGAAAAATGCAAAAACACACCACATTTTCTAACACGAATCACATGTAAACTTGCACCCAATTTTTTTTAGTCGAAGCTTTTATATTACTTTATTATTCTGCATAAACAACACAACGGAATTTGACGGAAAACATAAACAAACAAAATACACTTTAAAGGGTATTCATTTAAATAAATCACAAAAAATATAAAAAAACATTTGTTTAACAAGAAAATTGATGAATTTATAAGAACACACCTGCAGTTAAAGTTTTCATTTTAAGAATTGTATTTAGTAATGTAAAATATTATGTAAATAATTTATTTAAATCAACATATTATTTTTTTTTTTGTGATGCAAAAAAATGAATGGTCTTTTTCCACTTACTTAGAACCTGTGCTGCAAGGAAATTAGTTAGAGTAAAAAAAAAACAGCTTCTTGATCTATGGGAATATTATGTACTACCGTTCGGTATAAACTTCACTTCTCAATTTTACAATTTAGAAAATCGACTTTTGTCTCGTTTTTGGAAGCATTAACTCCATTGTGAGATGTAAAGATTGTCCCTTTCTTACTCATCATTCGGTATATTTTTCAACACAGGGTTTTCGAGATCCCTTTTTAAGGCAGTTTATTGTGAAATCAGAACTTACAGAAATTTTGAATTTTCATTCTGGGGGTGCGAACTATGATAAAATATAGTTATGATATTTATATCTTTATTTTAAGTGACTTTGGTAGCGATTTTAAAAGTTCCGAAAATTGTTCACTTGGCATGTAAATATGTAATTTCGTGCAACTTTTAGAAATTTTTAAATTCACTACCAAAGTTGCTAAAAAAAGATATAAATACACTTAGGTTAGGTTAGAAAGTGTGATGAAGCGGCAAGCCGAATCATCTCACTCGGATCTCAGTGGATCCATTGTGCTCCCCGGGAGCTGGCTTGTGTTCCATTAAAAAAAATGTTATCATTTTTTGGCGCCATATGAAAACAACTCTTGCTATTTAAATTGTTCGTAATTTAGTATACATCAACTTTTTCGTATAGTTTCTGATATATAGGAAAAAAACGAAATTATAACTCCTTTCTTAGCTTCACGACATGATTCACGAGCTGGTCGAAATTATTCAGCTGACAGTAGTTGTGACAGCAAAATCTCAAGAAGGTCAAAAACAAGGAAACAAATTTGTCAACAAAGCAGTAAAACTGCTTTACATTTTGTTGTTTTGTTTGTTTTTTTTTTTTTTTTTGTAAGAAGAATATTAAAAGTAAATTGTTTATTGGATTTGTTAAATACAAATTTTATTGAAAAAAGAGATGCAATCGATTTTCCTTTCAAATTTTATCGTCCAACTCCATGCTTTCTTGCCTTTCACATATATATTTGATGAGAATTGCCTTGTGCTATATCCATTTTTGTGTGTTCCACGTGTATAGAAAAGAAAATCCTTTTCATAATGTAGGAGGTGGGACACAACTCAAAAAAGTGGATTTTTACGCTAATTAACGTATCTTGTTAATGGCTTGGCAAAACACTTTGAAAATTGGTAGGTGAAATCCTTATAAGAATAACTTCAAGTTAAAAAAATTAAAAAAAAATCCTATCACATGGTTTCGGAGTACCAAGTACGCAAACCTTTAAATGCGTTTTTCTCGAAAAAGTGCCAATGGCGTATGGAACAAACCAATTCTCGGGCGACGATATGTATATATGTATACCTCTGGACTTGGGTATCTATGTCAATAGACAAAAATCAAACTTAAGCTTCCTAACGATGTTAAAAACACATTTTCATTTTGCAACAATACCGTTAGAAATATAACATACTGTAGTGCACTTGTTTTGATACCTAAATATCTATAATTTAGATTTTCAAATCTGAAAGCCAAAAAATATCTTTATCAGAGATGATACAAAAAAGAAAACAAAACTGAACCCCTTACTTGATAAAAATAATCAAAATGAACAAACTGTCTCTAGACTGCCAACAACTAACAAAGTTTTTTTTTCCATTTTTACAAATAAAATAAACAATATCCTTCCTACAATAGTTTTCTCTATATTTTAATATGCAACAAAAAAAATCTTCAGCGTAGCTTGGAAATCATGTATAGATATGTATCAACAAAAATAAAAATACAACCCATACCCCTAAAGAAAAATACATACCTACAAACATTTTTCAAAACAATACGAAATATTGAAAATTGTCATGGTTACCCAATAACAAAAAGGAATAATATAATAAATAAATATCCTTTTGGGAATTGGTTTGTGCACACAAAAAGCCGACATCATCTATTTAGTCTCTGCTATTCGCCTGTTGGACTGCAGGTCGTTCTGAGTAATGGGGTGTCACTTCTATTTGTATTTATTCAATGGTTTGCAATCATTGCTTTGGTCAAATTGAACACTTAAGTTGGCACTGATTTTTGTTCACGTACTTGGAACCCTTAACTCGCACCCTTAGAATGAAAGTGACCTAATTCAAAAATTGCAATTTGTGGGAAATGAGCAATAAAGTTTTCAAAATAGTATAGTTTTGAGTGAATGTATCTTTTACACATTTCATTGGAAATTATTGATTCTTTGCGGAATCATTTATTAATCGCGTATGCACATCATCAGATAATGAGTATGAAACAGGTGATTGTAGTGAATCAGAATCAAACGAAAAAGGTGATTTTGAGACACCTGAAATTGCTGTAAATAAAGATAATATACCAGTTATGGGTAATGAACAATACAGAACTAGTAGTGGAAGAACTGTACGTCCACCGCAAAGATACGGCTGGGACTGAAACTTTATATAGGTACATATATGTATATATAATTAAAAAAAAAATATTTATTAAAGAAAAAAGCGTGTAATAAGTTAGCTAATGTACACATACCTTAATGTAAAATAGTTAAGATTAAGAATGCAAACATAATGTTAAGGTTAGGAACGCAAGCATAATGTATTCCTACACCAAAAGGTAACTACTTTATTGCTCTTGAGATAATTAAGAATTGATTCTATTTTCGACCGCTGTTCAGACAACTTCTAATAACAAATTTATATTTATAAGCTTAATTAAATTATTAGTGTTTCATTTAATTGACGATTAACATAATTGTTAGAATGAGCAATAAAGTTTTCAAAAAAGTATAGTTTTGAGTGAATGTATCTTTTACATATTTCATTGGAAATTATTATTTCTTTGCGGAATCATTTATTAATAGCTTATGCACAAATTGATAACATAAAATTCAATTTAAATATTTTTTTTAAATAAATATATATTTTGAGATTTAATACAACAGCTTCAAATTAAGTCGCTCTACTCCAAAAATATTTCCATATTTCTGGACCTTTTTACGAGTTCAGCCTGTTTAACCCGCAAGATGCCACAACTCCTGAGATTTAATCTAAAAACGGTCGGTCAAAAAAGAGTCAGCTTAGCACAAAAAATTTAATGTACGTTATACTGTTCACAGTATTTGCAATTAACTACCAAAATTCGAGATCCGTCGATTTAGCACACATCCACGCCAGAGCACCTCTGACGCAATGCCGATTTGGTCCCTTTCACATCAAATGCATAGGTAAATAGCTTGATCAACTAAAGTGACCGATGCACTATGGAGTAAAAGCATGAAAAAACGAGACAAAATTAGTTTTTGTATTCAATGGTTTGATTTCCACCTGAAAAGATGTTTTATAACATTTAAAGTGTGTTTGATCACGATTTTACTTGCTCTCTTCGTCGGAGTTTGCACTGTCTACATCTTCTAAGTCATTAGCTTTACTTTCTAAAATTTCATTGGAAATTGGATTTGCAATCGAATATTCCAATTCTTTCTTTGCAAAAACATTTTTTTTTTTTTAACAGGAGAAGCGTTTTTTGATAAAAAAAAAAAAACAGGAAACAAGAAAATCCTTCAAGTACACCAAAATAACCAATTTTTAAAGAAAAATGCAAAAAAACACCACATTTTCTAACACGAATCAGATGTAACCTGCAAAAACCTGCACCCAATTTTTTTTTAATCGAAGCTTTTATATTACTTTATTATTCTGCATAAACAACACAACGGAATTTGTCGGAAAACATAAACAAAACGATTAACGAATAATGCACAGAAAACAGAAAAATACACTTTAAGGGGTATTCATTTAAATAAATCACAAGAAATATAAAAAAACATTTGTTTAACAAAAAAATTTATGAATTTATATATTTTCATTTTAAGAATTGTATTTAGTAATGTAAAATATTATGTAAATAATTTATTTATATCAACATATTTTTTTTTTTGTGATGCATAAAAATGAATGGTCTTACTTAGAACTTGTGCTGCAAGGAAATTAGTTAAAGTAAAAAAAAAACAACTTCTTGATCTATGGGAATATTATGTACTACCGTTCGGTATAAACTTCACATCTCAATTTTACAATTTAGAAAATCGACTTTTGTCTCGTTTTTGGAAGCATTTACTCCATAGTGAGATGTTAAGATTGTCCCTTTCTTACTCATCATTCGGTATCTTTTTCAACACATGGTCTTAGAGATCACTTTTTAAGACAGTTTATTCTGAAATCAGAATTTACAGGAATTTTGAATTTTCATTCTGGGGGTGCGAACTATGATAAAATACACTGAACCAAAAAGGTACTTAATATCAAGGAAAAACTGTATATTTTTAATGAATTAATTCCTCAAAAACGGTCCAAGAATAGAGTTCATAAAAAACATGAAAGCCTAAACATACTTTTAATGATTTTTTTCATACGACTATAAAAGTTCCATAAAATTAATGACTCCTGCATTAAATCAAAGAACGGCAGTCATTTAATACATCTGACAACAATTCATTGATTGTATGTTATTTTTCTTAATAAGTATGAGCTATTTCATACTATTTAGGTTAACATTCATGTACCAAATCATAGACCCTGTTTAGTGTCTATCCAATAGATATGCACTTCTTGGTCAATCAACCCAAAGCGCAACGTGTTGATCAATAATTTAAACTTTAATTATTTATCTATACAAAGAAAATGCTGCTGGTTGTTCTCTTGTCGAGTTGTAAAGTATAATGCTTTATTAAAACTATTTAAACTAACTTAAAAGGTAAAGAATTAGAGTAACAAAGGAAAATAGAGAAATAATAGCCGTTAGGCTTTATGTTAGAATTTCATATGTTGATGTACATAAAGTATGAACAGTAAATGCAGTGAGAATACAATGTGTGCATGTAAGTATGTATGATGTTTGATTTGAAATAATATTGTACATAATACAAAAATAGGGTAAATTATGAATTGTTGTGCTGCTTGAGCGGAACTTAAACTTATTTAATGATTTAAATATATAAAGGTAAAATATGTAAGAAAATATTTATGATGGTTCAGATTAAGACTGAACATGCCGGCCACCTTGAAGGTTTTATATCTTCAACCTTGTTTACATCGGGAGTGGGTAAAGTTTGTTGGCTGTGCGTTTATAGGTACCAAGTTTGGTTTTGACTTCAGCAACACGTACGATGCCATCAGAGCCTGGGAATGTTTGGATTATTCGACCCATAAGCCATTTGTATGGGGGTAAATTATCGTCGTGTATGAGGACTATTGCATCTGTTTTGATAATGTCAGATTTCTTGTACCATCTGGTGCGTTCTTGTAGACTAAGGAGGTAGTCTCTTGACCAGCGACGCCAAAATTGTTGTTGAATTTGTTGCAACTTTCTAAATCTCGTTAGCCGTGATGTGTTAACATCTAGTAAGCATGGTTCTGGAATAGATGTTAGTGGACGTCCTATGAGGAAGTGGCCTGGAGTGAGAGGTTGTAGGTCATCCGGTGATGATGAGAGTGGTGTGATTGGGCGCGAATTCAGTATTGCTTCGATTAGAGCGGTGAGTGTACTAAGTTCTTCGAAGTTGAGCACTGCGTTCGCTGCGACTCGTATGAGATGATGCTTGGCAGATTTGACGGCTGCCTCCCAGAGGCCGCCGAAATGAGGTGACCTAGGAGGAATAAATCGCCACTCGATTCTGTCAACTCTGCAAAGTTCTTGAATTTGCGTCAGACTTTCGCCATCAAATAGTTTGGTCAATTCACGGAGCTCGTTTCGGGCACCCACAAAATTGGTCGCATTGTCGCAGAATAATGTGTGACAGAGGCCGCGCCGGGCGAAGAATCGTCGAAGTGCTGCAATAAACGAGGCGGTTGTAAGGTCGCCGACTGCTTCCAAGTGTACTGCTTTAGTGCTGAAGCAAACGAAGACAGCGATGTATCCCTTTATGATCGTACGAGCCCTTGGCTGATAGCGCAATTTAAAGGGTCCGCAAAAGTCTACACCAGTTGTAAGAAACGGACCTCCTGGTGATACTCGTTCCGAGGGAAGATTGCCCATAAATTGCTTAACAGATTTAGGTTTGACACGAAAGCATCGTTGGCACTTGTTAAATTCTCGACGTGCCATGTTTAGTCCATCAAGAGGCCAATACCTTTGACGAACTATACCCTATAGTTGGTTCAATGTCCTCAGAGTTTTGGAGGCGATGGTATTCATTTTTGAATTCTAAGAGCTGCATGTTTAGGATTAAGCCATTATGAGCGAGACTACTTTCTTCTACTGTTGGGAGAGTTGAGAGTACTGCGGTAGTTTGAAGTTTGCGTGATTTGTTGAAAAAACGATACACGTAAGCAAAAATTCTTTCAAGCTTTGGGAGTGAGTCATTGTATCTAACGTCAGATATGATGCAGTAGTATTGCGAATGTGCTGCGATGAGCGTCCTTAAGGATGATTTTTGTTCCAGGATGTCTTCTAACGAACTGGTTGTTGGAGTTTCTCGCCAGCTTTCATAACTCGAACCTAGGAAAGTTGGTCCTTGGAACCATTGAGATGATGATTGTAAAAAATCTGGTGTACATCCTCTCGAGATGAGATCAGCTGGGCTAATTTTTCCTGCGACATGTTTCCATTGTTCTGCCTTTGAGAGTTCTTGAATCCTTGCTACCCTGTTGGCGACGAATGTGACCCATGTGTAAGATGGTTGGGAAATCCATGCTAAAACAATCTGTGAATCTGTATGATAAAAATATCATTGATTTTAATTTGAAGGGTATTCGTTAGCCTGTCAACTAACTCGGCCATCATGACAGCTGTCTGTATGATAAAAAATATCATTGATTTTAATTTGAAGGGTATTCGTTAGCCTGTCAACTAACTCGGCCATCATGACAGCTGCTTGGAGCTCTAGTCTAGGTAGAGTTGTCGACTTTATTGGACTAACGCGTGATTTGGAGCATATGAGCTGACAGTTTACTTCGCCTGAACGACTAAGTGAGCGCAAATAGCAACACGTTCCGTATGCGACTTCGCTGCTGTCGGAGAATGCATGTAGCTGGATGTCAACATATTCCGATTGGCCAAGAAGATGTCGAGGGCAGGACAGGAATTTGACTTCGTTAAGTTGCTGAATGTAGCGATCTCATTGAAGGCTTAGTTCTTCTGGTAGTGGTGAGTCCCATCCTAATTTATATTTCCAGAGTTGTTGCATGAATAGCTTACCCTTTACTATGATTGGGCCGATTAAGCCAAGGGGGTCGAAGTTTTTACCCAGGTCGGAGAGAACTGTTCTTTTGGAAGATTTGCTATGGACTTCTGGAACGTAATTGAATTTGAAGACATCTTCGTGTGGTTGCCAAATCAATCCCAAAGTTTTGACTGTCTCGGAATTATTTATGATTATAAAAGGCTCTTTATATTCTTCCGGAGTGTTTTCTAACAGTCGTTCGTGATTAGCACAGAACTTTCTTAGTTCAAATTGTCCTTTTGCCAATAGGGAGATGATGTCTTCTTTGAGCTGCTTAGCTTCAGAAAGGTCATTGGCTCCTGTCATGAAGTTGTCAACATAGGCTCCATTTAAAACAGCATGGGAGGCCTTGGGAAACTGAGTCTAACTGAACAATACACCTGGTGGCTAAAAAAGGAGCAGATGACGTGCCGTAGGTCACTGTATTCAAGAGATAATATTCAAGCTGTTCTTTGGGCTCATCACGCCAGACAATCATCTGGTATTTTCGATCGTCTTCGTGAATCAGGATTTGCCGAAACATCTGACGTATGTCTGCCATGAATACGTAGGCGAAGGTTCGAAAATTTAGTAGGACTGTAAATAAGTCGGGCTGTATGGTTGGTCCAACCATAAGAAGATCATTCAGTGAAAGATTTGTTGAAGTCCTTGCCGAACCATCAAAGACTACTCGAAGCCTTGTGGATGAGCTATCTGGCTTGACTACGCAATGGTGCGGCAAGAAGTAGTTTGTGGTTGGAATGGTTTTAATCTCTTGCATGTGGTTAAGGTCTCTATACTCGTGAACAAATGCTGTGTAAGGTTGGTGTAGTTCCGGATTGGATATGAGCTTGCGTTCTAGTGCCTTAAACCTTTTAGTAGCAATATTAAGAGAATTTCCGAGTTGTGACGGATCTCGTCGAAATGGAAGACGTACAATGAATCGACCAGAACTTGTTCGTGAGAAGGACTGCCGAAAGTGTTTCTCACATTCTTCTTCTTCTTGAGTAAGAGTATTAGAAGGTGCCTTGTAGTCTTCAAGTTCCCAAAATTTTTGAAGAGTCTTTTCTAGACTTGAGAGCCTTGGAAAAGCTGTGGTTGCAACGTTGCAGTGCGGAAGCGAAAGAGGCCTTGTTTGCAGTTTGCCAGCAACTACCCATCCAAGTTCGGTGTTCTGCAAGATAGGAAGGTCGGAGGCTAGGCGATACTGATCCTGTTTTAGAAGAGTGAAAAGGAGTTCTGCTCCTATAAGAATGTCAATTTTACTTGTACGATAAAAGTGAGGGTCAGCCAGTTCAAGTGTCTTTAAGATGTCCCATCCATCGATATTGATGAAGCTATCAGGATGATTTCCAGTTATTTGCGGTAAGACGTGAAAGTCAATTATTGCAGAGAATTTGCTGTATTGCGAGTATATGGAGGTTGTGATGATGTGACGTATCTTAGAGACAGAATTTCCAATGCCGCTAATGGGAAGATCAATTCGTGAACGCTCAAGACCAAGCTGTGTAGCGCAGGATTCTGTCATGAAGTGAAGCTGGGAACCTGAATCTAATAGAGCTCTGCACAGGAGAGGTTGCCCGTATTTGTCAAGGGCTTTGATAAGCGCTGTGGCTAAAATAATTTGAGAGCGAGGTTTGTTATTTTTAGATACTACTAATGATGATCCGCTAGTGGAGGTAGGGTTTGATTGATCGTTGTTTATAGGAGTGGTCAAAACAGGTGTAGGTTTAGCTAAAGAGTTTGTATTAAGTGAAGTTCTTAGTCATGGTTCCTTTGAAGGAGTTTCAGATTGTGCAGATTTTGCTGAAAAATTATCGTGTAACAATGTATGGTGTAGTTGACTGCAAGTTTTGCACTTGGATAAGCTGCATGAAGCGGTGAGATGTCCAGTTTTGAGACAGTTTAGACAAAGCTTCAAATCATTTGCTGAATTGTAGCGCTGTTCGGGTGAAAGTTGTAGGAACTTCTTGCATCGATATATATTGTGCCGGGTACCAGAACAATGATTACAAAGCTTCTCTTGAGAAGCTACGAGAGAGGTTTGACGCTGTTTGTTGTCTTTGTTAGGTTGTGGCTTGATATTTTTTGGAGTATGTGCTGTGGGGGTTACAAGAGCGAGACATGATTTTTCTTCGATATTAAAGGCTCGATTTTCTAAAAACTTCTTAAGTTCTTCAAGAGTTGGGAACCTATCTTGGGAACGGACATCGTTCCATCTGTCCAATGAGAGGCCGTCTAGTTTTGAACAAATCAAGTAGATAATTGGATCATCCCAATATGCAGTAGGTCTACCTAGCGATGTAAGTGCGCTTAAATGAACGTACAGTTCGTCCAAAAGTACGCGGAGTTCAGTTGCGGAATTTCTGGGAACATGTGGTAGGTTGAAGATTTGTTTGAGATGCTCATGAGCTATAACCTGCTTTTTATTGTAGCGAGAAATGAGAGTTTCAAGTGCTACTTCATAATTGGTTTCGGTAACCTCTAGAGCGCGAATGCAGCTAAGCGCCCTTTCACTAAGCGCGGAGCGTAGGAAGTGAAACCGTGTGACGTTATTCAAAGCAGGGTTATTGTGAACTAGTGTAATAAATGTTTGGTAAAATGATGTCCAATTAACGTAATCCCCCGAAAACTTAGGCAGAGGTATCTCTGGCAGGCGGACTGGTGTGCCTCCAATTGTAGTGTCAAGTACCGTTTGGTTCGAAGATGACGACTCCAATGGATGTTTGGCATCGCTAATAGTCGTTAGTAAAGCAGGACGTATTGCAAAATAAGTTTCTTCAAACTCGGCTCGCGTTGTGAATGTGTTTTCGTTTTCATCAAGTTCTTCGATTTTAGACTGAACGCCTTCAAATGCAATTTTAGTTGACTCAAGGGATTCTAAGCGAGTCTCGAGTTCAGCAATTAGTGCTGTTGAAGCGCGTGCCGAAACAAAATCCTTGGTTCTTCCTAATTGCCCTATGATGACATGACGTTTTGATCTAAGTTTCTCGAGTTTAGCCTTAGTGTCAGACATTTTTAACTAAAATTCTCGCAGCCTAATCTTAATCGAACTTTATTCAAGCTCAAGTTCGTTGAAACCTCGGTTTATTTTATCACTTCACTGGTAAATCTTAAATATAATTGAGTACTCACGATGTTACCAACTGTTACTAGAAAACAGTTAATGTCCGCTATGTCAGATGATGTTCCGCTATGTTAGATGATGTATCCTTCCCGTTATGCTGCTTCAAGCGTGTCACAGTTTGGTGTGGTGGGTTGCGGTTCTTCTGATACCGTTGATAGGATGTTGTCTCGATTAATAATGTACTAGGTACTCGTTTATGTGCCGCATTTACCGTAGCAATTTGTTGAGGTACAGCTTTTCACAATTGTGCAGTCTCGATGCGAATTATATTAGTTACGTAGTATGTAAATCGAAGATATTCCAATTAAATTTCGTTTGCAGTTAATGCGATAATTAATTAATATTAATTAGCCTACCTGTTATGACCTTTCCTATTATTGTAATTGGGTTATGCAGCTTCCTTGTGCGAAGAGAAATTTGTTTTATCCTCGTGCTTGCTGTTGGTTCTCAAACGATGGTACTTTCAGTGCCGATGTGCAGAATCCAAGCGAAAAACCGCAATCCAATGTAATGGTCACTGGATCACGTAGGGGTCACCAATGTTTAGTGTCTATCCAATAGATATGCACTTCTTGGTCAATCAACCCAAAGCGCAACGTGTTGATCAATAATTTAAACTTTAATTATTTATCTATACAAAGAAAATGCTGCTGGTTGTTCTCTTGTCGAGTTGTAAAGTATAATGCTTTATTAAAACTATTTAAACTAACTTAAAAGGTAAAGAATTAGAGTAACAAAGGAAAATAGAGAAATAATAGCCGTTAGGCTTTATGTTAGAATTTCATATGTTGATGTACATAAAGTATGAACAGTAAATGCAGTGAGAATACAATGTGTGCATGTAAGTATGTATGATGTTTGATTTGAAATAATATTGTACATAATACAAAAATAGGGTAAATTATGAATTGTTGTGCTGCTTGAGCGGAACTTAAACTTATTTAATGATTTAAATATATAAAGGTAAAATATGTAAGAAAATATTTATGATGGTTCAGATTAAGACTGAACAGACCCTATAATATTTTTCATTGATTCAATGAACTCTGACATTAACTGTAAGAAAAGATTCATTTTTTTTATGAAGAAAATCAATAATTTTATGCAACTTTTCTTGGAAATTTTGAATTTTTTTCATTAGGTTTATGTATTAAATTATAGATCCTATAATATTTTTCATAGATTCAATGAATTATTTCTTTGTTTTTAATGTTTTTTTTTTCATTTATTTATGAACCCTGACATTAATTGTAATAAAAGATTCATTTTTTTTATTAATAAAATCATTAATTTTATGCAACTTTTCTTGGAAATTTTGAATTTTTTTCATTAGGTTTATGTATTAAATTATAGATCCTATAATATTTTTCATAGATTCAATGAATTATTTCTTTGTTTTTTATGTTTTTTTTTCATATGTTTATGATCCCTGACATTAATTGTAAGAAAAGATTCATTTTTTGTATGAAGAAAATCATTAATTTTATGCAACTTTTCTTGGAAAATTTGAATTTTTTTCATTAGGTTTATGTATTAAATTATAGATCCTATAATATTTTTCATAGATTTAATGAATTATTTCTTTGTTTTTTATGTTTTTTTTCATATGTTTATGATCCCTGACATTAATTGTAAGAAAAGATTCATTTTTTCTATGAAGAAAATCATTAATTTTATGCAACTTTTCTTGGAAATTTTGAATTTTTTTCATTAGGTTTATGTATTAAATTATAGATCCTATAATATTTTTCATAGATTCAATGAATTATTTCTTTGTTTTTTATGTTTTTTTTTTCATTTTTTTATGATCCCTGACATTAATTGTAAGAAAAGATTCATTTTTTTTATGAAGAAAATCATTAATTTTATGCAACTTTTCTTGGAAATTTTGAATTTTTTTCATTAGGTTTATGCATCAAATTATAGATCCTATAATATTTTTCATAGATTCAATGAATTATTTCTTTGTTTTTTATGTTTTTTTTTTTTCATTTTTTTATGATCCCTGACATTAATTGTAAGAAAAGATTCATTTTTTTTATGAAGAAAATCATTAATTTTATGCAACTTTTCTTGGAAATTTTGAATTTTTTTCATTAGGTTTATGTATTAAATTATAGATCCTATAATATTTTTCATAGATTCAATGAATTATTTCTTTGTTTTTAATGTTTTTTTTTCATTTATTTATGAACCCTGACATTAATTGTAGGAAAAGATTCATTTTCTTTATGAAGAAAATCATTAATTTTATGCATTTTTTCTTGGAATTTTTTGATTTTTTTCATTAGGTTAATGTATTAAATTATAGATCCTATAATATTTTTCATAGATTCAATGAATTATTTCTTTGTTTTTTATGTTTTGTTTTCATTTCTTTATGAACCCTGACATAAATTGTAAGAAAAAAATCATTTTCTTTATGTAGAAAATCATTAATTTTATAAAACTTTTCTTGGAAATTTGAAATTTGTTCATTGGGTTTATGTATCAAATCATAGACCCTATAATATTTTTCATTGATTCAATGAATTCTTTTTATGTTTGTTAATGAACTCTTACATTAATTGTAAGAAAAGTTGCATTTTCTTAATGATTATTAAATCATTAATTGTATGCAACTTTTCTTAGAAATTTGGAACATTTTCATTAGCTTCATGTACCAAATTTTAGTCCCAATAATATTTTTCAATGAAAAATCTTGATGACAACATATTTGGAATGAATGAACAGATGATAAGCCCCGATGACAACTTATTTTCAAGAAAATTGGTACACCTGAATATGTAAATGAAACAGAAGACAATTTTGAGAAAGAACGACATTAATTAATTAAACAATAATTTTGTGAAATGTTATAATGAGTAAACAAATATAGTATTATATATTATAAATATAAATAATAATATATATTAATAAATTTTAACATTTACTTAAGTGCTTAGAGAGTAAATACATTTTAGAACTTTTGTTTTTGGAAGCATTGATATCATATAATTGGTGTTGAATGGCTATTTTCGCACTTCGTTTTTAGAAATGATATATATGTATGTGCATCCATTTTCTGAACCTTAGCTGCAATAAAATTGTTTTTGGCCGTCATTTTTTTAAATTGTTTTTGAGTAGGACTGATTAACTTCACTGCAGAACTGTCTAAATTTAAAAGAAATTATAAAAATACACATTGATTTAATTAGGAGATTGTCTAAGGGACAGTTTTTCAGTGCAGGGCTAGAGCTAAACTCGAGTTAACTCACCAAATTTGGCGAGTTAACTCAGGATTAACTCAACAAATTATTTTGATATTTTATCTTCCGTGTTTTGTAAGCCTTTTTGTATTCAACTTCCACTAAGAAACTACTTCTTGACGTAACTCTAGACAAATCCAATTCTAGAGTAAACTCTGGTTTAACTCACCACTAAAAAACTGGGCCTAAATATATTATACGCCTGTATCTAAAAATATCAATATAAAAAGTATTGTTTTGCAACAATATAAACAAAGTAAGTTGTAAAATTTAATAACTTCTTACCTCAATCACCAAAATGAACGGCTGGGTGTTTTCGCACTTCGTTTTTAGAAATGATATATGCGCATCCATTTCCTGTACGCTAGCTGCAATTAACGTAAATGCCTCTTGTAAGCTTTTAACGGTATACTTCCTCACTTGCTTTTGGCAGTAATTTTTGTGGGAATGAGGAATCCATGAAGACACCACATTAACTTCTCTGCACACTGTCTAAATTTAAAAGAATTTATAAAAACACACATTTAATTAGGAGAATGTCTAAATATATTATACGCCTGCTACTAAAAATATCAATATAAAAAAGTATTGTTTAACAACAACATAAGCAAAGCAACTCGTAAAATTTAATAACTTCACCGACATTAATAGCTGGATGTTTTCGCACTTTGTTTTTAGAAATGATATATGTGCATCCATTTCCTGTACGCTAGCTGCAATAAACGTAAATGCCTTTTGTGAGCTTTTGACGGTATACTTCCTCACTTGCTTTTGGCAGTCATTTTTGTTAATTGTTTTTGGGTGCGAATGAGAAATCCGTGAAGACACCCTATTGAGTAAATACATTTTATAACTTTGGTTTTTGGACACATTAATATCGTAGAAATGGTGTTCGATGAATGTCTAGAGTTGTAAACATACGTTAAGGTATTCAAGATTGAAAAGGTAGAAGGCCGTAAAATATGCATCTATCCCTAGCCCTTAAAAAGCTATTGCAGCTGTATTTGATCCCTTGTAGGACATGTAGGACAAAACAGCGACAACTCAAAAAAATGTCATTTCAAGAAAAACGAACTCTAAAATATCGAGAATACCTTTTTCCTTGTAAGTTTGTACAGAGAATACAAAATTTTTGTGTTTAAACGGATTCATTAGAACAGTTTAATAAAAATTCAGATTTTATATAAAGTTTTTAGTAGAAACGTTTAGTCCAATCAAGTAATCGACCTTTTTTAAGTTATTTTACAGCAATGAAAACAAAATGGAAGCAATGAATACAATAAAGCAAAGCGATAAATTGAGTTGTTGCTTTTTTGCAGTTGAAAATGTTAATTAATTTCCACTTATCACTTATTTGCAGTAAAATTTTAGAGGAGTCAAAAAAGGTTAATTCGGTTTGACTCTTCAAAAAAGCTTATTTTGGTTTAACTCTTTTTGTCGCTTTGGAATGTAAAATAAATTTAAGTGATATTTCGTAATGCTTCTTTCTTGCACAGGTTTTAAATAATTATTTTAGTTTTGAAGAGAAATAATTAATATTTTTTAAAAGCTCTGTATTGCATTGAATCATTTGAAATATTTTAATTAATTTCCTTATTGAGTGAACATTTTTTTTTTTGAAAAAGTTTTGTATGACTTACGTGTTTCTTCAAGTATGGCAACACTGGGCCCCTTTCATTAATTGTAATTTCACAACCAACAATTCCTAATCCTTTACTCAAAAATGCCATTATTTGAGTTGTCGCTGTATAGTACTGGAAGTGCGATATGTGCATCTATTTTCTGAACACTAGCTGAAAACTGCAATAAAGGTATGCCTCTTGGGTGTTTTTTTAACGGTATAATTGCTCACTTGTTTTTGGCCGTAATTTTTGATATTTTGAGTGGGAATGAGTATTCCATGAAGACACCCCATTGACTTCACTGCAACATTGTCTGAATTTAATAAAAATATAAAAATACACATTTAATTAGTAGACTGTCAAAATATGTTATACGCCTGCTTCTAAAAATATCAATTTGAAAAAGTTTTTTTTCTGCATTTTCACTAATAAATATTGAAGTTCGATATTAAATATCCCAACACCTAAGAGTAGTACTTGTTAATTACAGGAAAGTTGAAACATTCATATAATGATTAGATATTTGATAAATTGAGATGACAACTTATTTTCAAGAAAATTGGTAAACCTGTAAATGTAAATGAAACAGAAGAAAATTTTGAGAAAGAACGACATAAGTTTATTAAACAATAATTTTTTTAAATGTTATATGTATAAAAATAAATATAGTCTTATATACAAGTAAATTGAGGATTGTACCACGTGTACATTAAGATGTAAACATTAACATTTACTTAAATGCTCAGAGAGTAGATACATTTTGGAACTTTTGTTTTTGGAAACATTAATATCGTAGAAATGGTGCTCGATGAACGACCAGAGTTGTGAACATGCGTTCGGATATTCCAGATTGTAAAGGTGGAATGCCTTAAAACATGCATCTATAGCCCTTAAAAAGCTGTTAAAGCTATATTTAATCCCATCTACATAAACATAACAGCTAGTAAAATTTAATAACTCCTTATTCCCAATCACCAAAATAAATGGCTGGATGTTTTCGCACTTTGTTTTTAGAAATGATATGTGTGCATCCCCAAGTAGCACAGAATTACTTAAAGAAGTATATAAGAGTTCTGAAGCGTTACTTGAATTCTTCTTTAAAAATGATTTAAGTACTTATTAAGTAGATAAAAGGCGCAAGTGGGCGGTCCGATAGCAGGCATTAAGAAGCTAAATTGATTCTCAAAATCAGAGTTGCATTCTTCTTATATACTTCCGTATTCCTTCTTAAATAGGTATTTCATTTTCCTCACGTGTGAAAAGTCTTCTTATATACTTCCGTCCTCTTTCTTAAATAGGTGTTACATTTTTTTCTCGCGTCAAGTCTTCTTATATACTTCCGTTATCCTTCTTAAATAGGTGTTTTATTTTCTTTGCGCTTCAAGTCTTCTTATATACTTCCGTCCTCCTACTTAAATAGGTTTTATACTTTTCTTGCGCGCCAAAAGCTTTCTTAAATACTTTAGTTTTCCTTCTTAAATAGGTATTACATTTTCTTTGCGCTTCAAAAACTCTTCTTAAATACTTCTTTATTCCTTCTTTATGAGGTGGCATTTTTAAGTAAAAATAAACATGAAAATTAGAAAAAAAAAATATTTATTTATTATTTTGTTTTATTTTTGTTTGTATTATTTATAATTATTGGATTGTAACCTGCTGCTATCTCTTTTTTATACTTCCTATTTTGTATTTCCTATACTATTTTTGCTTCTTGCTGTAATGATATTATATTATTATTATTATTTTATATTGAATAGAAATTTATTTTTTTTTATTTACCTGTGGTTCCACCCGGATTTGAACTCGACTTCTCTCGCATGCCGTTCCTCTGCGCTACTCACTCAGCTAACTTGATACATGTCAAAGCGTTTCGAAATGATCTAACAAAAATCGCAGTACTTACGCATAATATATAATATACATATATTTATGTATCTTAAACTAAAATAACGTTTCGTTTTCATTATTGTGCAGAACTGAGTTAGGTTACACGTGTAATAGTTCTAAGTGATTTTTGTTTACAAAGTGTATTACTAGATATAATTACTCAAAAGCCTATTGAAAACAGAATACCTAGGTAAGTATTTGCAATTCTGTTTGTAGTTTGTTTTGATATTTTAAACGTAAACTTAACGAATTCTATAAAATTTACCTACCTATTTGTTATAAAGTGTAAACAAATTCTATTTAAGTACCTACCTACCCACATTTGTATGGATATTTATTTGCAGACAAATGTTTATTATTGTAAAACATAAGCGAGTAATTGAAGCCATTCCGGCTGCTTGGGCTGTCATTGATCAAGAAACGCAAATTAAAACTATTTATTGGCCGCGAAAAAGCCTCAAAGCCAAAAGACTCGATTTTTCGAGTACACCAGATGTCCACAACTCACAGGAATGGTTCGCCGGAAAGGAAAAGGTAATAAAAAGAAATTTCGAAACCTGGGAGGATGCGAACACTGAAGCTGATCGGTTGCTAAACTCTGAGAGCGGAACTTCCGAGTCTGAAAATGATCAAATAAGACGATTGACCAGGAAAAACCAGCACTCAGTTAATTTAGTTAACCATCACAAAATTATTTACCCGACCAAAGTGTATACCGTGCCACCGAAGAGATTGACATCAACTCATATGCATTCTCCAACAACAGCAGAAGCAGCAAAGCGATGCAAATTATGCAAACGAGGTAAGGCAAAGAATTCAATTTTAAATTTCCATTTCATAACAAATTTGATTTCCAGATTGCCACAGAAAAAAACTATAGTGTATCCGAAAATAACGCTGGGAGCAATTTGCTTTTGGTTATGGCCGATGGAAGTTATCAGCCGCTAAAACAGTCAGAATACAGCAATCTGCAATATCAAAACCCTGGCAGTCAACAAATTATCTCTCCAGCTGGTAAAGATACTTCAACCACATCCCAGATACATTTTCAGGATGTTTTGGTTAGTCCATATATTGAAAGAAACCAACTTGAAGGAGCACAACAACACAACTTTGAGCAGACAACGCCGAACGCTAGTGTTGATCAATCAATAATCGATATCCTCAATAAATTGTCGAATCAGGTGGTTACGCTACAGCAAGGAATGCAGCTGCTTTTGGCAGGGAAAAGTGTTGAAGCCGGAAAATGCCCAGAATGTTTTCATTGTAATCCCTCACTTTTACAAGAATCGCGTTCAATGGCATTTGTAAAAATAAAATCTGAGGAGGATATTACAAATCTGGAAAATTTGATAAATGAGGATGCAGAATATAAACAAAAATTTATAAAGTTTTGTTTTGGCATAATTGGAACTGAAAGAAACAAGGACGACCTGGGTACCTGTTGTCTTGAACTTACCAGAGAAGTTTTTGACAAAACTTTTTGGTCCCAAACTACATGGCTGGGAACAACGCAAACAGGTGGTACGAAGTTTTCACTCTGCAAACATGAAACTTTCATTGATTTCTTTAAATTTATCATTTGCAAAACAACGAATGCAACACCCACAAAACAAGTATTTGCACAATTTTTTCAAGGCAGAGCAAAGAACTGTGTCCAACAATTGAAATCCAATGATTCTCGCCACCCTGGTCAGCGAAAAAGGGCCAAAACCGCCGCCGATGGAAGTAGTGCTTCTAAGAAGTTGATACCAATACCAAACATCAAAAATATAAAAAATGATGACTTTGAATCTTCAGATAGTTATGAAGAAAATTAAAACAATTTAAATGGTATTGAGTTTGAATCCATTATTTTTATTTATTTATTTTCTTTTGTAATAAAAAGTTCAAAAACAAAATAAAATATACAGTTTTTAATTTAAAGTATTATTAAGTGGAACAAAAACATAAGGTACATTTTCAGGTTGTTCATCTTCTTCGTCTAAATCACTATTATAATCATCCACACATCTTACAGCGAACATTTTTGCTTTAATATGGTCAATCGAATACAACTAAGCCCGTAAAAATGTGGGGTTTGCTTTATAAATATGTAAAACGCGCGACGAAAACGGAGAGTCAAAAAAATCATCAAGCTTTGCAAATTCCGATCCATATATATACGCTTTCCCGTTTCTTTTGTCAACTGCTATAAACTTTGTCATAACTACTTTTAAATCAGTAGACAAAAAGTATTTGTTTCCCTCTGAATTGTTAATGAGAAAGTCTTTGAATTTAATTTCTGAATATATTGAGTAGTTGATATCAAAATTCGATGAATTGAGTTTTTTTGTCAAAATAGGCCAAATTCGTGATTCCACTGTAATTTTTCTTAGCATAGCATTTGCCTTTTCCCTGCTTGAGCAAGAGGTAAATGACCTGTTCGCAAGTCCATTTTTATACTATGCAATTTTGACTCAAATGGATATGTGCTAAAAGAAATTAACGGGCCAAAATGCCGAACTTCATCAACTAAATGGCATAAACTGTGTATGTTACAAACAACATGTTCGCTACCGTATAATTTAATAAATAATTTTAAGAAATCTAAAATCATTTCCTCGGCAGTGTCTAATAAATCTGTCATATGATATTTTGAAGAACAAATCGTTATAGAACAAAAATATAACAAAAAATGTTGATAATATTTGGTTGGCAAAACTTTTTTCAAAATAACGACACTTATATACAAGAGAAATGTGCGATATTCTGTGCCCTTCCAAAATGCCATTTCATCGATACCACGGATAACGCGGTGAATTTCGATCGGTTTCTTAACGGATTTTAAGTAGTCTGTGATTTGACATTTCATAAGAGAAGACCAACGAGTTGCATTTCCTAACTCACCATTCTTCCATCCGTTCAACAAACGTTTGGTAATTCCTAAGTCTAGTAAATGCAATTCGTCCCCAACAGGGAAATCGCGTATCATATCGATGTTTAAATCTGTTAAAGGCGTTTCTCCATAACGATGTTCTGGGTATGATCCATTTCGAAAGCCATGATTTGTACGCTTTTCAGCATCGAATTTAGGATAAATTGTGTGCTTTGTGATGTCTGAATATTTTCCTTTCACGACGCATTTGTGACAGAAATTTTTGGAATTGTGATAAGCTACATCTAAAAAAAAAATGATTAAATCTCTAAAGGTCAACAATCGAAGTGGGTCGAAATTCTGCTTTCAAAATTCTGCCTATTGTTACAAAAATTCTGCTTTTCAAAATTCAACTTTTTTTTCGATTCTGTTTTACAAAATTCTGCTTTTCAAAATACTGAAAAGTAAAATGTAGAAAAATAAAATTCTGCTTATTCTGATTTTTTTTTTTCAAGATACATCTATTAACGATGTACCACAAAAAATCGCGTTAAGAAAACAACCATCGCTAACTCAGAATTTTGGTAAGTAGTCGTATTGAATAATAATGTCCTCATTGAAAAACCCTTTACAGGCAAATAAATAATCAAAATAAAAGAATATTATAGAACCTAAACATATGACAAAGCGATATAAACAGTGATATTTTAAATTCGAGTAAAAGAAAATTGTAATTTGATTTTACAAATTAATACTTTTTTTTCTATTTATTCTTTTGACTTCAGCTTTGACAACGATAAGTTGCCGTTTGAGATTTTTTATGATCTAATATTATGCGTGACTCATACCAGCTATCACCTTAGTTTGAAGATGCCACGCTTTAAAAGTTTTCTTTATTTCTAGAAATGTCTCTTTATTTGCTTTTGAAGTATCATAAACAGCCCAAGATTGTAGTAGGTTTTTAAAATTCTCATAACTTTTTTTTTAACGGGAGCTAGTTACTACTCTCTAAAATTCTGTTTCACAAAATTCTTCGAATAATAAAAAAAAGTTTCAAACTGAATTTTGAAAAGCAGAATTTTGCAGGCAGAATGTCGAAAAGAAGAATTTTGGAAAAATTGTTTTGAACTTGGCAGAATTTCAACCCCAATGCTATGCAGATTTTCAAAATAAACTTACTTTTCATCTGCGATCTTGCGGGTGAATCCAATGGAAAACATCTCACTTTGATATCAACACGTTTGTTATTAATTTCCAAACCATTTTCCATTAAATCTTTCAATTCGTCAACAAACTGGCGTAGATACAGTTCCAAGCTTGAAGGTTTGTCTAGATGATGAAATGATTTATTATATTAAATTATTTTAAAAATAGATTTCGAATAAAAGAAATATGTTCCACTTACTCTTTCCGTGGAATATTGAAACCACTGCAGGTCGAATTTCTGGCATTTCGTGGATGTTATACAGAATTGGCCAGAAAGATTCACTAGAACACCTTGAAATTGGTACACCATCAACATTGAAATTCAACTGTAATATTCCTGGAAGCTCTTTCAACTGCACAAGCGTATGCAACAAAGACTTCTTTAATCCGTAATACCAATATTGATCATTTGTTGCATTTGGGTCATGGAAAATGTTCAAAATTCTTGGTGTTTTAAGGAGCGTCCTCGGATCTTTTGGTAATTGTGGCAACGGAACGTTTTTGTTCCAGATTTCAACAAAGCCTTTTAATTGAACGTTGTTGACACGACTTTTGATGGCCCAAATAACAACTTCCGATACGAATTTTTCTTTGTCAAACTTATCTGGTCGAATTTCAATTGATTCATTAGAAATATTTTCGAACATATTACAGTCATCAGTTGTATTAATTTCAGCACATATTTTGTCGTTAATCACATAACTACACTTTTCAGTATTAGCAGTATTGATTGATAATATTTCAGTCACTCCGCTGGATGGTTTTTTAGTGTTAACAAACAATTCATTTTGAGCCTCAATTCTGCATATTTCGGCAATTTGAGATGCTTTTTTTCGGGAATAATGGCCCGATCTCTTTTTTTTTCCACAAATTTAATAAATTCGTTTGACACATTTTTTTATCCATCTTATACGACGAAAAACAATAAAAATTAAGAAGTTACGCAGTTTACAATGAATATTAAAATCCTTTAATAATTAAAATAATCTGGAATGGAAATCCTCGTGCCAATATCAATCCGAAAAAAAAAAACTAAAAGAAAAATCAGCTGGCCGTGGTGGAAATTAGTAAGCTGCAATAGTGTGCGTTAAAAAAACACATACTAGTGCAACACTGGCCACGTTCAGGTGGTAGGTATCTGGGATGCGTATTGCGTAAGTATCTGATATGTTTTTGAACGACCAAAACCGAATACGTAACAATCTGCGAAAAACAGCTGACGAAACAAAATACAACAAAACAAAAATTTACTCGTCGATGAAATTATTTGTCTGCAAATCTCATCGGTCCCAATCTCATTGCAAAATGAATTAACCTGCATTTTATTATTATTTTTATATTTTCTTCAATTAACAAACCAAACGATGCGGCACAAAACAGATGACATAATAAGCTGTTCGAATATCCAAGCAAATGCGAACAGTTTTGGGATAGCTTTAGATGGCTTTTTCTGGGGTATTACAACAACACGAACAAATCCAGATATCTACCTTTTGCTACGTACCCGAACGCGGCCACTGATTCCCACCACGGATCATGACTTTTAAACGGGTATGTTCAAAAGGTATAAAAACGACAGAACCAATTCATTAAAGGCTCTCCCAAACCAGTGCGGAACATTCGTTGCGGCGAAGAAACATTCGCATGTCAAAATTTATTTACATGGTAATATATGAGAGTACACATACCAACGCGGCGGAAAATCATATGAATTAAAGGCTCTCCCAAACCAATGCGGAACATTCGTTGCGGCGAAGAAACATTCGTCAGTCAAAATTTATTCATATGTTTCTCCGTAGCGTTGGTGTGGGCACTCTCATATATCACCATGTAAATAAATTTTGACATGCGAATGTTTCTTCGCCGCAACGGATGTTCCGCATTGGTTTGGGAGAGCCTTAATTCTGACTGACGAATGTTTCTTCTCTGCAACGAATGTTTCGCATTGGTTTGGGAGAGCCTTAAGGGTAACCCTCACATAAAATGATTTGGTTTTAACCCTGAGGCTACACGAGCAAGTACTGGCAAGCAAGTTGACTACATAGATTGATTATCTAATTCCTATACGTGAACATTGGCGAAAAGCAACTTGCCAGCCAAGTTGCCGCGCAAGTTGCTTTCAAGTATTTTTTACGTTCTGCTTTTAAAGAATAGCCTGTCTAGTTTTTTGATTTTATATTTGTATTAAAATTGATTAAAACATGGCAATTTGTACTTCAATGACGAAAATGAAAATAAAACCACAAAGTCACAATCTCACATGGGTTTGTCCTCCATCTGACTCGATAAATTTCAATAATAATTAAAAAAAAAAATCGGACATTTACCCAATACAAGATTATCAGAGCCATTTGGCTCCACGGTGTTCAGTGCGGTCGTGTATGGCCAGCTTAAAGGTAAGACTGCACTCGACGTAACTGCACTGCAGCGGAACTACACTTCACTTGAATTCGTATGAAATTTTAGTTCAGTTTCCGCTTATTGCGATATAGTTCATACAATTTCATAACAAATGTTTTGTCGCGTCGTGAAATGTAGTTCCGCTGTAATTGAGTGCGGTCGAACCTTTAAGGTTTGGCCGCACACAACTGCAGCGGAATACTTCACGACACGGCAAAATATTATTTGTATGAAATTGTATATGAACGGCAACTGAACTTCATAAAATTTCATACAAATTATCATTCCATTGCAGTGCAGTTCCGCCTAGTGCGGTCTTACCTTTATGGCTTCATAAAACTGTAACCCCTATATTAATAAACGAAGCTATCCTTAACTCGTGGATTAGGAGTAAGATTTCTTCCATTTACAAGCTAGCTAAACTACCAAAGAAGAAATATATATTTATTTGTCCTAGTTAATCCTTCGCTAAACTACCTTACGTGAAAGCAGTACGAATCATTCCGCCTACATAGCGAATGTTCTGCGTTCGTTTGAGGGAGCCTTAAAGGCTCCCCAAACCAACGAGAAACTTTCGCCGTGTAGGCAGAATGACTCACAATAATAACAAAACTGACAAACAAACAATGCTAAACAACAACAGAAACTGCCGCCGCGTCGGCGATTGTGCCGCTTTCGCGTTGGTTTGGGAGAGCCTTAAAGCTAAACAATGATAAATAAAACAAAAAACTGCCGACAGCGAATGTTTCGCACCGGTTTGGGATATATAGCTCATACAATTTCATATAAATAATGTTTTGCCGCGTCGTGAAGTACGCACAGTTCCGCTGAAGTTGAGTTTGGTCTTATAGCCTTTTCACACCAAACCCAAAACGCGGTTTCCGGCAATAGGTTTACGAAAACCTGAAAATCGTTCACACCGAAAATTTACAAGTTTTCATTTGACATTTCATTTTGCTCGAACGCAATGATCTCGAAGAAGGGCCGCGCCGCTTTGAATATTTGCAGTGCCACAGTTAAGGGAAAAATCAAGTGTTTTATGCGAAATTAAAAGAGAATTTTTAAATATTGGAAGTTAAAAAAGGAAATGCAATGAATCCTGGTTCGTTATATTAAATTTATTTCTTAACTGATCAATTTCACGTAGTAGTAAAAGATGCGCGACACTGTGTCGCGGTCTCTTGTGTTCCAGTAGAAAAATTGTTTTTTACCTGGCAGCAACCCGTCAGCTATTTATATGACGTTTAATTGAGAGCTGAATGTTTCACAAGGTGTGTTTGTTTAGTTCATCTTGCAAATCCAACATGTTTTCGACAGGTTTTATTTAAAACTTGTGTTTTATCAAAACTTGTGTCTTAGCGAAAATGTATGGGAAAACTTGTGTTTTCGATTTAGGTTTTCAGCCAAAACCGATATTTTCGCGAAAACCGGGTTTTGGGTTTGGTGTGAAAAGGCTATTACCTTAAAGGTTCTCCCAAACCAACGCGAAAGCGGCACATTCGCCGACGCAGCGATATTCGCTATGTAGGCGGAATCATTCACAACAATAACAGAAATGACAAATAAACAATGCTTAACAACAACAGAAACTGCCGCCGCTTCGGCGAATGTGCCGCTTCCGCGTTGGTTTGGGAGAGCCTTTAAAAGTGTAATTTGTCTCTTGATCTGTTCTTAACACAATAGCCGTATTTAGTTATTAAAAATGATCCATGGAGATTATCAAAAAAACATGCATTTCACATGCGATAAAGGCTCTCCCAAAAAAAAAAAAAACGCGAAAGCAGCACATTCGCCTACGTGACGGCAGTTTTTGTTGTTGTTTAGCATTGTTTATTTATTATATTTGTTATCATTGTGAAACAGTCCACCTGTATAGTGAATGTTCCGCGTTGGTTTGGGAGAGCCTTATGCCGGATTTACACGAATGATAAAATGTCATTATTTCTGTCATTTTCTTTCAGATTTGTCATTTTCGTGTAAATGGTTTTCATATTTGTCATAATTTTTGTCATAAAAATAATGACACGTCAAACTATCATAAAATGTTATCATAAATATGACATCGTGTAAACGCACAATGACACCATTTTCACAATTATGACAAACCGGAAGAAAGAATGAACCTGCTCATTCTTTTATGACAAATTGTCGAAACAGTCATAATTTCGTCTTCGTGTAAATGCATGTCATAAATAAATTGATTTTGTCATTATTATGAATGATTTTATGACACTTTTGTCATTCGTGTAAAGGCTCTCCCAAACCAATGCGGAACATTCGTTGCGGCGAAGAAACATTCGCATGTCAAAATGTATTTACATGGTGATATATGAGAGTGCCCACACCAATGCGGCGGAAAAACATTCGCCTCTCAAAATTTATTTACAGGGTGATAAATGAGAGTGCCCACACCAACTGCGAATGTTTTACCGCCGCACCGAATGTTTCGCATTGGTTTGGGAGAGCCTTAAATCCGGCATTAATAAAGCACGGGTAATGACTGTGACAATTAATATCTGGATTTCTATTGCAGTAGTCCAAAAACAGGTTCTTCTGTTGTTAATGGTTTCAGTAGTACACAGAAACAATGCATGAAAAATAAATAAATAAAACGAAAAAAGGTATTTTGTTGGCCACTGGTGTGGGCACTTACATATATCAGTGTATCACCATGTATATTAATTTTGACTTTGCGAATGTTCCTTCGCCACACCAAATGTTTCGCATTAGTGTGGGAATGCCTTAATTTTGTTTCATTCATAACAGTGTGACTGCACCCTCAAAACAAGAATTTTTTGAACACATCCCATGTCATTCATTCTTCTGAGGTAGTTATAATAACATGAAGTTCAAGAATAGATAATTCTAGAATCAAAATAAAATTTTAATTTAAAGTATTTTAAATAGAATTATTTTGGGAATATATAGAAGTACCAAGTACGTATTTATTTCCGACCACAGCTTAGCTTATTGCTCCTGTTTGGAATGCAAATGGTAGGAACATTTGTCCGTGTTAAAAGTAAATAAAAACTTAAACAATGCCGTCGCGAGGAGAGTCAAGTCGATATTATGGGAAGTTCTTAACGCCGAACAGAACCAGACTTAGCTCGGCAGGCGGCTCAGTACAGTGTATTTTGGAAGGAGCACCTCAATAGCGGCGTCAGATCGAAACTTCGATAGTTCTACGGTTTTTGTTGGAGGTATAGATTCATTTTTCTTATTTTTGGAATTTGTTTGTATGTTAGGTAACATTTGAATCATTACAGATGAAGGTCTTATTGTCCACTTTTCCCGAGCTATGTACGCTTGAAGAACGAACAGGCTGCTGAAGCTCTTGGGTTGTATGTTCACCGCCAAATTGATATTTTGGACACATCACAACTGATCTGGCCATTCTTTTCCTGAGTGGGACAAGAGACTAACACCAAGCCAGAGGGTACAGCACATAAATTGAAACATTCGACTTTAGTCGATACAATCGAGAATTGATTGCATATAATTTGGTTCAATCGAATGTTTTTATTAATACAAAACGAACGATTTAACTAAGTTTAGATGCTGCCAATGTTCGATTGTGTCGACTCAACTCGAATGTTTCAAGTTACGTGCTGGGGCCCCAGAGTTATCAATAATTAACAAACGATGCAGCGATAGTCAAAAAGTTTATATAAGGGCAGTTATAGCGACCAGGAAAATGAATCAGATAAAACATAAATTGATTTTCGGCAAGGATTTCATTCGTTTTGAAACAGAAATGCTACCCTTATCGATGACAATATTATAAATAACTCCAATTTTTTTAATTAAACAATATTATTTTGCAAAAAATGTATTTAATTGTTTCTGATGCGTTTTTTTTTGTCACTAAAAGTGGCTCCTAAGAGTGATGATTTGACCGCTCAATGGCATAACAACGAACTATGGAAAATTATAACTTTTTTTCCAAATAAATTCGATCGTGACAAAAAATCGTAAATAGGTAGTACTGGTAAGCTCAAACTTAATCCTATTCATTTTCCACTTCAAGAGGGTTGTTGCTGGGCGTTTTTATGTGTACAAAAAGTTAACCAATCCACTGAATGCACGCCGACTGTTTGTAGCAAATGTATTTGATGTAGGAGGGTGTTCAAAAGAATTGTTTAGTACCTTAAAGAAGTAAAATACAATACAAATTGAGTTAATTTTATAATAATTGAGTGTGAAGGTATCTGCACATGGAAGCATGAATAAATAAAATTCGACTTACTTTGGCACTGGTTCAATATGAGGGCTATCGTGAATAAAATTTCCCACGGAATTTCTCCCATCTTTAAAAATTGGAAAGACTAACAGTTTTCCACCTATCCTTGTAGGCTCGAATTTGGAAAGTCAAAATGATAACCGAGTTTCCATTGAATATTCATTTTCAATGCCAATAAACTCCGAGAGAAACTGCGACCATTATTCACCTTCCCAGCTATCGATGATGGGATGTTGGAAATTTTATTCAGGATAGCCCCCATAATGATCATAAGGAACTGTATTTTTGTCATAATCAATTTGCTTTCTGACCAGAATAGCTGGATTGTGTAGGTGAGGATGAAAAACTTTAACTGCTTTAACAGCTTATTATCTATTTTTTTGCGATAAACTTAAGGTTTGATATTTGTATTATCACTTTAGACGCTATTCTTTCTAAAACTACTACCTTTCCAGGGCGACTTAAGTTACTTTGCTTAAAAGAAATGCAAAGTTTTTCTAGTTTTTCTTCTTTTATAAGCCTCTTTGAATTTTTATTATTTATTTTTATTTTTTTTCGTCGCGAAGACGACGGAACACGAGTCGAACCAAAATAATTCTCATCTTACCTACCACAGAAGATTTATGAAAAAAATCGAACTGTCAAACAAATCCAACTCACCGCGTTGAATTGTTCACATCTATATATCGACACAAAATAAAATAACAAATACACCAATGTGATCAAACGGGGTTTAGGGGGTGAAACGTATGAAAGGATTCCTGATGCATCAAACGTAACAATTATTAATACTATTTTAAGAAGGCTTAAAGAAGTATTAAGGAATTACAAAAATAACGATTAAATGCCTTAAAAAAACAACCGTCTGAAGAAGGATTAAAGACGTATTTAAGAAACTTAAAAACACCGATTTTAGAAATGGAAAATGAAGAAGTATTTAAGAATGCTTTAAGTAGAAGTAAACATATCAATGTAAGTTCTTGAAGAAAATACCTAATAAAGAAGAAATAAAGAACCAATAAAGAAACTATAAATTCGCAAACCAATTAAAGATTGAATAAAGAATGAATTAAGAAATGTGATACCGAAATAATACTATTTTGTGCTACTTGTGTCCATTTCCTGTACGCTAGCTGCAATGAATGTGAATGCCTCTTGCGAGCTTTTGACAGTGTACTTCCGCACCTGCTTTTGGCCGCCATCTTTATTTATGATTTTTTGAGTGGGAATTAGGAATCCGTGAAGACACCACATTAACTTCACTGCTGCTATGTCTAAATTTAAAAGAAAATATAAAAATACACATTGAACTAGTATAATGTCAATATCAATATAATTTTTGAATTTTTACTAATAAATATTAAAATTAATGAAATCAGCATCACTTTTATTGTGAACTGTTCACTATTGCAAACTTGCATCACATGATGCGCAAACTTCAAACCTAAGAGAATAAAAAAGAATTCTTGATGCTTTTTTGCTGATGCATTGCAAAAGCATCAACTGCGTTGTGCATCAGTATCACAAAAAAAGAAGTGATGCCAATCTTTTTTGACATCTATGAATTTACACATATTGGGTAGCTGATTAGATTTTTATTGAGTTTTAAAATGAAAAATTTAAATATTTATAAGCTACTCGTATTAATCAGTAAGTGTTAATATTTTTTTTTGTAATTCCAAAATGTAAATGCAAATTGTTTTTTTCTTATGTATATTTTAAAATATATAAACTTAATAAATAAAATTACCACTGGTAGCATCTCCGTCCATTTTTTCCAGCATTCTCTTCAGGTCTTTGTCTTTTAGCCGATTTTCTTGCAAAAGAAATTCTTTTAGGTGGATGGCTTGATCTGCCCATCTGCTGATGATCCCCGGGCGACTCCGAAATAGAACTCCAAAATCCATGCTAATCTATACAAAATATATGGTATTATACAGTGAGTTTTCACTTATATGAACTAATGATTATTGGGCCGTTCATACATTCTAATTGGAAAAGTTTATAATGTTTGAAAAAAAGCTAGAACGTGTAGGTTGAGATGGGTCGAGACAAAATTTGTATGGGAGGGGAAGTAGTGTTTTTCTCAAGAAAACTAAAAAGTTTTTTTTTCAAAATTCAATGCTGACAGTAAAAGTCCGAGAATCACCAAATCTTTACTTGGATTTTTTTGTAGGTAAATCTACAATTTTCCTGGTCTGATTTTCGGTATTTGATTAAGAATTGATAAGAGCATTGAATTTTGAAAACAAACATTGTAATTAATTCTAGTGAATTAGAATGAATTGTAAACACAAGGTGTGCTGCATAAGCTCCGACAAAAAGGTGGAACGTAAAATGTCAGAAAACAATTGGCGCAAAATTTTAGTCCATTAAGTATGATGTTAAATCATTTTTAGTATTATACTAGGTTAAAAATTGTATTTTTCTAATTTTAAACGAGTTTAGCATTGTACTATATCCTAACATTTAACTAAAGATAAAACTACGAAATGGCTATTTTATGTTGATAGTATCGTACTAAATCCATATGACACTTTGACGTTTATAAGTTTCAAAATCAGGGATGTGTGAATTTCTTGCACGAGCTGTCACTTTTTTGGACGTGTTCAGCTGAAGTTTATGAAGGAAATTAGTTTAGTATGATGCGAGTTAAAAAGTATTTAAAATTTAGAAAATTTAGTAAACTGTTACAGCCGTATTTATAAAAAAAACTCTTATTTCACCTTTATTTCATGGGTTTACAAAACCATGAAATAAAGGTATTAAACTTATTTTTCAAAATTTATTCGCAAATTTAGGTGCCAATTGACTTAGAAAATTTTCTAAGTCCAAAAATATGAAAAAAATTTCTAAGTCCAAAAATATGAAAAAAATTTTTAAGTCCAAAAATTTCTAAGTCAAAATATATAAAAAATTTTCTATGTCCAAAAAAATCCAAAAATATGAAAAAATTTTCTAAGTCCAAAAATATGAAAAAAATTTCTAAGTCCAAAAATAGGAAAAAATTTTCGAAGTCCAAAAAAATCAAAAATGTTTCTAAGTCCAAAATTATGAAAAAAATTTCTAAGTCCAAAAAACTCAATTTTTTTCATATTTTTGGACTTAGAAAATTTTTTCATTATTTTGGACTTAGAAATTTTTTTCCTATTTTTGGACTTAGAAATTTTTTTCATATTTTTGGACTTAGAAATTTTTTTCATATTTTTGGAATTAGAAAATTTTCTAAGTCGGCACCTAAATTTGCGAATATTTTTTGAAAAATAAGTTTTAGAAAAAAAAGTTGTTAATAAAATGTTCAGAACTCTATATTTGCTATCGGGAACTCTAATCAGAACTCCTTTTTTTTATGTTTTTGGATTTTGAAAATTTTTGGTACTAAGTCAATGGGCACCTAAATTTGCAAATAACTTTTGAAAAATAAGTTTTAGAAAAAAAGTTGTTAATAAAATGTTCAGAACTCTTTGTTTGCTCCTTTTTTTGTTTTTTTGGATTTTGAAAATTTTTGGTACTAAGTCAATGGGCACCTAAATTTGCGAATAACTTTTAAAAAATAAGTTTTAGAAAAAAAGTTGTTAGTAAAATTTCGTCAAATGCTGTGTAATTAAATTAGCTGTTCGCTTAACGTCAACTATAAAACGTACAAAATTAGACTTGTTCGGGTTTCAAAGTTATTTTCAAATGAATAAATCAGTTTTTCGGTTTGGTTTCTTGATTTTTCATTAACATTTGCTTTCAAAAGTGAAGCTCACGGAAGTGAAACTGAAATTTGTTGAGGAAGAAACAAAAAGAGAAAGAGTGAATAATGGCTTAGTTCTGATTACATTGTTCAGAAAGCTACTTTTCATTGGTTTATAACATCTGCTTCCGACTATTAAGGATCTCCCAAACCAATGGAAATCACTCGTTGACGACGAAGAAAACAAAAATAACAACAAGTTGTTGATGCAGTTTCATTGTGGACACCGAAAAATTAGCATTGTTTATACTTAAGTTATACTTTAATAATTTACGAAAAGTCGCTTTCCTAAACGTTGAGTAAATGTAGACGTCCGAATTATTCTTTCTTGTATTATTCAAAACTTTAATCGCCAACTTAATGCGTTTAGATAACACGGTCAGAGTTTTTTTTTGATATATATTTATGATCACGACTAATTTATAAAAGTCACAATGACTTTTGGACTTTTACCAAATTTTCCTAAAAATTCGTTGGGGAATGTTATCCAATTTAAGTTAATAATATCCTATAAAAAATTTGACAGTTCATTAACCAAATGGTAAACTTATCTAGTGTTTTACTGTTTACATCTTTGTATGAATACCCCTATTATTTTGTATTTCTCTTTCTAAAATCATCAATATTAATAAACAAAACAAAAATAAATATTACCAAGCGATAACCAGTCGGTTTTTTGTATTCCGGCCACTTCTGAAAAATGGCATCCAGAGAGTTGGCTTCCTTTATTTCCTTTAATCTATAATTACTGCAAGCCTGCCAGCAGCTGTCGAATTCTGGTATTGTTAAGTCATCGTTTTTTAACGTTTGCACGTATTCCTCAGCATTTGCTTCGGGAGCTATTGAAAATGATACAAGGAATACGGTATGCATTTAATGAAATAAAAAAAATATACATACTTAGTTCTGTAGTCTTAGTGTTTTTTTTTTGCAGCTTCAGGTGCTTGGGTCTCAGGAGTTAGAGACCTTTTAAACGCCGATCTCATACTGCTTTTTGAATTGTTGAATTTGGAATATATTTTTCCTCGTTTTCCAACGCGGTAATATTCCACTTTTTCGTTTGAGAAACGTTTCAATATTTCTTTTTCAATCCTATGACTGGTTGCCAAGGATAAATGGTAATCATTTTCTATAAAAAAAATTACAGACCATAGTAATTAATGACTGCCGGTGTTCGTCTAAAAGCTTAGAATGGTCATCGTAGTATTTAATCAAAGTTTTTGATTTTTTGCAGCTGTCAAAAATTTGTGCCAACGTCGTTGAGTGCTCATTAGGTTCTGGTGAACTTGGACATATGGAAGTGAATGGTGAAGATGGTAAAGAGTAAACGTTTGATGTTGATTTTGAATGAAGCAAATATTCATTCTGTTTCCCTGAACCTGGTGAATCATTTCTCCACTGAGACAAATTATGTTCAAACAAAACCAGGTCACCAATTTTTTGGTTTTTGAAGAGAGAAGCAATGTGGTGCGGTTTTATAATTTTTAAAATTTTAATATTTACTTCATGAGCTTGTAAGAAAAAACAAAATATAAGATACATACATACATACATACAAATTTATTTTAAAACAATGGCGCGAAATTTTAAACTTTGCTCCTTTAAGGAATAAAACCGGCTCTAGTTAACGTAGTCGTTTAGTTGAGAACCCTTGTCTAACTATTTTATAATTTTAAATAAATTAAATTAAAATAATAATTTTAAAGTTAAGCAAGCGACTTGCTGCTTTTAAAGTTCGTAGAGTAGTTTTACGTTAAACTATACTTTATGACGTTTAAAATTACCAAAGCGTCGAATCTCGTTTTAAAAGAGTTTTTAGAGCCGACTCCCGTTTTAAAAGTGATTTAGGGCTGGTTTTAATTGTTTAAAATGTGGCGCCAACAATTAAACAGGGAAACTTACTCAAAAATAAATTGGTCAAATGTTCTAGGCCCCAGATTTTTAGGAGATTTTTCAAATCTTGCACATCCTCCGCTTTTTGTGTAGTGAGAACATTTGAGCCCGGCACAATTGTATTACACTGTATAATAGAAGTTCCATCTATAATTTGGTATGATCCTTGAATTTCCTTCAACTCCAAGTAGGAAACATTTTGAGATTGTGGCGTTGTTTCAACATAATCAGGGGAGGCTGTATCTATACTGTTAGTTGATGCATCTATTGGTGAATTGGTACTTTGTTCATCTTGACTATCGGTTCCATCCATGGTCAATTTGTTTTTATTCTTGAGACTGAAAACAACTTTATTAACGAACCCTCCTGGAAAATTAATCAAGTTTTCGACGAGGCACTAGAGAGTCTTAAGTTTCACACCATATTGCTTAACAAATACATATCATATACAGATGTATCACACCCACAAAAGTATCTTATGAAAATCAAGGCAAATGAAAGGAAGAATAAAGTGTCGTATGAAACTGAAATTCCATGGTACTTATAAATTTTGTTTGGTGTACAAGAAACATTACTGATGGGAATCATCTCTTCTAGATTTTTCCTACTCAAAACTTACTAATGCCTTGCCCATACTAGACAGAAACCTGTGGTTTTTGGTATAACATGATAACCCGTTTGACGCCCACTTTACATTGAACTAGAGCCTAAACGAGTTGACCAATTTGGTAAAAATATGCATTGAACTAAAATTATTGATTCCTTAATTTTTTAGAGTTGTTTTCTTACATTTTAATACAAATTAATTACCTAAAAAATACAATTAAAAATTTGTCATGTTTATACCAAATACCACAGATATTATATGCATATATATTAACTGTTTAAGTGATGTGTGCGAAATTTCTAAGGCAGAAAATACTCCTTGACACTTAACATATTTTTTCCTTTGGCTGTTTTTATAACTGTTATTGGTGGTCCCACAATTTCTTCAAAGTTTAAAATTTCAAATTCACCCAAAACGGAAAGGATCAACTTCAAATGCCGTGTAGTGTGGGTTATAGTGAACTTCTTTTAACTGCTGGCAAAATAATACAACCTTTTGTGCACGTTGGACAATACTAATCACTTTAAAAATTGCATAGTCATGATACAACTTAGATACATAATAGCCTATTTTATATTTAACGCCATTGAATTCAGCTATACTAAAATGCTTTAATATTTCCGGTGGGACGCCCATCTTTTTACTAATTAGAGAGTTGAAGCCACTTTGTATTTCATCTTTTTTCATTACCACGAATTCAGTATTATCAAGTTTGCAATTCAAAATTCTATTCACAAACTTTAGCTGAAACTTTTTAGCTAGTGTCAGGCATATATTTTTTCTTGAAGTGATGGCGTGTGAATATAGCTTAAAGCTTTAATGTTTGGCTTCAAACTTAAAAGACCAAAATTTTCTTAATGGTCCGGAGTTTTGTACAATAGTTGGATAGTGTGTCATGATATGAAACTTAGGTTTCAAGTTATCATCAAAAAGTTTGACGTATTGTTTATCATGTGATTCAATTTTGTACTTCAATGTTAACATTGTAACATCCGTCATTTCAAAGCAAAGAACAATGTCAATTATCTCCAGGAGGTTTAAAAGAAAACTCCAAACTTCATCGTCAGTTGGAACTAAGTGTCCTATCATTGTTGGTAAAAACTGAGAAAAAGTAATTGTAAAGTTTTTGCAAATGATTTAGCGTGATTTCATTAGAAGCATTTCCTATTTCTGTTGGTCCATACTCAAAAGTTTGTTTTCGTTTGTTGAGTGTGTCTAGCGAAAAATATTTTTTTTTTTTTATAAAATTAAGTATAATGTGGCATAGGTCATAGTGGCAAATGCCTTCAAAAATGTCATGCATAACATCTACGCTGAAATTTTCTATCACGTGAAATGAAGGTATTTCATTGAAACAGCTTTCATTGAGGATACCAGTTTCTTTTGGATTATTCATCTGTATATCTGTCTCATAGTTGCACAAATTTCGCATTTCATCAGGTTCTTCAGTGCATAATATACCACATTGATCTTTCTGTAAACGGCAAAATCCACAAAATGTACCGGAAAACGATTTGTTGAAACCAAGTAATGTGTTAAGCCCTAAGTTGTCACCAAGAATGAGGCCCAAAATAAAATGAACTTGATAAATACTACCATCAACTGCATTAATGCCAAACCTTCTTCTTCAAGGCATTTCAACTCACTGACTAAGGGTCCTAAGCACTTACTATTTCCATACTTTTTCATATCTTTTGATTTGATAACAGCTGCTAAAAACACGTTTTCCAATTTAGATTCATTTAAAGGCATGCAAACGAAAGAGTAATAGAAATTACAAATGGAATGGACTGAAGAATGCGATCCGAGAGGGTTGTTTATTTCGTACTCGTCTGCATATAAAAAATATGGTATCAGGATTTTGTTTGGATACATTTTTTTTTTTTTTCCATAATTCTCCCTGAACAAAATTAACGAACCTATCATTACTTTCCAGAGATTCCATGTGTTTCAATATGTTTAAAAGTAAGTTATCCGTCTCGAATAGTACTTTAAATTGTGAGCGCAATGGTAAAACGATTCCTTTAGCTGTTACTTCATCAAGATGTAACTCTCCACTATGGTATTTCGTATTTATTTCTGTATTTATAACAAATTCGTTTAAATTATTCAGATGTCCAGAGTTATTCAGTTTTTGTGATAAGAGATGATCTGAACTACAACTTTGAAATGGGTTTTCATATGAAGTTATAAGACTTGACATCTCATTCAAAAGTTCATAGTTATGTTTGAGTTTCTTTTTGGAAAAGCTACTAAAAATTTCAAGAATAGGGTTGATTATCAAATTAAGTACGCTTTTTTGAATCCTATAAACATCACTTCTTGAAGTATTATCATTTGCATGAAGTAACAACGTAAATTTAAGTGCATTTTCAAAAATATTTTGTATTCCTATTTCTGTTTTAATGTTGTCGTCGCTTTTATTATCTGGACAGATTTTAAAGCACGTTAATGAAGATGATGATGAAGACGGAAGCGTTGTTGTATTGCTGTCAATACACTCCATATCAACAATAAGGTTGACATTTGTATTTGAATTCTCAACTGTGTTGGTCACAATAGAGTCAAGTTTTGTTTTTGGTTTTACAATGCTAACATTATGATGTTTGCGCAATATATGTTTTTTGTAACTCGATGAATTTGTGAAAAGAAGGGAACATTTTTGTTCAATGCAACGAAATGTACTTTTCGAATTTAGCTCATGTTTTGTTTTAAGATGATACATCAGCAGATTGATTTCGCTGAATTTTTGTTGACAAATAAAACACTGCATTTCAAAATAACCTGCAAGTTTTTTTTTAATGTAAACAAAAATATATAAGTGAATTTATAAATTGTAGACAGGATTCAGTAAATTACAGAGAGAAAAACTAACTGCAAAAAAGTATTCCTGTTTTCCATGAATAATTTTAAATTAACGAATTTACAAGCTGTGCATGAAGCAATATTTCTGAAAAACGTCAAATTCTTTAAAGTCAACAAAGAAAATGAATCTTTTCATGTAATTTAAAGCTAGGGTTAGACGATGTGTAAAACCTACACAATTGTGTATCTATGACGTCACAGCAAAAAACAAAACATGTGTTACATATCTCACATTAGGGTGTTTCATTTTGTAAGGAAAAATATAAAATGTAAAATAGTCGCTCACGCCCTGAGTCTTAGTGATGAAAAAGATATATTCGCCAAATTTTGAGAACATTGGTAGATGTTTAGAGGTTGCACACTTTGATCACTTTTGCAAAAGAGGCAAACAAAAAAACGATTTTAGAAAGTTAATTGTTTTGTATTGGGAGATTTATTATCACAAATCACAAAATTGAAAATATTGAAACTTTACTCTATGAAATAAGTAGTATGACAAGGATAAACATTTGGTTTATATTAATCAAATTTTAACTAGGAAATCCCGTTTTTATTCGCTTGTTGACGGCTTTCTTGTGATACTCTCATACTTTCATCAATAATAATTGTCTTTGTTTTTCGTCCCTGGTTGATTTGTTAAACTTTGTATGCAATTTCTATTTCTGTGGTATCATTGACAATTTTTTAAAGCGGCACATGACTCCTTAAAGAATCTTTTTCATATTATTTAACTTTATGGATCCCAAACTATCCAAAGTTTTGTTTTATTGGTTTGTAACGAAATTGCTCTCTCTTAATATTATCCAGTCTTCATGAAATTTGGGACATATTTCTTTTACATCACTTGGACTTGGGGCGTGAGCGACTTCATATGAAAATCACGTCTTTGAAAAAATGAAACACCCTATCTCACATACCAGGAAAATTTGAAAATAAGACAAATATGTAGATGTAGATTCTGAGAAGATAACACAATTCTGAAAAAAAACATATTTGTGTAAAGATAATCAAATGTCAACTATAGTTCTGACGTCAAAATGACGTAGGCGGTACTATGTGGTTTTTTGTTTACACTTCGTCTAATATAAGCTTAAGAGTCAGTCATACAAAAACTGAAAGTGTTCCTATTTCTCATACAACAACAGATTTCAGCAACGGTATTTGCATTTTATGCGTTTGGCAAAGAAAAACAATAATTACAACTTCACAAAAAAAACCTAAACAAACTGCAAAAAAGTATTCTTTTTGCCATGAATAAGTTTATAAAACCACAGATTTACAAGGTGTGCATAAAGCAATGTTTCTGAAAAATGTCTTACATTTCATTAAATAATGCAATTTAAGAGTCAGTCATACAAAACATGAAAGTATTCCTATTTCTCATCAATAAGTTCATAAAACAACAGATTTCAGAAACGGTATTTGCACTTTTTACCTATTCGCAAATAAGAAAAAAAATGGTGACGAAGAATATAGCCCATTAAAGAAAATAAATAATAAATGCACCTACTACAATTTAACAAAACCTAGGTTTAACTTAGACACAGCTTAAAAATGACTACGTTTTGCAAAGATAGCAATAATAACAACTTCACAAACAAGAATATTTTAAAAACACTTTTTTTCTTGGCAAATATAAGACACCTAAGTCGATACCATTCTTTGTTTAATAGTTCAATAATTGTTTATCAAAACAAATAAAATACTTACAAATTTCTAAAACGAAGTACTTAATTCAATCAGTATTGCACACTTGGAAACTTTTCAATTTTTATCTCTTAGGCTAGTTGTAAAACAAAACTTTTTGGGAACTTTATAAGATCACGTCGTAACACTCGTAATATCAAACAAGAAATGAAATAATGTGGCGTTGATATTATAAGTTGGGCATGAAGTAACAGTAAAGTTTCTGAAAAATGTTTTACATTTCATGAATAAATTCCTTAAAGACAACAAAGAAATGAATCTTTTCATAAAATTTAAGAGTCAGTTATAAAAAGTAATAAGTATTCCTATTTTCCATGAATAAGTTCATAAAACAGCAGATTTACAAGCTGTGCATGAAGTAACAGTAAATGTTTTGCAAAATGTCTTACATTTTATGAATAAATTCCTTAAAGACAACAAAGCAATGAATCTTTGCATACAATTTAAGAGTCAGTCATACAAAACATGAAAGTATTCCTATTTCTCAGCAATAAGTTCATAAAACAACAGATTTCAGTAAGGGTACTTCTATAACCTCGTTAAATTGAATACAGACCGATATAATTAAAAATTGTTCGTTTTATATTCTTAAAAGATAATAAACTTGGTATATACTACAGAAATTGTTTCGAATATTTTAAACGATAAACTTAAAAAATTGAATCAACGTCTGAAAATTCAACTGAACCTACGTTTAACTTAGTCACAGCTCTAAAATGACTATGACATGAATACGCCCCAATGCGTTTTGCTAAGACGTTAACAATGACAACTTCAGAAAAAAGAGGATTTAAAAAACAGTTTTCTTTCCTTAAAATAACGGGTGATTTTTTAGCTGGTTTGTTTTGGCAACATTGGTTTTTACAGCTGACGTGTGTTTAGTACATTGTGTCACTGTCAAACAGCTTCAGTTTGGTTTGCAATTTAACCATGGATCGTCTTACAAATGAACAACGCTTGCAAATTATTGAATTTTACTATCAAAATTCGTTCTCGGTTCGAAATGTTCATTGCGCGCTGCTTCCATTTTATGGTCGGCATTCTCGACCTTCTGAGCAGTCTATTCGGAAGATTGTGACCAAATTTCGCACCAAATTTACTTTGTTGGACATTAAACCACCAACAAGTTTACGTACTGTGTGTAGTGAAGAAAAATATTGCGGCCGTATCAGCTAGTGTGACAGAAGACCGCGAAATGTCGATTCGGCGCCGTTCCCAGCAGTTAGGCCTTTGTTACAGCACTACGTGGAAAATTTTGCGGAAGGATTTGGGCGTAAAGCCTTTTAAGATACAGCTGGTGCAAGAACTAAAGCCAGCCCATCTACCACAACGCCGAATTTTTGGTGAATGGGCTCTTGGAAAGCTGGCCGAGGATCCGCTTTTTTGTCGAAAAATTGTGTTCAGCGATGAGGCTCATTTTTGGTTGAATGGGTACGTAAATAAGCAGAATTGCCGCATTTGGAGTGAAGATCAGCCAGAAGCATTGCAACAGCTACCAATGCATCCCGAAAAAGCCACTGTTTGGTGCGGTTTATGGGCCAGCGGCATTATTGGGCCATATTTCTTCAAAGATGATGCGAATCGCAGCGTTACTGTCAATGGTGAACGCTACCGAGCGATGATAACAAACTTTTTTTTGCTCGAAATGGAAGTTTTTGACTTGCATGATATGTGGTTTCAACAAGACGATGCCACACAGCACGCGAAACAATGGCGCAATTGCGAGGCGAGTTTGGTGAACAGTTAATTTCACGTTTCGGGCCGGTCAATTGGCCGCCTAGATCGTGCGATTTGACACCATTAGACTATTTTGTGTGGGGGTATGTCAAGGCTAATGTCTATAGGGACAAGCCCGCTTCGATTGACGCACTGGAAGCCAACATCCATGCATTCATTCGTGAGATACCGGCCGATATGTGTGAAAGAGTATGCCAAAATTGGACTCAGCGGATGGGCTACCTGAGACGCAGCCGCGGTCAACATTTGCATGAAATTATCTTTAAACATTAAATTGCAAGGTTCAAACTATCGATTCAAATAAATATTTCATTCATTTTTTGTGTTTTTTTTTTTTAAAGTTCTAAACCTCTTAAAAAATCACCCATTATAAGACAACTTAGTCGATACCTTTCTTTGTTCAATGTAGACCGAGAGCCAACAGCAATCTTTGCGTGAGAACGATAGCAAAAATTCCATTTGTTATAAGATAGGTCCATACTATTCATAAGCAAATATGAAAGTCTGGCACGTAGTTGTTGGGGCTTTTGTTCGTGATGCATTTTTGTTCGAAATGCATTTTTGTTCGAAATGCATTTTTTCCTTAAAGCCCAGGTATCAAGAAGGGTAGGAAATACAAAATTGTATTTAATTAAAGAGCTGACCGCCCTAGATATGAGTATGTGCTTCAAGACCTTTTCTGTTGGTCCAAATGTCTGCAAGACGAGTTCGTCTGGCAGCCATTTAGCTCTTCGGAAAATATTTTTGAGTCCATAGCCATGTCTAAGGCACTCAACTCTTTATTAAATATGATTTTGAAGTTTCTGCACTGCATTTTAAATGCAGTATGTATGGTATAGAAAGGCCCCAACTCTGACATGCCAGACTTTCATATTTGCATATGAGTAATATGGACCTATCTTAAACAAAAGGAACTTTTACTATCGTTCACACCAAAAATCTGCTGTGGGTTCTTAGTCTAATAGTTAAATTATTAATCAAAACGAATAGATATAAAATACTTACCTACAATCTTCTTAAACGAAGAAATTAATCCCATCAGTATTGCGCACTCGGAATTTTTTCAATTTTTATCTCTTAGGGGCCAGTTAGAGCAATCAGTAAAAAACATCAGTAAAAATATTCTTTTGGATAATTTCATGTGTTATAAAAAGATTTCAAACATAAAAATTGTACGAATCGATGGCAAATCAATTAAACTATTTATTTCTGCCAAAAAATAATCCCAAGGAAGAATAATTTTTGAAAAAAAAAGCTTTGATTTAGTTTACTGGTGGAATTCCATCAGCAAAATAAATGAGTGCTTTTTTAACAAAAAATATTCTTCCTTGGGATTATTTTTTGGCAGAAATAAATAGTTTAATTGATTTGTCATCGATTCGTACAATTTTTATGTTTGAAATCTTTTAATAACACGTGAAATGATCCAAAAGAAAATTTTTACTGATTGATTTTACTAATCGCTATAATGGCCCCTTATAGGCTACTTGGAAAGCAAAACTTTTTTGAACTTTATAAAATCCCGTCGTCACACTCGTAATATCAAAAAGCAATATTAAATAAAACTTGAACACGAACTTATTTTTTATACTTTTTTAAAATCATTAACCAGACCAGCTTTGCACGCTTTGCAATCGAAAACAAAATGGAGACGAGGAGTCATAATGGCCGCGGTCGGATACCTAAACTTTCGTTAAGGTAGTAGTTAAATATGGCGCGTAGCATTTTGACAAACGAAAGTTTCGTGGTCATGCCGAATTTTTCGCTTTGGTTTGGCAGAGTCTTAAAAGAAAAGACCTTATGTGTTGCGTTTGGGACGTGTTTATCTGAAAGCACCAGTTATACGATGTTTCGACACATTTTGTGCCTGCGAATTAAGACTTACTTGTTCTTTTTTATAACAATTACAAGAAATCGCGAGACTTTTGTTTTAGTTTTGCGAGTTTTGGAAAAGAAATGATGATATTTTGGTTGAAACTGAATAAAAACCAGAAAAATCGTTTGATTTGTATTTAATTTGCCAAAATATGACTAATAAAAGAAAAATCGCGCGATTTACATTTGTTTAATTTTGCGAAATTTGCAAACGAAATTATGAAAAAGGTAGTTAAAACAAGTAAAAACTGTTCTTTTTAAGTTTTAACAAGCTGAAATGTAATACTTAAAGAAAAATCGTCCAATTTTATAACAATTACAAAAAATCGCGTGACTTTTGTTCAAGTTTTGCGAATTTTGGAAAAGAAATGATGATATTTTGGTTGAAACTGAATAAAAACCAGAAAAATCGTTTGATTTGTATTTAATTTGCAAAAATATGACTAATAAAAGAAAAATCGCGCGATTTAGATTTGTTTAATTTTGCGAAATTTGCAAACGAAATTATGAAAAAGTTAGTTAAAACAAGTAAAAACTGTTATTTTCAAGTTTTAACAAGCTGAAATGTAATACTTAAGGAAAAATCGTCCAATTTTATAACAATTACAAAAAATCGCGTGACTTTTGTTTAAGTTTTGCGAATTTTGGAAAAGAAATGATGATATTTTGGTTGAAACTGAATAAAAACCAGAAAAATCGTTTGATTCGTATTTAATTTGCAAAAATATGACTAATAAAAAAAAAAAATCGCGCGACTTATTTTGTTTTAATTTTGTGAGTTTTTAGAAATAATGCCATTTTGGTTGAAACGGAATAAAAACCAGAAAAATCGTTTGATTTGTGATTATTTCATGCAATTAATGAATAGTTTCAAGAATTTAAGGTTATCATATTAAATGTTAAATTTGTATGAATGGATTATATATTATATGAAAAAATTCATACTCCTTTGAAATTGTTTTTTTCAACAAATTTTAAGGCAAATATTTTATGAATGCGGATTCATTTAATCAATGATTTTGTTTATTTAATTGATGAATAGTTTCAAGCATTTAATGTTATCATTCATAAATTATCAAATATAAATTTGTATGAATGAATCATATATTATATGAAAACATTCATACTCCTTTGAAATTGTTTATAGTTTCAAGCATTTAATGTTATCATTCATAAATTATCAAATATAAATTTGTATGAATGAATCATATATTATATGAAAAAATTCATACTCCTTTGAAATTGTTTTTTTCCAACAAATTTTAAAGCAAGTATTTTATGAATGCGGATTCATTTAATCAATGATTTTGTTCATTTAATTGATGAATAGTTTCAAGCATTTAATGTTATCATTCATAAATTATCAAATATAAATTTGTATGAATGAATCATATATTATATGAAAAAATTCATACTCCTTTGAAATTGTTTTTTTCAACAAATTTTAAAGCAAATATTTTATGAATGCGGATTCATTAAATCAATGATTTTGTTCATTTAATTGAGGAATAATTTCGAGCATTTAATGTTATCATTCATAAATTATCAAATATAAATTTGCATGAATGAATCATATATTATATGAAAAAATTCATACTCCTTTGAAATTGTTTTTTTCAACAAATTTTAAAGCAAATATTTTATGAATGCGGATTCATTAAATCAATGATTTTGTTCATTTAATTGAGGAATAATTTCAAGCATTTAATGTTATCATTCATAAATTATCAAATATAAATTTGTATGAATGAATCATATATTATATGAAAAAATTCATACTCCTTTGAAATTGTTTTTTTCAACAAATTTTAAAGCAAATATTTTATGAATGCGGATTCATTTAATCAATGATTTTGTTCATTTAATTGATGAATAGTTTCAAGCATTTAATGTTATCATTCATAAATTATCAAATATAAATTTGTATGAATGAATTATATATTATATGAAAAAATTCATACTCCTTTGAAATTGTTTTTTTTCAACAAATTTTAAAGCAAATATTTTGTGAATGCGGATTCATTTAATCAATGATCTTGTTCATTTAATTGATGAATAGTTTCAAGCATTTAATGTTATCATTCATAAATTATCAAATATAAATTTGTATGAATGAATCATATATTATATGAAAAAATTCATACTCCTTTGAAATTGTTTTTTTCAACAAATCTTAAAGCAAATATTTTTATGAATGCGGATGATGATTTTGTTCATGCAATTAATGAATAGTTTCAAGCATTTAATGTTATCATTCATAAATTATCAAATATAAATTTGTATGAATGAATCATATATTATATGAAAAAATTCATACTCCTTTGAAATTGTTTTTTTTCAACAAATTTTGAAGCAAATATTTTTATGAATGCGGATGATGATTTTGTTCATGCAATTAATGAATAGTTTCAAGCATTTAATGTTATCATTCATAAATTATCAAATATAAATTTGTATGAATGAATCATATATTATATGAAAAAATTCATACTACTTTGAAATTGTTTTTTTCAACAAATTTTAAAGCAAATATTTTATGAATGCGGATTCATTTAATCAATGATTTTGTTCATTTAATTGATGAATAGTTTTAAGCATTTAATGTTATCATTCATAAATTATCAAATATAAATTTGTATGAATGAATCATATATTATATGAAAAAATTCATACTCCTTTGAAATTGTTTTTTTTCAACAAATTTTAAAGCAAATATTTTATGAATGCGGATTCATTTAATCAATGATTTTGTTCATTTAATTGATGAATAGTTTCAAGCATTTAATGTTATCATTCATAAATTATCAAATATAAATTTGTATGAATGAATCATATATTATATGTAAAAATTCATACTCCTTTGAAGTTGTTTTTTTCAACAAATTTTAAAGCAAATATTTTATGAATGCGGATTCATTTAATCAATGATTTTGTTCATTTAATTGATGAATAGTTTTAAGCATTTAATGTTATCATTCATAAATTATCAAATATAAATTTGTATGAATGAATCATATATTATATGAAAAAATTCATACTCCTTTGAAATTGTTTTTTTTCAACAAATTTTAAAGCAAATATTTTATGAATGCGGATTCATTTAATCAATGATTTTGTTCATTTAATTGATGAATAGTTTCAAGCATTTAATGTTATCATTCATAAATTATCAAATATAAATTTGTATGAATGAATCATATATTATATGAAAAAATTCATACTTCTTTGAAATTGTTTTTTTCAACAAATTTTAAAGCAAATATTTTATGAATGCGGATTCATTTAATCAATGATTTTGTTCATTTAATTGATGAATTTTTTCAAGCATTTAATGTTATCAATCATAAATTATCAAATATAAATTTGTATGAATGAATCATATATTATATGAAAAAATTCATACTCCTTTGAAATTGTTTTTTTCAACAAATTTTAAAGCAAATATTTTATGAATGCGGATTCATTTAATCAATGATTTTGTTCATTTAATTGATGAATAGTTTCAAGCATTTAATGTTATCATTCATAAATTATCAAATATAAATTTGTATGAATGAATCATATATTATATGAAAAAATTCATACTCCTTTGAAATTGTTTTTTTCAACAAATTTTAAAGCAAATATTTTTATGAATGCGGATGATGATTTTGTTCATGCAATTAATGAATAGTTTCAAGCATTTAATGTTATAATTCATAAAATGTCAAATGAAAATTTGTATGAATGGATCATATTATATTATATGAAAAAATTCATACGCCTTTAAAATTATTTTTTTGAACAAATTTTAAAGCAAATGTGTTTATGAATGCGGTTTCATATAATCAATGATTTTATTCATGCAATTCATGAATAGTTTCAAGCATTTAATGTTATCATTCATGAAATGTCAAATGTAAATTTGTATGATTGGATCATTAACTATATTACTAATTCATACGCCTTTGAAATTGGATTTTTGAACAACAATTCTATAGCTGGAGATTTTATGAACGCTTTTTCATGCAGATAATGATTTGGTCATAAAACAAAGAAAAATTATAATGAATTACTGCATTATTCATATGAATATTTCATTAAATTTAATGATTTTGGCAGTATGATCGCTATTCATAAAAAGTATGAATAATAATTTTTTCAGTGTATAGTTATGATATTTATATCTTTATTTTAAGTGACTTTGGTAGCGATTTTAAAAATTCCGTGCAACTTTTAGAAACTTTTAAATTCACTACCAAAGTTGCTGAAAAAAGATATAAATACACTTAGGTTAGGTTAAAAGGGGTGATGAAGCGGCAAGCCGAATCATCTCACTCGGATCTCAGTGGATCCATTGTACTCCCCGGGAGCTGACTTGTGTTCCTTAAAAAAAAACGTTATCATTTTTTGGCACCATATGAAAACAACTCTTGCTATTTAAATTGTTCGTAATTTAGTATACATCAACTTTTTCGTATAGTTTCTAATATATAGAAAAAAAAACGAAATTATAACTCCTTTCTTAGCTTCACGACATGATGAAACAACAGTGAATGAATGTGTATTAACGTTTTTTGTTTTTTCCAAGTAAATTGGTCAGAAAACATTCAATATCTAAGACAATAACAGGTTTTTCAGATTTGTTGACTTTTCTACCACCCGCATTTCCTTTATTTTTGACCCTAGGAAAAATGTGAATATACAATTTTATAGATAATTTAATTGTCTCTAATAAAGTAGTATAAACTTTTCCGCTAACATGCTAGGTTGTGGAAATATTCACGAAAATCCAAAAAGGGGTAGCTGTAACCCCCCCCCCTCCTGAGTTAAGCTCGCGGCCCTGGGCTGGGGACTTTGGGTATGTTATACCTGGGGGTAACCCCTACCACATAAAAAAATAATCCAGAGAGCACTCATTTTTGCATTTATTTTATAATTTTGAGTCTTCGTTGACTGGGCTATAAATTTAAAAATGTTCATATCATTTATAATTTTTATAATTAAAAGCGACTTTGATGATTTGCTGACTTTTGATGTTACTTTCATAAAAATTAAATTTTTTTCAACAATTCACTTTCATTAACACGTTTGGTTGTGTGTCCTAATAGACTGAAAGATATTTTTTCTTCTATAGTCTATTTCTTTTTTAAACACCCAACAAGAACAAATTAAAGATAAGGCGATCACGAAGAAAAAAAAAATACAAAATATAGTGTATATTTAAACAAAACCAAAAATGCGTGCAAGTTATGCAAGAAATGATGAATAAAACAGCAATTTCCACGATTTTCTCGTTCGAAAATTGTGCAAACCTGAACATGAAAATCCAATAATTAACGTTTGCATTAATTATTTTGAACTGAATGAAAAGACTCAGGATACATTTTGTGAGCAAGCAAATTTGCGTTAATACTGCACTGAGAAAATTAATATTTTTTTTGCGTTTGCGAGTAACGAATTTCGTTTGCTGTAATTGTAATACATTTGCTGGAAATGTTACTTTCATAAAAATTAACTTTTTTTCAACAATTCACTTTCATTAACACGTTTGGTTGTGTGTCCTAATAGACTGAAAGATTTTTTTTCTTCTATAGTCTATTTCTTTTTGAAACACCCAACAAGAACAAATTAAAGATAAGGCGATCACGAAGAAAATAAAATACAAAATATAGTGTATATTTAAACAAAACCAAAAATGCGTGCAAGTTATGCAAGAAATGATGAATAAAACAGCAATTTCCACGATTTTTTCGTTCGAAAATTGTGCAAACCTGAACATGAAAATCCAATAATTAACGTTTGCATTAATTATTTTGAACTGAATGAAAAGACTCAGGATACATTTTGTGAGCAAACAAATTTGTGTTAATACTGATGTACCTAATAGTTTTCAATGATTTATTATTTAAAAAATTGTTGTACCAAATAAGAACAAGACTGATTTAGTTTTGAAATTATAGTTACTATACCTTTTTTTATTTAGACTGCGAATTTTTTACTGCAATGTTTGATCAATTTCCTTAGTATATAGTGTTTACGAGTATTATTGCGTTTGAATTACATACATAAGTCACCAGGAGGTAGCACAAACATTAGTACCCAGGGCGGCACTTTGGCCGCCTTAATCAACTCCTGATCAGGGGCCTATTTCAGCGCAACTACATCAGTTACATCAACTACATCATACAACTACTTTCTACAACTACACCAGCTACATTTTTCTGTTTCACATATCCCACTGGAAGTGTTGTATGATGTAGCTGGATGATGTAGACCTAGACCTCGACTACACCATTCTTTTTTTCGGTTGTTTTGTCTTTCGTCTTTAATGGGGGATTTACATGTATCTGCATTTGGTTTCTGCACAATAAAAGGGATGCCAAATACTAAATGTATATTTGTTAGATAGAGAGAAAAGATCAAAATGCAGAAGAACTTTGTTTCTGCATGATAGGAAAGTGCCATAACGCTGAAATGAAGAAGAACATGTTCATGTTCTTAATGGTTCCCTTTCACTCGCTCGGATTTTTTGTATGCATCTGTCCTGCTCTACTTTCTGCATTATACAGACGCAAATACATGTTAATCCACCATAAGTTAGCAAGATACGATTTGGATACAAATGATTGAATTGGATAATAGTTTTTCGTAATTGAGTATAATTTATATACGAGAATATTTGACCCTGTTTAGATTGGGAAGATTGAGTACGGACTGGTGAGTACCACCGTGTTTACATTACAAACTGTGAGGTGCCTCAAAATGCATTAAAACAACAACAACTTCCATATTGAAAGAACAACAAACCAGACTCGTGAGTCCGGTGTTTATATTTTCTACATGCCTCACGAGACCACTTACTCCGCACGTCTCTTTCCTACAAACTGGCGTAAGTCCGTGCACAAACTTACCAATCTAAACAGGGTCTTTGAGAATGAAGTGATTAAAAAACTTTTTGTTTTATCACAAAATAACCCCAAAATCCATGAACGTTAAAATAACGAAAGAAAATTAATAATTCAAAATAAAGGCTTAACTACATAGGCCTACTTTTGTACAAAAGAACAAAAGTGAGAAATAAATATCTATTCTGAAGATACGTGAAGTGTAGTTCCGCTGAAGTTGAGTGCGGTCTTGCCTTAAGAGTTCAAAGAAGGCAAAATATATATTAAGAACGTCTGAAGAGAAATGTCAACAACAGCTGACTTCAAATTTACATTTTACGTTGAATTGTTCGAGATAACATATCTCAGTGCAAAGTGAACGAGGCCATTTATATTGTTTTTTTTTTAGAAGTGAGATATTTGAACTTTGAAGAGACACAAATAAAAAAAACAAATCAAAAATGGATTTCGATATAAATATTTTCGACGAAGATTTTGAATTCAACATAAGAATTGAAAGAAGACCGAAAGTGTATTTACAACGAGTCAATTTTCACCGACTATACAAAAAATCAAAAGATAATTCATACATTTTTTGAATTTCTTATGTTTAAATACAAAAAAAAATACTTACATTCGTATATTTTCTTTTAAATGCAGCAATTTTATTCTGTTACAGCAATCACAGCAAATAATTGTATTGTGAAAATGTAACAAAAAATTACAGTAAGTTGTACTACAACAATGTAGTATCAAAAGCTGTGAAACAGAATCATACTTTTTTCCAATATTTCCAGTCGATTCTCCAATGCTACATTGATGTACTACACCTGAAAAACCAATGTATGTTTGAAACAGAAATGATGTAATACAACTGTTATACTACTACATTGTAGCTGATGTAGTAGCGGAGAAATAGGCCCCAGAATGAACCCTATTAACCGCAGTTACGTAAAAGATTTGAAAGAAAAAACCGTTAAACTCAATCTCAATAATCGTTCTTTTGTATGTTAACGCAGGCTCCCATTATTATATAATATATCAATTTAATATATGATTTTTTTAAATACAAAAATTCGTCTTTGAATGATGGTTTGTGTTTAAACAAAATATTTTTATTTTTCCATTGTGCAATATATACTCGTAAGGCACCCGACATATTCACATAAAACGGATAATTTTTATTGTGTGGGTGTACAGATGCACAATGTTCAATAATGGGTTGCTCGACTTTCGTTGCGATTGTAAATATTTTTCTTTTTAACTAGAACATTTATAAAACTATAAAAAAATCTCAGCAAAATAATAACCGTTATCTATCTACATACGTATATTACTTTTTTCGAATTATGTTATTGCAAAATTTCGTTTAAACATCGTCGCCTTAGAATTGTTTTGTTCCATATGCCACTTTTGTCGTTTTTGAGTTAGAGATGGATTCTATGGTAATTTTGTATGCTCTTTCTAAATCTGTGATCCGATTCGCGCTATGTCTTTCCGGTCCCGAGATATCGAACATCGATTTTGTTCCATAGCCACCAAAATCAACAGTTTGTAGAATTGTTTTGTGCCATAAAACATTTTTTGGCGTTTGGGACAACTTTTCCCTACAATTTTTCGCAATTTTTTTTGTAAGAATGGTTTTGTTCGATGTTTATGAGTTTTGTTTGTAATGGACACTGTTTTATCTGAACCTGGTTCTGTGGCCAGCTGCATTCTTAAGTACCTGTCTATTTTTCCAATTTATTTAAATAAATGCAGGATATAAAATATAATATGTTTATTTTTTTTAAATAGGTAAAGCATGTTTGATGACGAATTATTGCCCAAGGATTTTAGTTCTTCCTCTTAGTCGCCGGGCTATTTTTCAAGTTATTAAAACTTACTCAGTTATTTCAAGGTAGCACATTTTATGCTAATTATTATTTTTCCGAACGGTGATGATTCATGAGCTGGTCTAAATTACTCAGCTGACAGTAGTTGTGACAGCAAAATTTCAAGAAGGTCAAAAACAAGGAAACAAATTTGTCAACAAAGCAGTAAAACTGCTTTACATTTTGTTGTTTTGTTTGTTTTTTTTTGTAAGAAAAATATTAAAAGTAAATTGTTTATTGGATTTGTTAAATACAAATTTTATTGAAAAAAGAGATGCAATCGATTTTCTTTTCAAATTTTATCGTCCAACTCCATGCTTTCTTGTCTTTCACATATATATTTGATGAGAATTGCTTTGTGCTATATCCATTTTGTTGTGTTCCACGTGTATAGAAAAAAAAATCATTTTCATAATGTAGGAGGTGGGACACAACTCAAAAAAGTGGACTTTTACGCTAATTAACGTATCTAGTTAATGGCTTGGCAAAACACTTTGAAAATTGGTAGGTGAAATCCTTATAAGAATAACTTCAAGTTAAAAAAATAAAAAAAAAATCCTATCACACAGTTTCGGAGTACCAAGTAAGAAAACCTTTAAATGCGTTTTTCTCGAAAAAGTGCCAATGGCGTATGGAACAAACCAATTCTCGGGCGACTATATGTATATATGTATACCTCTGGACTTTGGTATCTATGTCAATAGACAAAAATCAAACTTAAGCTTCCTAACGATGTTAAAAACACATTTTCATTTTGCAACAATACCGTTAGAAATATAACATACTGTAGTGCACTTGTTTTGATACCTTAATATCTATAATTTAGATTTTCAAATCTGAAAACCAAAAAATATCTTTATCAGAGATGATACAAAAAAGAAAACAAAACTGAACCCCTTCCTTGATAAAAATAATCAAAATGAACAAACTGTCTCTAGACTGCCAACAACTAACAAAGTTTTTTTTTTCCATTTTTACAAATAAAATAAACAATATCCTTCCTACAATAGTTTTCTCTATATTTTAAAAAGCAAAAAAAATCTTCAGCGTAGCTTGGAAATCATGTATAGATATATGTCAACAAAAATAAAAATACAACCCATACCCCTAAAGAAAAATACATACCTACAAACATTTTTCAAAACAATACGAAATATTGAAAATTGTCATGGTTACCCAATAAAATAAAGGAATAATCTTTGTATATGAAACCTATAGTACTACTATGGAATCGATTTTTCTGTTTCTGTGGCAGCTCTCGTGAGGGCGCAAAAATCGTGCCACGTTGGATTGGAGAGATGTGAATGAGGATAGGAAGAGGAATAAAAGCTGGTTGTTAGAAGGAGAGGAGTGTATTTTGTTGATTCTGACAGTTGCTGACAACAATTACCTGGTGTGAGTGAGATAGTTTTTCGTCATGGCAACGAAGGGGATAATTCGCGAAAAATGAAAAAAATGTTCTCGTTGTCATGGTGCATTGTACAACGGTATGGTTTTTTGTTTGAATTTGAATTTGCCAACAGATTTTTTTGTTGTTTTCTATCAAAGTCTATGATAGTACACAATACACATACATATGTCTATAGATAGGTTAATTATGATTTGATTTGCTTCGAATTTGTTGAAAATTTTCAATTTGAGCTGAAAATCATATTACACCGTTGCTAATTTTCACAATTCATAGGCAAACATAGTCTTACAACGATGCTATATTTCTTTATGAGGCTTTCAAGAACAAACTTTTTGTTCGAAAAAAAAAATCAAGAAACATTTTTTGAGGTTTATTAAAATCAAGAAACATTTTCTGAGGTTTATTTTTTTGGAAAAAAAAAAATAGAAAAAAACACTTTAAAAGTAATTTTTTTACAGGTAAATTTATCAAAAGTTTGCTTACTTTAAATGTAAAAAAATTGATCAGAACAAAGAATTTCTTTTTGCTACCTTTCAAAAAAATACTTTTAACAGTTAAGACATTTTGATACATTAAAAAATCAACTATTTCTTTTAACGTTTAACAAAATAGGTAGGTACTTTTTGAGATAAATACATTTTAATAAAATTGAAAAAAACTAGAACATTTTTATAAAATTTAAAAAAGTTAACTTTTTTATATACCTACATATGAAAAAACTTACCGTTAAAAAATGCTTTTAGAGGTAAACAATTTTTGATTAAATAAAAAAAAAACAATTCTTTTACTGCTAAAAAAATACTTTTACAGGAAAACAAATTTTGATAAAATTAAAAAAAAAGTATTTTACATTTAAGAAACTCTTGATAAATTTAAGAAAAAATAGGTTTAACTTTAAAAAATATACTTTTAAAAGTAAAGAAGTTTTGATAAAATTTAAAAAAGAATAACTTTTTACCTTAAAAAAAAACTTTTGGAGGTAAACAAAATTCGAAAATATTAAAAAAAAAAACAATTTAAATAAACATTTTGGGAAGATTTAAAAAAATAAATATTTGTTTACCTTTAAAAACTACCTACTTAAGAAAAAAATTAAAAAAAAAATATTTTACCTCAAAAAAAATATTTTTAAGAGTAGAGAAATTTATAAAATAAATTAAAACACCTTCTCTGTCCCCATACAAACTTATATAAAATCATCCATACGTCCATTATTTTTCAAAACATCAACCATACGTCCCATGAATTATATATGATACACAAAATTATTTTTTTTTTAGGCTCCTACGTCCATATATCATATATGATTCATAAACATAAATCGGCTTCACTGTCCCCATACAAACTGATATAAAAACATCTCCACGTCCAATACTTTTTTTCAGAAAAAAGCATTATTGTTTAATAAGATGCAACATAGAATGGGTTGGTTGCATAAATAATTGTTCACTGCTGTTAAAAAAAGGATTTAGTTTCGTGTTCATATGTGATTAATGGGCGTATGCTAGCTCATTTCATAGCAATACGTCCAATGAATCATATATGATTGTAAAGTATGATAATCCATATGCTTAAAACTTGAAAACGACTGGACCGAATTGGAAACTTCTTTCTGCAGCTTTGTTTGGAAGAAATTAATACGCGAAGGCTAAGGAACAGAAGAACAGCCTAACAGTTCAAAAAGGGTGGCGCAATAGGCGCAAATTTCGTTTTTTCAGCAGCTTAACTCGAGAATGGTTCGTTTGATTTTCACGATTATAGGTTTGATTGATTTCTTCGCATTTAATAGAGAATTGGGTCGATTAATGGATTTAGAACGAGGCGCATTGAGTCCTTATGTTCTATGAATGGATGCAAGTAGTCGAAAACGGAAATGGTGGCATTTCCTTCCTTGATACGTCCAGTGGAATTGGAAAAAAGACATTCCTGTTTTCACTGTCTTTATGGCTACAATTCGTACGAGTTCTGAAATCGCCTTGGGTTCGGTCTCTTAGGGGATTGAATACGTTGTTATAAGGGGGTCGAACCATCCTGCATTGAAATTGACATTGAATATGTAAGTGGATGAAGAACCTACATGCCACACATTTCAGAGAAGTCTGAAATGGCGAAAGTATTGCAGAAATGAAACATTATCACCAAGGAAAAGAGCACAATGGCTCTCAAACACGTATTGGAATTGGAAACCTTGAATCGCACGTTGAAAGATATACGAAATGATGAACGTTTACGTAATGCAATTATTATGCTGTCAGGCTATTATCTTCATACGCTGCCTGTCAGTGCAAGATCAACTCCGGCAAATGAATTGAACACTTGCCTAAAAGCGTCGGAGATGTGTGAAAAAATTGCAGTTGAAAACGAACAGGCGAGTTTCTTTACGAAATTATCAGTCTGCTGCAGATTTCTCCAGGCAATTGTTGGTGGTGGGCAATGGCGTAATTTCAGTCGACTTAGTCACCGGCGTTATTGAATTTCCACCGAAATTTTGCCGAAATCACGATTTATTTACAGTATATGTTTTAGAATTATGCTGACCATAATTAGCTGAGCGCACGATTTTGGCTGCTAAAAACAAGAAAGTCAATCATTTGAATTCGGTATTCAAAATCAAATCGACGAAGAGTTACATTCATTCTAATCAATAGACTCCTTGATGGATGAAAAATGTACAAATGTATGTCACCTTAGTAAAATATTTATTCACAAAAAAAATATTGTGTATCAAATATGATACATGGGACGTATAGTCGATATTTTTTTTTTTTCAGAAAAAATAATGAACGTATTGATGTTTTAAAATCAGTTTGTATTGGGACAGTGAAGCCGAATTCCAAAATGTATCAAATATGATACATGGACGTGGGACAGACGGAAAAAACAAAATTGTATGTATCAAATATGATACATGGGACAGTAAAGGTGTTAATAAAAAAAAAATGAAAAAAATTAAAAAAACTATTTAATTATAAAAAATTAAATCTTTTTACTTTTAAAAAATACTTAAGATAAAACAAATAAAAAAAATCTATTTTACCTTTAAAAAAAGTATTTTTAAGGGTAGAGACATTTTGGCGAAATTTAAAAAATAAATATCTTTTGATCTTTAAAAGAAAATAAAATAAAAACAATTGAAAAAATTAAAAAAAAAATATTTTATCTATAAAAAAATGTTTTTAAAAGAGAAATTTTAGTAAAATTTAAAAAATAAATATCTTTTGTCTATTTAAGATAAGCATACTTTGTTAATTTTTTAGTAAATTTTAATTTTACTTCTTAACGTTATTAATTTTTTAACTTTGTTAAATTTTTACTTAACAAAATTCAAATTTCGTTTATGAAAATTGCATTAAGTAATTTTAATAAATTCGCATTCAAACTAAAGAAATTTTACTTTACGAAGTATTTTTTTAGTTCACGTAAAAGAATTCAATTTAGCTCACCTAGTTTAAAAATTCTTATTCAAATTTTCAAAAACCAAATTTCAATTTTATGAAATAATATTGAAAAATTCACGTGAAAAATTCAATTGTGAATATTTTAACAATAACTATTAGGCAATGTTCAAATTTCGGTTATGAAAATTGTATGAAGTAATTTCAATAAATTCGCATTTTGTAAGGTGTTTGAAATGAAATTTGAACTTTATTAAGTAATTTTAAAAAAATTCACGTGAGAAAATTAAATTAAGTATTCTTTTTTCGAAATTCCCGTGAGTATTTAGACACTACTTACTCAACAAAAAAATTTCCAAATCTTGTTTTTTTAATTCCCGCGAAAAGTAGTGTGTGGAATTTTTACAAGTTAGTTGGAAAATATGCAGATTAAATTTAATTTAAATCAAATTTTGTTTGTAAATTGTTATTTAGAGAATTTTTAAAAATTACTTATTAAATTCAAATTTCATTTTTGAAACTTTTTTCGCACGAATTTTCACATGGTGAACTATAAAATTTTTAAAAACGTTATAATCTAGGAAATTTTAAAAAATTATCTCATAAAGTTAGAATTTCATTTCTGGAAATGTTATAATTTCCACGTGAAAATTCCCCGTGAATTTTTAAACATAGCTTGTTTCATTTTTGAAAACTTTATAGAAATTGTTTATAATACTTTAAAAATTCATTCTTGGACATTTTAAAATGATTGTGAAAAATCGTTAATTTTTTTAAGAAATTACACACAAAATTTAAAATTTCGCTTGAGAAAATATTAAAATCATTTTTAAATTCGGGCTTCTTTCGAAAGAAATTTGATTTTTCCTCGTCACCCAAATAAATGCATATAATTTTCTTATATTTTTCACGCCTAATAATTTTCATTTTTGTCTACGAAAAGTTCACTTCACTTGGATGTATATGAAAAATTTTAGTTAAAAAGGTTTCGTACCGAAATTGTATTTAATTGTAATTTTATTTGGTTTACCATTTATATATATGTATATTTATAATAGATAATATAAAATAACAAGTACCTACCTACTAAATGGCTTTCACCATCTAATATCATATATTTGTCATATCTCCTTAAATATGAACGCAAATAATCAACCTACAAAATTAAAATAATTTCTTCCTATCCCTACATCATATAATAAATTCTTGTATAACTTATTTTCTTTAGTGGCAACATTGGTTACAGCCTTTAATTTGGGCATACAGCTATACTTACTTAACTTGATACAGCATATCTCACACACAACGAAAGAAAAAATACAACCAATAATTCCCTTTAAAATTATATTTATTATCCTACTTCCTCCTCAAATAGAGCAAAAAAAGCTTCAACTTTCCCCTTCGTAAACAAAATTGGTGGAAGAAGATAACAAAAAAAAGGTTAGTGTTGACTCCCTTAAACTAGCTTTAATTTTGTATACGTTGTTCTCGTTCATTTATTGTTGCCTTAAACGTCATTCTTATCGTCAATTTCCTCAATTTCTCACTGTCCTCTACTCTCCAATCTCTCCAGCTTCTTAGTACCAGGGCACCTCACCTCGATTCTCTCAATCGATCGTCGTCATAATAGTACTATAGTTTTTATATACAAAGGGAATAATATAATAAATAAATATCCTTTTGGGAATTGGTTTGTGCACACAAAAAGCCGACATCATCTATTTAGTCTCTGCTATTCGCCTGTTGGACTGCAGGGGGTTCTGAGTAATGGGGTGTCACCTTTGTATATAAAAACTATAGTACTATTATGACGACGATCGATTGAGAGAATCGAGGTGAGGTGCCCTGGTACTAAGAAGCTGGAGAGATTGGAGAGTAGAGGACAGTGAGAAATTGAGGAAATTGACGATAAGAATGACGTTTAAGGCAACAATAAATGAACGAGAACAACGTATACAAAATTAAAGCTAGTTTAAGGGAGTCAACACTAACCTTTTTTTTGTTATTTTCTTCCACCAATTTTGTTTACGAAGGGGAAAGTTGAAGCTTTTTTTGCTCTATTTGAGGAGGAAGTAGGATAATAAATATAATTTTAAAGGGAATTATTGGTTGTATTTTTTCTTTCGTTGTGTGTGAGATATGCTGTATCAAGTTAAGAAAGTATAGCTGTATGCCCAAATTAAAGGCTGTAACCAATGTTGCCACTAAAGAAAATAAGTTATACAAGAATTTATTATATGATGTAGGGATAGGAAGAAATTATTTTAATTTTGTAGGTTGATTATTTGCGTTCATATTTAAGGAGATATGACAAATATATGATATTAGATGGTGAAAGCCATTTAGTAGGTAGGTACTTGTTATTTTATATTATCTATTATAAATATACATATATATAAATGGTAAACCAAATAAAATTACAATTAAATACAATTTCGGTACGAAACCTTTTTAACTAAAATTTTTCATATACATCCAAGTGAAGTGAACTTTTCGTAGACAAAAATGAAAATTATTAGGCGTGAAAAATATAAGAAAATTATATGCATTTATTTGGGTGACGAGGAAAAATCAAATTTCTTTCGAAAGAAGCCCGAATTTAAAAATGATTTTAATATTTTCTCAAGCGAAATTTTAAATTTTGTGTGTAATTTCTTAAAAAAATTAACGATTTTTCACAATCATTTTAAAATGTCCAAGAATGAATTTTTAAAGTATTATAAACAATTTCTATAAAGTTTTCAAAAATGAAACAAGCTATGTTTAAAAATTCACGGGGAATTTTCACGTGGAAATTATAACATTTCCAGAAATGAAATTCTAACTTTATGAGATAATTTTTTAAAATTTCCTAGATTATAACGTTTTTAAAAATTTTATAGTTCACCATGTGAAAATTCGTGCGAAAAAAGTTTCAAAAATGAAATTTGAATTTAATAAGTAATTTTTAAAAATTCTCTAAATAACAATTTACAAACAAAATTTGATTTAAATTAAATTTAATCTGCATATTTTCCAACTACCTAGTAAAAATTCCACACACTACTTTTCGCGGGAATTAAAAAAACAAGATTTGGAAATTTTTTTGTTGAGTAAGTAGTGTCTAAATACTCACGGGAATTTCGAAAAAAGAATACTTAATTTAATTTTCTCACGTGAATTTTTTTAAAATTACTTAATAAAGTTCAAATTTCATTTCAAACACCTTACAAAATGCGAATTTATTGAAATTACTTCATACAATTTTCATAACCGAAATTTGAACATTGCCTAATAGTTATTGTTAAAATATTCACAATTGAATTTTTCACGTGAATTTTTCAATATTATTTCATAAAATTGAAATTTGGGTTTTGAAAATTTGAATAAGAATTTTTAAACTAGGTGAGCTAAATTGAATTCTTTTACGTGAACTAAAAAAATACTTCGTAAAGTAAAATTTCTTTAGTTTGAATGCGAATTTATTAAAATTACTTAATGCAATTTTCATAAACGAAATTTGAATTTTGTTAAGTAAAAATTTAACAAAGTTAAAAAATTAATAACGTTAAGAAGTAAAATTAAAATTTACTAAAAAATTAACAAAGTATGCTTATCTTAAATAGACAAAAGATATTTATTTTTTAAATTTTACTAAAATTTCTCTTTTAAAAACATTTTTTTATAGATAAAATATTTTTTTTTTAATTTTTTCAATTGTTTTTATTTTATTTTCTTTTAAAGATCAAAAGATATTTATTTTTTAAATTTCGCCAAAATGTCTCTACCCTTAAAAATACTTTTTTTAAAGGTAAAATAGATTTTTTTTATTTGTTTTATCTTAAGTATTTTTTAAAAGTAAAAAGATTTAATTTTTTATAATTAAATAGTTTTTTTAATTTTTTTCATTTTTTTTTTATTAACACCTTTACTGTCCCATGTATCATATTTGATACATACAATTTTGTTTTTTCCGTCTGTCCCACGTCCATGTATCATATTTGATACATTTTGGAATTCGGCTTCACTGTCCCAATACAAACTGATTTTAAAACATCAATACGTTCATTATTTTTTCTGAAAAAAAAAAAATATCGACTATACGTCCCATGTATCATATTTGATACACAATATTTTTTTTGTGAATAAATATTTTACTAAGGTGACATACATTTGTACATTTTTCATCCATCAAGGAGTCTATTGATTAGAATGAATGTAACTCTTCGTCGATTTGATTTTGAATACCGAATTCAAATGATTGACTTTCTTGTTTTTAGCAGCCAAAATCGTGCGCTCAGCTAATTATGGTCAGCATAATTCTAAAACATATACTGTAAATAAATCGTGATTTCGGCAAAATTTCGGTGGAAATTCAATAACGCCGGTGACTAAGTCGACTGAAATTACGCCATTGCCCACCACCAACAATTGCCTGAAGAAATCTGCAGCAGACTGATAATTTCGTAAAGAAACTCGCCTGTTCGTTTTCAACTGCAATTTTTTCACACATCTCCGACGCTTTTAGGCAAGTGTTCAATTCATTTGCCGGAGTTGATCTTGCACTGACAGGCAGCGTATGAAGATAATAGCCTGACAGCATAATAATTGCATTACGTAAACGTTCATCATTTCGTATATCTTTCAACGTGCGATTCAAGGTTTCCAATTCCAATACGTGTTTGAGAGCCATTGTGCTCTTTTCCTTGGTGATAATGTTTCATTTCTGCAATACTTTCGCCATTTCAGACTTCTCTGAAATGTGTGGCATGTAGGTTCTTCATCCACTTACATATTCAATGTCAATTTCAATGCAGGATGGTTCGACCCCCTTATAACAACGTATTCAATCCCCTAAGAGACCGAACCCAAGGCGATTTCAGAACTCGTACGAATTGTAGCCATAAAGACAGTGAAAACAGGAATGTCTTTTTTCCAATTCCACTGGACGTATCAAGGAAGGAAATGCCACCATTTCCGTTTTCGACTACTTGCATCCATTCATAGAACATAAGGACTCAATGCGCCTCGTTCTTAATCCATTAATCGACCCAATTCTCTATTAAATGCGAAGAAATCAATCAAACCTATAATCGTGAAAATCAAACGAACCATTCTCGAGTTAAGCTGCTGAAAAAACGAAATTTGCGCCTATTGCGCCACCCTTTTTGAACTGTTAGGCTGTTCTTCTGTTCCTTAGCCTTCGCGTATTAATTTCTTCCAAACAAAGCTGCAGAAAGAAGTTTCCAATTCGGTCCAGTCGTTTTCAAGTTTTAAGCATATGGATTATCATACTTTACAATCATATATGATTCATTGGACGTATTGCTATGAAATGAGCTAGCATACGCCCATTAATCACATATGAACACGAAACTAAATCCTTTTTTTAACAGCAGTGAACAATTATTTATGCAACCAACCCATTCTATGTTGCATCTTATTAAACAATAATGCTTTTTTCTGAAAAAAAGTATTGGACGTGGAGATGTTTTTATATCAGTTTGTATGGGGACAGTGAAGCCGATTTATGTTTATGAATCATATATGATATATGGACGTAGGAGCCTAAAAAAAAAATAATTTTGTGTATCATATATAATTCATGGGACGTATGGTTGATGTTTTGAAAAATAATGGACGTATGGATGATTTTATATAAGTTTGTATGGGGACAGAGAAGGTGTTTTAATTTATTTTATAAATTTCTCTACTCTTAAAAATATTTTTTTTGAGGTAAAATATTTTTTTTTTAATTTTTATCTTAAGTAGGTAGTTTTTAAAGGTAAACAAATATTTATTTTTTTAAATCTTCCCAAAATGTTTATTTAAATTGTTTTTTTTTTAATATTTTCGAATTTTGTTTACCTCCAAAAGTTTTTTTTTAAGGTAAAAAGTTATTCTTTTTTAAATTTTATCAAAACTTCTTTACTTTTAAAAGTATATTTTTTAAAGTTAAACCTATTTTTTCTTAAATTTATCAAGAGTTTCTTAAATGTAAAATACTTTTTTTTTAATTTTATCAAAATTTGTTTTCCTGTAAAAGTATTTTTTTAGCAGTAAAAGAATTGTTTTTTTTTTATTTAATCAAAAATTGTTTACCTCTAAAAGCATTTTTTAACGGTAAGTTTTTTCATATGTAGGTATATAAAAAAGTTAACTTTTTTAAATTTTATAAAAATGTTCTAGTTTTTTTTCAATTTTATTAAAATGTATTTATCTCAAAAAGTACCTACCTATTTTGTTAAACGTTAAAAGAAATAGTTGATTTTTTAATGTATCAAAATGTCTTAACTGTTAAAAGTATTTTTTTGAAAGGTAGCAAAAAGAAATTCTTTGTTCTGATCAATTTTTTTACATTTAAAGTAAGCAAACTTTTGATAAATTTACCTGTAAAAAAATTACTTTTAAAGTGTTTTTTTCTATTTTTTTTTCCAAAAAAAATAAACCTCAGAAAATGTTTCTTGATTTTAATAAACCTCAAAAAATGTTTCTTGATTTTTTTTTTCGAACAAAAAGTTTGTTCTTGAAAGCCTCATAAAGAAATATAGCATCGTTGTAAGACTATGTTTGCCTATGAATTGTGAAAATTAGCAACGGTGTAATATGATTTTCAGCTCAAATTGAAAATTTTCAACAAATTCGAAGCAAATCAAATCATAATTAACCTATCTATAGACATATGTATGTGTATTGTGTACTATCATAGACTTTGATAGAAAACAACAAAAAAATCTGTTGGCAAATTCAAATTCAAACAAAAAACCATACCGTTGTACAATGCACCATGACAACGAGAACATTTTTTTCATTTTTCGCGAATTATCCCCTTCGTTGCCATGACGAAAAACTATCTCACTCACACCAGGTAATTGTTGTCAGCAACTGTCAGAATCAACAAAATACACTCCTCTCCTTCTAACAACCAGCTTTTATTCCTCTTCCTATCCTCATTCACATCTCTCCAATCCAACGTGGCACGATTTTTGCGCCCTCACGAGAGCTGCCACAGAAAAATCGATTCCATAGTAGTACTATAGGTTTCATATACAAAGGTGTCACTTCTATTTGTATTTATTCAATGGTTTGCAATCATTGCTTTGGTCAAAGTGAACACTTAAGTTGGCACTGATTTTTGTTCACGTACTTGGAACCCTTAACTCGCACCCTTAGATTGAAAGTGACCTAGTTCAAAAATTGCAATTTGTGGGAAATGAGCAATAAAGTTTTCAAAAAAGTATAGTTTTGAGTGAATGTTTCTCTTACATATTTCATTGGAAATTATTGATTCTTTGCGGAATCATTTATTAATCGCTTATGCACAAATCGATAACATAAAATTCAATTTAAATATTTTTTTTTAAATATATATTTTGAGAATAAATACAACAGTTTCAAATTAAGTCGCTCTACTCCAAAAATATTTCCATATTTCTGGAACTTTTTACGAGTTCAGCCCGTTTAACCCGCAAGATGCCACAACTCCTGAGACTCAATCTAAAAATGGTCGGTCAAAAAAGAGTCAGGTTAGCCCAAAACATTTAATGTACGTTATACTGTTCACAGTATTTGCAATTAACTACCAAAATTCGAGACCCGTCGATTTAACACACATCCACGCCAGAGCACCTCTGACGCAATACCGATTTGGTCTCTTTCACATAAAATGCATAGGTAAATAGGTTGATCAACTAAAGTGACCGATGCACTATGGAGTAAAAGCATGAAAAAACGAGACAAAATTATTTTTTGTATTCAATGGTTTAATTTCCACCTGAAAAGATGATTTATAACATTTAAAGTGTGTTTGATCACGATTTTTTAAAATTTTATTCTACGTTGTTCTGAGAGGGTTCTGAACAAGACTTGCTCTCTTCGTCGGAGTTTGCACTGTCTACATCTTCTAAGTCATTAGCTTTACTTTCTAAAATTTCATTGGAAATTGGATTTGCAATCGAATATTCCAATTCTTTCTTTGCAAAAACATTTTGTTTTTTTAACAGGAGAAATGTTTTTTTGATAAAAAAAAACAGGAAACAAGAAGATCCTTCAAGTACACCAAAATAAGCAATTTTTAAAGAAAATTGCAAAAAAACACCACATTTTCTAACACCAATCACATGTAAACCTGCACCCAATTTTTATTTTAATCGAAGCTTTTATATAACTTTATTATTCTGCATAAACAACACAACGGAATTTGACGGAAAACATAAACAAAACGATTGACGAATAATGCACAGAAAACAGAAAAATACACTTTAAAGGGTATACATAAATAAATCACAAAAAATATAAAAAAACATTTGTTTAACAAAAAAATTGATGAATTTATAAGAACACACCTGCAGTTAAAGTTTTCAATTAAAGAATTGTATTTAGTAATGTAAAATATTATGTAAATAATTTATTTAAATCAACATATTATTTTTCTTTGTGATGCAAAAAAATTAATGGTCTTTTTCCACTTACTTAGAACCTGTGCTGCAAGGAAATTAGTTAGAGTAAAAAAAAACAGCTTCTTGATCTATGGGAATATTATGTACTACCGTTCGGTATAAACTTCACTTCTCAATTTTACAATTTAGAAAATCGACTTTTGTCTCGTTTTTGGAAGCATTTACTCCATAATGAGATGTAAAGATTCTCCCTTTCTTACTCATCATTCGGTATCTTTTTCAACACAGGGTTTTAGAGATCCCTTTTTAAGGCAGTTTATTGTGAAATCAGAATTTACAGGAATTTTGAATTTTCATTCTGGGGGTGCGAACTATGATAAAATATAGTTATGATATTTATATCCTTATTTTAAGTGACTTTGGTATCGATTTTAAAAGTTCCGAAAATTGTTCACTTGGCATGTAAATATGTTATTTCGTGCAACTTTTAGAAACTTTTAAATTCAAAGTTGCTAAAAAAAGATATAAATACACTTAGGTTAGGTTAGAAGGGGTGATGAAGCGGCAAGCCGAATCATCTCACTCGGATCTCAGTGGATCCTTTGTGCTCCCCGGGAGCTGACTCGGTTAGGAGAAAGGATGGGTGAGGAGAGGACATTGTGTCAGGTAAGGGTTATGGTAGAAGGAGCCTCCCTGAACCATCCTGAAATTTGAATGAATTTCATGATGCTTGCAGGTGGCAAAATAGGGACGCTATCTAATTCGTCGAAGAAGTAATCTCCGAGAGTTGCTATTCTATTTCTAGCTAGGCTGGGGCATTCGCAAAGGAAGTGGTATGAGCCCTCCACCGCCTCCCCCATGGAGCTGTGACCCGTGAGTACACCAACTAAAAGCAATAATTGGGGCCTGCTTAGCTTGAGTAAATAGTCTGTTTTGTTCTTAGAGACTAATGGCCATAAAGTCCTTGAAACCCGACAGGTATCAAGTGTTGACCACCGGTCGTTTGTGGCTTTTAAGAAACTGTGGTGAATTCTATTTTTTTCTTGTTCTATAGGCCTAAGTACCCAGGGTGTGATTTGGCTCGGTTCAAGTGTTGCCCCGTTTTTGGGCAGTTCGTTTGCCCTTTCATTACAAAAATGTCACGATGTCCTGGGACCCAACGAAGGGTAACTGTGTTTGTTGTGCCCAACGATTTTAGTTCGCCGTGACAGCAATCAATCAGTTTGGATTTTGTGACAATTGATGATATGGCTTTGATTGCAGACTGAAGAAAATCAATGTTCTTACCCGTCAATTCAAACGTGGAGAGATGCTTTGCAGCTTCACATACTGCAAAGACCTCTACTTGAAAAACGCTTTAGAAATTCGGAAGTTTTATCGACTTGTTAATGGGTGGGTTTTCTGAAAAGATGCCAGACCCTACCCCCTCATCTGAATTGGACCCGTTAGTAAATACCGAGACATGATCTACGTTTGTGACCCGGGTTTCCTTCCAGAGTTCTCTTGATGGGAAGTCTGTGCAACTGGGTTGAAATCAATGTGCGGTAAGATGTAGTCAGTTTGTATATTGATGTCGGTAAAGTTAATTATCCACTTGTGACCATAGTGGCCCTTTTTCCAATGTTTGCACTCTTTTAACCGAAGCGCACTATTGGCTGCCAGCTCTTTTGTAACAAGATCAAGTGGGGCAAGTGAAAGGAAAGTTTCTAGGGCTGCGGTTGGTGTAGTTCTCATGACACTTGTTGTACCTATACATGCTAGTCGTTGTATTTTTGTCATGGTCTTGAGATTGGTGGCTTTGTCAAGTACTGGCCACCAGACCAAACATGCATACGTTAATATTGGCCGAATGATGGCAGTATGCATCCAGTGGATGGTCTTAGGGCTGGGCCCCCATCTCCTACCAAAAATTCTATTGCAAGTATAGAATGATATCGACTCCTTTTTCTCACGTTCTTTAATGTTTTCTCTCCAGTTTAGTTTACGATCAATTATTATCAGTCCAAGATATTTTGCCGTGCCCGTGATTTGGAGCGGTGTCCCATTTATAGTGGGAGGGTTAATAGTTGGAATATTATGCTTTCTCGTAAACAAAACCAGGCTAGTTTTAAGTGGGTTGATATTAAGTCCACAGCTATTGGCCCAAATACTGAGCTTGTCAAGGGCGGTTTGCAGGACATCACGAAGTGTGGAAACAAATTTTCCAGAGGCCATTATCACGATGTCGCCTGCGTATTCCACGACTTTGACACCACTTTGGTTTAGATTGATCAAAACCAGATTAACAACGAGAAGCCAAAGTAGTGGTGACAATACCCCTCCCTGTGATGTACCCCTACATGTCCTGACTTTTAGCTTACTGTCGCCCATTTTCGCATTTAAGAGTTTTGTTTGAAGCATAGAATCAATCCAGTTTCACAGCAATGGGTCAATGCCCGTAGAGTCTAGGGCTTGCCGAACTGATTTATTTTCGACATTATTGAAGACCCCTTCTATATCTAGGAAAGCTCCTAGAGTAAATTCTTTATAATGGATTGATCTATCAAGTGTGCCGACCAACTCATGAAGAGCTGTCTCCACAGATTTGCCCTTCATATACGCATGTTGGCCCTGTGAGAGAACATCATCACTTAGGTTAAGGCGAATATTTCTATTGTTGGAGATGATTGTATGAAATCAGTTAGTCGTGGCTTAAAGTTGACCGCCAAGGTGAAAGGAAGTGCGATCGCGGATGTTTATGAGTTTCGTTTGTAATGGACACTGTTTCATCTGAACCTGGTTCTGTGGCCAGCTGCATTCTTTTTTCCAATTTATTTAAATAAATGCAGGATATAAAATATTATATGTATATTTTTTTTAAATAGGGAAAGCATGTTTGATGACGAATTATTGCCCAAGGATTTTAGTTCTTCCTCTTAGTCGCCGGGCTATTTTTCAAGTTATTAAAACTTACTCAGTTATTTCAAGGTAGCACATTTTATGCTAACTATTATTTTTCCGAACGGTGATGATTCATGAGCTGGTCTAAATTATTCAGCTGACAGTAGTTGTGACAGCAAAATCTCAAGAAGGTCAAAAACAAGGAAACAAATTTGTCAACAAAGCAGTAAAACTGCTTTACATTTTGTTGTTTTGTTTGTTTTTTTTTGTAAGAAGAATATTAAAAGTAAATTGTTTATTGGATTTGTTAAATACAAATTTTATTGAAAAAAGAGATGCAATCGATTTTCTTTTCAAATTTTATCGTCCAACTCCATGCTTTCTTGTCTTTCACATATATATTTGATGAGAATTGCTTTGTGCTATATCCATTTTGTTGTGTTCCACGTGTATAGAAAAAAAAATCATTTTCATAATGTAGGAGGTGGGACACAACTCAAAAAAGTGGACTTTTACGCTAATTAACGTATCTAGTTAATGGCTTGGCAAAACACTTTGAAAATTGGTAGGTGAAATCCTTATAAGAATAACTTCAAGTTAAAAAAATAAAAAAAAAATCCTATCACACAGTTTCGGAGTACCAAGTACGAAAACCTTTAAATGCGTTTTTCTCGAAAAAGTGCCAATGGCGTATGGAACAAACCAATTCTCGGGCGACTATATGTATATATGTATACCTCTGGACTTTGGTATCTATGTCAATAGACAAAAATCAAACTTAAGCTTCCTAACGATGTTAAAAACACATTTTCATTTTGCAACAATACCGTTAGAAATATAACATACTGTAGTGCACTTGTTTTGATACCTAAATCTCTATAATTTAGATTTTCAAATCTGAAAGCCAAAAAATATCTTTATCAGAGATGATACAAAAAAGAAAACAAAACTGAACCCCTTCCTTGATAAAAATAATCAAAATGAACAAACTGTCTCTAGACTGCCAACAACTAACAAAGTTTTTTTTTCCATTTTTACAAATAAAATAAACAATATCCTTCCTACAATAGTTTTCTCTATATTTTAATATGCAAACAAAAATCTTCCGCGTAGCTTGGAAATCATGTATAGATATATGTCAACAAAAATAAAAATACAACCCTAAAGAAAAATACATACCTACAAACATTTTTCAAAACAATACGAAATATTGAAAATTGTCATGGTTACCCAATAACAAAAAGGAATAATATAATAAATAAATATCCTTTTGGGAATTGTTTTGTGCACACAAAAAGCCGACATCATCTATTTAGTCTCTGCTATTCGCCTGTTGGACTGCAGGACGTTCTGAGTAATGGGGTGTCACTTCTATTTGTATTTATTCAATGGTTTGCAATCATTGCTTTGGTCAAAGTGAACACTTAAGTTGGCACTGATTTTTGTTCACGTACTTGGAACCCTTAACTCGCACCCTTAGATTGAAAGTGACCTAGTTCAAAAATTGCAATTTGTGGGAAATGAGCAATAAAGTTTTCAAAAAAGTATAGTTTTGAGTGAATGTTTCTCTTACATATTTCATTGGAAATTATTGATTCTTCGCGGAATCATTTATTAATCGCTTATGCACAAATCGATAACATAAAATTTAATTTAAATATTTTTTTTTAAATATATATTTTGAGAATAAATACAACAGTGTCAAATTAAGTCGTTCTACTCCAAAAATATTTCCATATTTCTGGAACTTTTTACGAGTTCAGCCTGTTTAACCCGCAAGATGCCACAACTCCTGAGACTCAATCTAAAAACGGTCGGTCAAAAAAGAGTCAGGTTAGCACAAAAAATTTAATGTACGTTATACTGTTCACAGTATTTGCAATTAACTACCAAAATTCGAGATACGTCGATTTAGCACACATCCACGCCAGAGCACCTCTGACGCAATACCGATTTGGACTCTTTCACATAAAATGCATAGGTAAATAGGTTGATCAACTAAAGTGACCGATGCACTATGGAGTAAAAGCATGAAAAAACGAGACAAAATTATTTTTTGTATTCAATGGTTTGATTTCCACCTGAAAATATGATTTATAACATTTAAAGTGTGTTTGATCACTTACTTACTTACTTAGGTCCTCGGACCTATTACGTCCGTGATGTTTCCCTTACGGGACATAGGGCCTCCACTACACCTACTCGCCATCGTGTACTATTTCTTGAAATATATTTAAGCTCTCTCCAACTTTTCCCCAGTCGTGCCGATTCCTGTTCGACCGTTCTTCGCCATGTACTTCTAGGCCGGCCCACTTGTCTTCCCTCCTGTGTGAGCGGGTTCCACTGCATTGCTTGAGATGCAATGCACCGATCGCTTTTTCGAAGCGTATGGCCAATCCACTGCCACTTTCTTCTTCGTATAATGGAGTCTATGGGCTCCTGACCCGTTCTCGCATGAAGTTCGGCATTGGAGATACGGTTGGGCCAGAAAATCCTTAAGATGTTTCGTAGACATCTATTAACGAAGGTTTGCAGCTTTCTAGTAACAATTTCAGTGACTTTCCAAGTGCTGCAGCCGTAAAGCAGAACGGATTCAACATTGGAGCGGAACAGTCGTAGCTTGGTCTTTAAGCTAAAAGAGTTGTTTCTCCATATTTTGGACAGCATTCCGAACGCAGCCTTTGCTTTTCTGATTCTGCTGCTTACGTCCAGTTCAGTTCCGCCACCCTTAGAGACAATACTCCCAAGATATTGGAAATCCTCTACCATCTCTACCGGTTGTCCAGAAATATTAACTTGGATTCTCTCTCCACCCTTGTTGTCATTTGATGGAGATCCATGATCCTATGAGAGAGTAAACATACGTCGTCCACGTAGTGCAGTACGTCACTTATCACCATCAGGAACAGTATTGGTGACAGTATACAGCCTTGCCTAACTCCACTTTGGATTTCAAACTCCTCTGACAGCCTTCCTGACACCTGGATCCATCATATGTAGCCTTGATAATAGCAATCAATTTATCTGGGATGCCCCTCCTGTGCAAAGCAAGCCAAATAAATTCTCTATTGACACTGTCGAACGCCTTTTCAAAATCGATGAACAGCAGGTGATGTGGTGATCGATATTCAACGCACTGTTCGATGATGATCCGCAAGGTGTTGATGTGATCCACACAGGAAGATCCAGTGCGGAAACCTGCTTGTTCGGCGTCGAGTGTGTCTTCGAGGTGGTCTTTAATTCGGTCCAATATTATCCTTGCTATTATCTTGGCTACTGCAGGCAGAACGCATATTCCTCTCCAGTTTTCGCACTGTGTGAGATCTCCTTTCTTTGGGAGCTTGACAATCATTCCTTTTTTCCACTCTTCAGGAAAGCTCTCTGTTTCCCAAGCTCTCTTAATAAGTGGATGCAGTAGCTCGCTCGATGTCGTTGGGGCTGCTCCTAAGAGCTCTGCAGGAATACCGTCAAGTCCAACCGCTTTGTTGTTCTTCAGTGCTTTGATGGCGGTGATAATATATTCTTTACTGGGGGGTACGGTGCGTATTCGGGAAATTGTTACTTCGGGTAGCTCAGTGGGAATAGGGATCAATTCACTTGCGAAAACGCGGTTTAAAACCGCAGCAAATTGTTCCCTCCACCATATGAGCTGGTCCTCATCCGAAATTAGCAGGGATCCGTTTGTGTCTTTAACCAGGTGTTGTTTAGAGCTCTGGACACCAGTGAGCTCTTTGGTAATTCTGTAGACGGTCCTACTGTCACACCTACTAGCGGCTTCTTCTGCTTCTGTAGCCAGTGCGTTGATGTAGTTACGCTTATCACGTCGCACACTACGGTGAACTTCCCTCATCTTCATGCGGTACGTAGACTCAAGCTCGTTTCTCCCTGCTGCTGGGGAAGCTGCGATGCGAGCTTTAAGGTGTTTCCTTTCTTCGATCCTTGCCCAAGTTTCGTCGGAAAGCCAAGCACTATTTCTTCCTTGCGCCCGGCCGACTATACTTTCAGCACCGGATATGAACACATTTTTCACAGCACACCAATGATTTTCGATGGATGTGGTTTCCGTGCTGCTGATTGCGTTCAATCCTTGTGAAAGGTGGTCCCCTAGTTGTTGGCGCACTGCGGGATCCTTTAGTCTATCTGTATTAAACTTGGGCATTCGAGTGTTTCCTTGGGATCTCCGAACTGCAGCTGTACGCAATCTTACGGTAGCAACCATCAGATGGTGGTCCCGGGCCATTCCCATGTCAGCACCTCTTCTGTTACGGACGTCCTGGAGACTGCTTCTAAAACGCTGGCTGATCGCGAAGTGGTCAATTTGGTTGGAAGTTGCTTGTCTGTCAGTCGACACCCAACTGACTTTGTGGCACGTCTTATGCTCGAACATGGTCCCTCCAATAACAAGGCCGTTGGCGTTGCAGAAATCGACAAATCGTTCGCCATTGTCGTTTCGGTTACCAACACCATGTTTTCCCATGACATGCCTTAGCCCAGTGTTGTCATTGCCAACCTTGGCATTTAAGTCTCCCATCACCATAACTATATAACCTCATGGAACGCTTTCATAAGCAGCACTCAGCCGGTTATAAAAGGCCTCCTTCTCCTCGTCAGAAGAGAGCAAAGTTGGGGCGTTACACTGTATGATGGTGACGCGACGTACTCTAGTCCGGAACCTGGCTTTCAGGATCCTGTCACCTAAAGGCTCCCAGGAAATTAAGCTTTTGAGAGCTGTTTTAGAAAGCAGCAATCCAACGCCAGATTCCCGAGCGCTTCCAGGTGTTTTTCCGGAATAGAATAGTACAGTGTTACGGGTTGGTGACTTGAACTTCCCCAAACCCAGCCATCTAACTTCACTTATCCCTAAGATGTCCATCCTATACCGCATGAATTCTTTCTCTAGTTGCAGGAATCTGGCATTCTGAGGACCTTCTTTTCCATTGTCAAGAAGCGTCTTCACATTCCAGAAACCAATCTTTGTCCGGGTACAATAGCCAAAAGTCGTCAACGAGTTATCATTAATTATCCTAGGCGTAGTGTTGGTTTCGGTAGCGGGTTGATTTCAGTTACGGAGAATGCTAACCTCCGTAACCTATCCTAGAAAGCTAAGCCTTTTCGCACTTGTAATTTTGGCCTATTTATGTATATTGGGATACATAAATAGTTGCCCGGGGACCACCACGAGGAGGTAAAACAAGCACTTCATCGTGACTGATTGTTGCGCTACTGGCCCAGACCAAGTTCTGAGCAATCAATAGTTTCCCGATCAGGCACGATGCAGGTCGCCCGATCACGATTTTTTAAAATTTTATTCTACGTTGTTCTGAGAGGGTTCTGAACAAGACTTGCTCTCTTCGTCGGAGTTTGCACTGTCTACATCTTCTAAGTCATTAGCTTTACTTTCTAAAATTTCATTGGAAATTGGATTTGCAATCCAATATTCCAATTCTTTCATTGCAAAAACATTTTGTTTTTTAACAGGAGAAATGTTTTTTGATAAAAAAAAAAACAGGAAACAAGAAGATCCTTCAAGTACACCAAAATAAGCAATTTTTAAAGAAAATTGCAAAAAAACACCACATTTTCTAACACGAATCACATGTAAACCTGCACCCAATTTTTATTTTAATCGAAGCTTTTATATAACTTTATTATTCTGCATAAACAACACAACGGAATTTGACGGAAAACATAAACAAAACGATTAACGAATAATGCACAGAAAACAGAAAAATACACTTTAAAGGGTATACATAAATAAATCACAAAAAATATAAAAAAACATTTGTTTAACAAAAAAATTGATGAATTTATAAGAACACACCTGCAGTTAAAGTTTTCAATTAAAGAATTGTATTTAGTAATGTAAAATATTATGTAAATAATTTATTTAAATCAACATATTATTTTTTTTGTGATGCAAAAAAATTAATGGTCTTTTTCCACTTACTTAGAACCTGTGCTGCAAGGAAATTAGTTAGAGTAAAAAAAACAGCTTCTTGATCTATGGGAATATTATGTACTACCGTTCGGTATAAACTTCACTTCTCAATTTTACAATTTAGAAAATCGACTTTTGTCTCGTTTTTGGAAGCATTTACTCCATAATGAGATGTAAAGATTCTCCCTTTCTTACTCATCATTCGGTATCTTTTTCAACACAGGGTTTTAGAGATCCCTTTTTAAGGCAGTTTATTGTGAAATCAGAATTTACAGGAATTTTGAATTTTCATTCTGGGGGTGCGAACTATGATAAAATATAGTTATGATATTTATATCCTTATTTTAAGTGACTTTGGTATCGATTTTAAAAGTTCCGAAAATTGTTCACTTGGCATGTAAATATGTTATTTCGTGCAACTTTTAGAAACTTTTAAATTCAAAGTTGCTAAAAAAAGATATAAATACACTTAGGTTAGGTTAGAAGGGGTGATGAAGCGGCAAGCCGAATCATCTCACTTGGATCTCAGTGGATCCTTTGTGCTCCCCGGGAGCTGACTCGGTTAGGAGAAAGGATGGGTGAGGAGAGGACATTGTGTCAGGTAAGGGTTATGGTAGAAGGAGCTTCCGTGAACCATCCTGAAATTTGAATGAATTTCATGATGCTTGCAGGTGGCAAAATAGGGACGCTATCTAATTCGTCGAAGAAGTAATCTCCGAGAGTTGCTCTTCTATTTCTAGCTAGGCTGGGGCATTCGCAAAGGAAGTGGTATGAGCCCTCCACCGCCTCCCCCATGAGTGAGCACCCGTGAGTACACCAACTAAAAGCGATAATTGGGGCCTGCCTAGCTTGAGTAAATAGTCTGTTTTGTTCTTAGAGACTAATGGCCATAAAGTCCTTGAAACCCGACAGGTATCAAGTGTTGACCACCGGTCGTTTGTGGCTTTTAAGAAACTGTGGTGAATTCTATTTTTTTCTTGTTCTATAGGCCTAAGTACCCAGGGTGTGATTTGGCTCGGTTCAAGTGTTGCCCCGTTTTTGGCCAGTTCGTTTGCCCTTTCATTACCAAAAATGTCACGATGTCCTGGGACCCAACGAAGGGTAACTGTGTTTGTTGTGCCCAACGATTTTAGTTCGCCGTGGCAGCAATCAATCAGTTTGGATTTTGTGACAATTGATGATATCGCTTTGATTGCAGCCTGAAGAAATCAATGTTCTTACCCGTCAATTCAAACGTGGAGAGATGCTTTGCAGCTTCACATACTGCAAAGACCTCTACTTGAAAAACACTTTAGAAATTCGAAAGTTTTATCGACTTGTTAATGGGTGGGTTTTCTGAAAAGATGCCAGACCCTACCCCCTCATCTGATTTGGACCCGTTAGTAAATACCGAGACATGATCTACGTTTGTGACCCGGGTTTCCTTCCAGAGTTCTCTTGATGGGAAGTCTGTGCAACTGGGTTGAAATCAATGTGCGGTAAGATGTAGTCAGTTTGTATATTGATGTCGGTAAAGTTAATTATCCACTTGTGACCATAGTGGCCCTTTTTCCAATGTTTGCACTCTTTTAACCGAAGCGCACTATTGGCTGCCAGCTCTTTTGTAACAAGATCAAGTGGGGCAAGTGAAAGGAAAGTTTCTAGGGCTGCGGTTGGTGTAGTTCTCATGACACTTGTTGTACCTATACATGCTAGTCGTTGTATTTTTGTCATGGTCTTGAGATTGGTGGCTTTGTCAAGTACTGGCCACCAGACCAAACATGCATACGTTAATATTGGCCGAATGATAGCAGTATGCATCCAGTGGATGGTTTTAGAGCTGGGCCCCCATCTCCTACCAAAAATTCTATTGCAAGTATAGAATGCTATCGACTCCTTTTTCTCACGTTCTTTAATGTTTTCTCTCCAGTTTAGTTTACGATCAATTATTATCAGTCCAAGATATTTTGCCGTGCCCGTGATTTGGAGCGGTGTCCCATTTATAGTGGGAGGGTTAATAGTTGGAATATTATGCTTTCTCGTAAACAAAACCAGGCTAGTTTTAAGTGGGTTGACATTAAGTCCATAGCTATTGGCCCAAATACTGAGCTTGTCAAGGGCGGTTTGCAGGACATCACGAAGTGTGGAAACAAATTTTCCAGAGGCCATTATCACGATGTCGTCTGCGTATGCCACGACTTTGACACCACATTGGTTTAGATCGATCAAAACCAGATTAACAACGAGAAGCCAAAGTAGTGGTGACAATACCCCTCCCTGTGGTGTACCCCTTCATGTCCTGACTTTTAGCTTACTGTCGCCCATTTTCGCATTTAAGAGTTTTGTTTGAAGCTTAGAATCAATCCAGTTTCACAGCAATGGGTCAATGCCCGTAGAGTCTAGGGCTTGCCGAATTGATTTATTTTCGACATTATTGAAGACCCCTTCTATATCTAGGAAAGCTCCTAGAGTAAATTCTTTATAATGGATTGATCTATCAAGTGTGCCGACCAACTCATGAAGAGCTGTCTCCACAGATTTGCCCTTCATATACGCATGTTGGCCCTGTGAGAGAACATCATCACTAAGGTTAAGGCGAATATTTCTATTAGTTTCTATTAGTCTTTCTAATGTCTTGAGAAGAAATGAAGGTAAACTAATTGGTCTAAAATCCTTCCGTTCAGTGTGCGTGGGCCTGGCAGCTTTTGGAATGAAGATGACATTGGCCTCACTCCATCCTTATGGAATATAGGTAGTATTTAAACAACCCCTAAAGATATCCACAAGGATTAGAACAATTGTGTTCTTAGAGCTTTGGAGCATAATTGGAATTATACCGTCGGGCCCTGCAGACTTGTATGCTGAGGAAAATTTCATTGCCTATTTGAGAGACTACACCTATGTGAGGGTCTCTGTCCCCAAGAGATATGTCATTGACACATCCTGGAAAGTGAGTGCTCATAAGTGACTCCAAGGTCTCGGAGCAGGAGCCTGTTCAGGTCTTGTCCGGTCTTTTTAGGAATCCCGGAGGAGTGTGAACCTTTGACATGACTTTCTTGAGCCTAGCGGCGTCATTTGTTGACTCAATGTCTGTACAAAATGTTCGCAAGGCTGCCTTTTTGGCATAGGTTGTTCGGTTCTTATATTCATTTTTGCTGATCTTGAAAAGATCCCAGTCAGCAGTGATATTACTGTGTTTAGCGCTATTGAAAAGCCTCCTAGAGTTTTTCCTAAGGACGGAAAGTTCGTTTGACCACCAGATGGGGTTGATTTTACCTTTTCGTTTGGTTATGGGGCAAGAGCTTTCGTATGAGTTGTGAATAGATGTTGTCAGTTCATTAACGCGTTTTTCAATCTCTGAACAGTTCAATAACTGTTATAATACACTTGCGGCCACGGGCAGTCTAGCCCATAGCCCAATTAGCGCTTAAGTGCACCGTTTTGATACCATAACTCGTTAGAACCTGTGGATGGAATTGAAGAGAGAGAACATGGGCATATCCTCAGGATGTCGTCCATTTTTATTTGAGTTTATAATAGGGTTTTGTTGTAGATTTTAGCACAGTCATCAGAAAGTGGATCACTCACTCAACCAGACCAGCACCCGTACCCGCACCATCCACAGTTAGCCCGCTAGGCAGTTCCTTGGCTGGTACTGGAGCGTCCACTGATCTGATTGAATGATCATCCGGCCGCTGTGTACCATAAACCCCCACCAGAACCCTAGTCCACTATCTTGTGATCGTAGGGAATCGACGGAAGGTATAATGCAGAATTAGAGGAAATTTGTCCTAAAGCCATTTCGTCGCGTTGAGGAAAGAAATCAAGTCTTTGATCTTCATTTCAGAAAGTTCGTTAATGTCGTCAAAAATGCTTTTCCGAGTGACTGTGCCCTAGCTTTGGCCAGAGCAGGGCATTTGCAGAGGAAATGAACTACTGTTTCCTTTTCCTGCTGGTCCTCACAGCTCCGACAGTGAGTATTGTGAGGTATGCCCAGCTAAGCTGCATGCTCTCCTATTGGCCAGTGTCCGCTACAAGTTGCAACTACCCTGGCTATGTCTTGCCTGGGTCTGTGTATTAGATCAACTGTTCGGTTCTTCTCATAGGTGGGCCAAATCTTCCTAGATATAATACAGTTTGTGAAACTGCTCCACCTGGGGTTTGCTTTAGTAAGATAAATTGAGAGAATGTTGCACTTCATAACTCCAAGCGGAATGTTGACTCTTTCCGCAAGTGAGCCATGAAGGGCTGAACCTTGCCTGGCCAGCTCGTCAGCCCGTTCATTGCCCTCAATGCCACTGTGACCCGGGACCCAGATAAGAGTGACACTGAGGTCAGTGTTCAGACTCGCAAGCTCATCACGGCACTGCTGGACCAGTTTGGAGGATGATGAAGATGAATTAATGGCTTTAACATCCGCTTGACTGTTTGTACTAATAGTTGCATTACGGTTCTGGTTTGGATCTCCTTTTAGTAACTTGCTTGCTTCCCTGATTGCCAGCAATTCAGCTTGAAAGACGCTAGCAAAGTCAGGTAGCCGAAAGGACTTAGAGACATTTAGAGACTCAGAGAAGATTCCTGCACCGACGCCACACTCCAACTTAGAGCCATCAGTAAAAATTGTTGTGCCGAAATCTTTTGTCACGACGTTTTCATTCCAATCCTTCCTGGATGGAAATTTAACTTTAAAATCCTTACTGATACTCCTTGTAGGGGTGCAGTAGTCAGTGGGAGTCGAAAACATTTCCATTGGAATCAAGTCTGTGATATTGCTGTGACCATAGGGCTTGGCAAACCAAGAGTTTGATTCTTTAAGTCTTATAGCGCTGGAAGATACTAGATATTTGATATGTAAATCAAGTGGTAGAAGGTGCAGAAAGACGCTTAAGGCATCAGTTGGGCAGGATCTTATAGCCCCTGTCGTGCCAATGCTGGCAGTTCTTTGAACCTTCCTAAGTTTATCGATGTTATATTTTTTGTTAAGAACCGGCCACCATACAATCGAACCGTATGTGAGGATCGGTCGTACCACGGCTGTGTACGTCCACAGGATTTTTTTTTATATTTAGCGCGCGCTAAAGGGGTTGTGAATACCCTTAATGTGAAAATCACAGCACGAGCGATTAGGTAGGTTGGAGGGGATTTGAAAGGAGAAACCGATGTTCATTGGTTTCGAATGTCTGTAGAGCATTCCACATTCGTGTATTGCGGCTAAAGAAAGAATCTCTGTACTTAACAGTACGTCCGAAGTTGGGCTCAAGGGTAAAATGAGGGACACTCATAGAAGCGCGAGTATTACTGATGAATTTTTTAAGGGGAGGAATGCAACTGCTTATTTCACTAGAGCAATGTTTGTTAAAATACCGGTAAAATAACGAAAGGCATGAAACATTTCGACGGTGCTCCAGAGATGTAAACGTTTCCGGTATAGTTCTTTCACCTATCATTTTAAGAGCTCTCTTTTGAATTCTATCCAATAGACTCAATTGGGTTATTGGAGCACCTGCCCAAATATGGGAGTTGTACTGAAATTTTGGCCGAATAAAAGTATTGTAGATCACAGTCAGATCTGAGGTGGATAAAAATTTCTTGCATCGACGGAGAAAACCTAAACACCTAGCAGCAATTTTGGCGATGTCAAATATGTGGTCGTTCCACAAAAGGTGGTCTGTGACGCACATACCGAGGACTGAAAGCTGTTCAGTTTCCTCCATTCAGGTGCCGCTTATGGATAGCAGCGTTGGGGGTGGGTTCCGCTTTAATGACAGGAGACAGCATTGAGTTTTAGAAGCATTAAATTCTACACGGTTTTTTATTCCCCACTGGACAATACTGTCAAGATCAGAATTTAATGAGCTTATCATGCGTTGCCGTTCAAGTTCCACATCCGAAGGACATGGATGTGAATCAAGAAACAAGTATGAAAAGCTGAGGATACTGTCGTCAGCAAAACAGTTTAATGCATTTGAAGTTTCAGATAAGAGATCGTTTATGAATATTAGGAAGAGGTTCGGAGACAAAACGGAGCCCTGGGGCACAGCAGCATTTATTTTGTGGATTTCAGACTTGAAACCGTCCAATACAACTTGTATTGAGCGGTCCGAATGGTAATTTCTAATCCAACGAAGAAGAGATTCATCGATACCAAATGCACGCATTTTCGATAAGAGAGCTTGATGCCAAACTCTATCAAGTGCTTTTGAAATATCAAGCGCAATAATCTTACTTTCTCCAAAACGATGTAAAGATTTGTGCCACTTTTCGGTGAGCTATACCATCAGATCACCAGTGGACCTATTGCTACGAAAGCCGTACTGCCGGTCATTAAGAAGCTTTCGTTCTTCGAGATATTTCTTTAGCTGAAAATTAATCAGCGTTTCGATTACCTTAGAAAGAAACGACGTAAGCGCAATTGGTCGATAGTTAGAGGGGGAAGAAGACCGCCATTTTTTGGGACAGGCTGGACAAATGCTGTTTTCCATCCACTCGGAAAGAGACCAGTAGAATAGGACAGATGGAAAAGCTTACGCAGTGGTTTTGCCAGCGTTGAAGAACACCTCTTCAGAATAATGGGAGGGATACTATCCGGGCCAGCGGATTTGTGATCGTCGAGATCTTTTAGAACTCTACCAACTGCACGAGTGCGAAAGAAGATTTGTCCCATAAAATCATTTACGCTCTCAAGTACAGGAGGAGTCATAACACTTTCTGGCAGCGTCGAATTAACAGCAAACTGTGCTGCAAACAAATTGGCTTTATCTTGCGAGCTGACAAAAGGAGTATCATTGAAGACGGACATTGAAGTATTTTGTGCCGTAACTTTTGATCATGTAAAAATTTGGTTCGTCGAATATGAACGTTACAGGTCTTTCTAGCTTGTTGAAACTCTTTCCGGTTTTCCTCAGTAGGGTTGGCTTTATAACCACGGAAGCTTACTTCTCTGATCCTGATAACCTCTTTATAGCTCGAATCAAACCATGAGTTTTCTTTGGGTTTGATAGATTTTACCCTATTCGGGATAAAATTTCTCATTCCACAAAGAATTAAATTTGTGATCATATCTGTACTGGCATCTACGTTACTATCGAGGAAGCATAGTGACCAGTTAAAGCTCCTGATAAAATCATTGAGACCGTCCCAGTTGGCTTTCTCATATTGCCAAACGGTTCGCTTGTGAGTTTTTTCTCTAACTGGATTTTGTTGGCATGAGAAATTTGCAGATATGACACATTTGTCTGATGTGCCTAGAGGCGATAATATACTAATAGTGTATTTATCAATGTCAGAGGTAAGGAACGAGTCTAGAAAGTTAGCAGATTAACCTGCACCGTCAGGAATCCGAGTAGGCTCGTCAACAAGCTGAGTTAAATTGTTTAACTCTGCAAAAATCTCGGCGTACCTTCCTTCGGGTGTTGTCTGACCCGAATAGCGTAGCCACGAAGAATGTGCGGAAAACGGGAAATAATTCTTTGGATGGAGTCAGATAGTGCATCGAGTTCATTGGAAGTCGAATTACCATCCAAACTAGGACTACGATAGATAAAACAAGTATGGATGATGCGCCTTCGGACGGTGAATTTAAACCACATGAAATTAATGTTTATATTCAAACAAGAACCATATTGCGGTTGAAGCTCATAAGCAACATCGTTTGGAACATAAACGGCGAGACCATGATGAGAAAAAAATAAAGGCACTAAGCTATAACCATGTAGGCTGAATTCCGAGTGATCGGTATTTTCCCCTACCTTGGTTTCACTAAGTGCCAAAACAGCTGGCCTGTTTTTCACAGTATGGACATATGCAGCACAAAACTTCTGCCTAAGTCCCCGAATGTTGCTGTACTCAACCCTAAATTCACCCCTCATTACGAAAAAACAGACACAAGAAACCAAATCAGACAGTTATATATGCTGTTATCGATTTTGGGGCCCAAAATAACTTCACAGTACAAATACTACTAGTGTTATGTCTAAATAGCAATTGCACTGGTCCGTCCCTGGATACCCAAAATCAATAACAACAATTTATCTGATATGCTTTGGCCCAATCAATTATAAGCATTGTATGGTATGATACATACACACACTGCATATAATGACTAAACCAAAACACAGTGAGTGATGTGGGAAGGAGAGATAGGAATTTACCACTGTGCTATGGATAGTTGTGGTTGAGCATCATCATCTTTGATGCATGGGTGCACTTTTTGTTGTTTCTGTTATGCACTGGCACTGGCACTTGATTTTGATTTGGGTATTTTAAAGAATATGGGCTATTGATTTTTGTTTTGTTTCGCGCGGCGCTACTTGTAAGGTGCACTTTTCGTGTTGTTTTGCACTAGTACTGTGTCAATTGCACTTTTTTTTTGTTACTTATATGGGCTATTGTTTTTTTTTTTTTGTTTTCGCGGTGCGAACAGAAGAATTATATTATTTTTATAATTTTTATTTTTTATTTTAGATTTGGAATACGCGGTATTTTTTTATAATAAGTGCGATGAAGAAATAATAAACACTATTGTAATGATTAATGTAGTCAATTATCAAAAACTGGGGATATTTAATTAGTTAATTCACCACTCCCGCACACGTCAGTGGATTGCAGATTGGAACACCATCTTCGAAGATCATCTTCGACTGAAGCCCCTACTTTTTACCAAAGGTTTTACTACAGGCATAGAAAACTGTGCAGGCCTTCTTGACCTTTTCTTTAATATTCAACTCCAAACACAGGAGTAAACTTCCCTGACGCTAAAATCACCAAATCATCAGCATATGCCACCGCCTTTACTCCACATCTTTCCAACTTAACAAGAATTTTATTCATGACTAAAAGCCATAGAAGAGGGGACAGAACCCCACCCTGGGGTGTACCTCTACTTACGTGTTTGGTCGAGTTTGTATTACCTAACGTAGCTTGAATCCGTCTGTCTCTGAGCATGGATATTATCCATTCCCTTATGTAGTCTTCTACACCAAAATCATCTAAAGACTCTAGAATGGATTCAGTAAGCAGCAGTAACATCAAAGAAAGTGGTAAGAGTATATTCTTTATAGTTTATAGTTTTCTCAATAGTGCGTTCTACCTCATGCAGGGCTGTTTCAGTGGATTTGCCTTTAAGGTATGCGTGTTGAGAGTTTTCAAGTGGACATCTTTCCAGGATTTCTCTAATATAAGATTCATGCCCCCACCTACTGACTTTCGGGATAAAAACCACTCTTACATGTCTCCAGGACTCGGAAACATAGTTAAGAGATAAACATCCTTTAAAATTGTTTCCAGACAGGGAACTGCTCTCTCTTGCAGTTTCTGGAGCATAATTTGCAGTATGCCGTCCAGGCCTGGAGACTTATACGGTGAGAATGTATTAATTGCCCATGCAATTTTTTCTTTTGTTATAACGGTATTGGTATGCTCTACTCGAGCTGAAGACATGTCGCAAGGTTCCAGCGTCGCTAACGTACTGTTCTCGCAGCCCAGGAAGGGCGTCGTCATTAATAGCTCCAAAGACTCAGCTGGAGAGACTGTCCAGGAACCATCAGGCTTTTTCAAGAATGATGGATTACAATGTTCCTTAGATAGAATTTTACCGAGCCTTGCGGAATCTTTTATATTTTCAATTGACTGACAAAACTCTCCAGCGTTGTTGCTTGGCTGATGCGAGAACTCGCTTGTAAACTTTGAGACAGTCTTTGTAGGGTTGATAAAACTTATGTTTGTGGCAGATATTAAAGATTGTTCTAGTAATTTTCCTAAGATTAGATAGGTCTTCATTCCACCAAGGGGGAAGTGTTTTACGGCTATATTTTATTGGACAGGAGACCTTAAGCGCAGTGCTTATTGATGCCTCAAAGGATTTCACCTTTGACTCAAGATCTATCACCGAGTCTGAACTTAGGTTCGGTAAATTACCCAGTTTAGATTTTACAACTTGACTGAATTTCTTCCAGTCTATTCTTTTGGGATTTCTATAAGGGGATTTATTTTCGGTTTGAAATTAATGTTGAAGAGTATCCATCTATGGTCCGAAAAAGATTTCAAAAGGGACACCCTCCAGTTTTCTTCTATTAGATTCATTTTGTTATTTACGATCGTAACATCCAGTACGTCCTCCCAGCCTTCATGATTATCCGCGCTGGGAAATACAAAGGTGGGAGTGCTACCTCTGTTGCAGACCGTCAGGTTATTTTCAATAATTAAATCAAATAGAGACTCACCTCGTTCATTGATCTCTGAACTACCCCATAGGGTATGTCGTGCATTAGCATCATTACCAATCACAAAGTTAGTCCCTTTGGCTCTAGATTCATTTGTAAGGGTTCTGGCGGTGACTGCCTGTCATGGGCCGAGTACGCCGAGGCCAACAATAAGCCGTCTGCATTTTCATCCTCCAACCTTACAACTGTTAAATCAGGAGTGCTAAGATTTGGACACAAAAAAGCTTTTAAGTGTTTTTTTTAGCTAAAATACAATTTCTAGGCTTACCTTGGTCTGGGCTTGAGATTTTATAAAACAGGTCGTATTGGTGATCTGGAGGCCTCTTACTCTAAGTCAATTCACCCATGGTTCTTGTATAACCGCTACGTCGACGTTTTCCTACCTCAGGAAAACCCGCAGATTATCCGAGGAACATTTAGAGTGCTTCAGACTAATCTGTACGACTCGCAGTGCGTTTTTAATTTTGTGAGCAGCCTGCACAGTCAGGGCCCGACGGCTTGCTAGTAACAACGACATCACCAACAACTTCGTCGATCTCGACTTTGTCATCAGCTTTGTCTTCTTAAGCTTCAGCTTCTCCCTGACTATGCAAGATTTTAATGCGGATATTACGTATGCCAAACTTCAGCTTGAAATCGGCCTTCTCGAGAGCTCCCCGGCTATCTTCGCTGATCCTCAGAAGATAAGATCCGCTGTTCTTCTGCGGTTCTTCTGCCTTAATGACAGCCCAGACATGCATAGGAACCAGCGGATTTAGCCTCTGAAGTCCGCGGATCAGCTCTTGTCCGCTCGGCTTGATGCCCATGAGGGGCAACCAAATGCAAGCCATTGGTTGTCTAGGGACATGCTTAGCTGGAGTAAGCTTGAGCTTCAAGCCCACCCAGTCATTGCTGATCTTAGCAACGCTTTAACTAAGGAAATCCCTACAGAACCCGTCCTCACACTTAATTACCCTATATCCCCTGAGCACCTCCTAGAGTCGAAACCAGGATAGGGACCCTCACTTGCCGATAAAGTGTATAAAAACACCACCTCTGAGAGCTTGGCCTCGATGAGGTTCCACACAGCCAACAGACCTTTGTTGTTTGTGAAGAGCTCATCTACAACCGATACCTGGAGATCGTCTCTGACATCTTCCGGAACATGCGGTTGCACTGCTCTAAGAGGTGACATTTGTTCACTCCTATTAGGTTGTCTAGCCTACTCTTCTTCTGGGGTTGTGTGGTCTCTTCTTGAGACCTATTCCGCTTCAGGGCGTTTACTTGTATAGCCAGAAGACCGTTGTAATCTTCAACGATCTTCTGGTACATTATTTTGTCAGCGCCGTCCCTCTCATGGACCGTTCCAGCTTCCTCATTCTTGGCTATCTTGTCAAAAAAGTAGGGAGCTCTCTTGAACTGGACCTTGAGAAGGGCACTGGCTGATTGTCTTTGATTTTTGCGGGATTTATTGGTAGGCTTGGAAGGTACCGGGGTACTATGTCTAGTACTGCCTGTGCTTCCTGAAGGTCCGGGTGGCCCATGAGTACCGAAACTATCGGTGCTCACTGAGCTACCCTTAAGTGTTTGTTGGCTAGAGGCCAAGAGTTCATCCCCTGTGTCGGCGGATGGTTCTACGTCTGTACTGTCATTATCGTCCATAGTGTAAAGCAACAAATTTGATTTCCACGAGTAGGTCGGAAAGGAAAGATCAGCCCCGGCAGTGCAGATATACCGGGGTAAGGCATAGAGTATGACGGACCCTGCCAAGGCATCCGAAAGAGCTCGTTAGAGACTGGTTTACACCCCAACTTTCCATTTCTTCGCTACGGATTATGAAAACGCTCACACCACCACTGAAAATTTGGGACCCCGTATCTATGGTCAAATCGCATTGCTGAGTGTTGAACTATTGAGAAGTAAAGGAACACTACAACAATTCGACCTGACCTTAGCTGATCCCCATCTTGACATCGCACAAGATTAGCTGTGATCAGTAGCGGATCTAGGATTTGAAACATTAATGGCCAGTTTCACAAGTTAAACTACAATTTATGTTTAAACTTAAGTTCAGCACTTGATTCGGTTTCAAAGTAAACCTTGAACTTAGATAATTCTGTAGTTCTAGTTAAACGAATGTATTCTGCAATTTAAACTTCATAGCCGTAGAGCCGGCAGCAAATTTTGGGAGTGGATTAATAACCAAAATATGAGTATGATGGTTTGTAGGTGCATATATCGCGGTATCAAAAACAACAGTCTGGCAGGTTTCTTTTTCAGCCTTTGGCGGGGGTGGGAGTTTGAAAATACCGATTTTCCAGTTTATTTTGTCATTTTCTTAAAGTAAAACGTCATAATCTTTGCAATTCGACCAATAGAACTCAAAATATAAGCTTTTTAAGGGGACCAAGATTTTGACGTTTTGACTTAAAGAAAATAACAGAGCATCACATTATATATTTTTTAAATTTATTGAAGTGGTAATACCTATGAAAAAAATAAACTGGAAAATCGCTATTTTCAAACTCCCACTCCCGCCAAAGGCTGAAAAAGAAACCTGCCAGACAGTTGTTTTTGATACCGCAATATATGCACCTACAAACCATCATACACATATTTTAGTTAGCAATCCACTCCCAAAATTTGCTGTAGGCTCTGGTTCCATCAGTGAAGCGTTCAGAACACTTGATCCTAATAACCATTCTAAAATCTTATTGATAACTGCCATTTTATAATAATAATAAATTTTTATATTTCTTTCTATTTGAAATTATTTTTTTTTTAACGTTTTCGAGTGACGAGGAAATGTAACATTCGTTGTCAAAGGGAAAAGAGAAGAACAAATTATTTTAACTATTGTGACGATGTTGATTTTATTTTATAATTTATATATTTTTATAATTTATACATAACTAATATAAAAAAGTTTTAGTTTAGGTTAAAGTTTTTTTTTTGTGAAAATCTACAGTTATATTAATAATTGAATTTTGGCATTCCCACTTTTCCTTTTAGAATAGCCTTGTTTTTTGTGCATTTATATCAGCTTCTATCCCCGGTTTAAAATGATTTCAATATTACATACAATAACATCTGTAGTATTTAACATTCAAAATATTTTTAAGTGGAGATAGAAAAAAAATGTATATACCTTCAATGTTCAGCCCGTCAAGCTTTGAACCACCAGAAAAAAAAATTTGTCAGTAAATTTGTACGTCAGTCTAGATGGACTGCAAATATTCACACGCATGATTTTCTGAGTGGCCAGAGAAAACTCAGATTTGGATTTGTTGTTCCCAAATTCTTCATGGGCTTTAGCCCCAATTTCGTTTTTTTGCAAAGTAAGCGAAGTTCATAGGGTGAATTATTTTTTCGTTTGTCAAGTTAAGTGTTAAGCCCCGACCCCGTTTTTTTTTTTCAATTATCTCTTTAAGCTTTAGCCCCAACTTGGACTTGACAGTCCCTTGAGTCAGGCGCAAACATTTTCTGGATAAGGTAAGTTTTAAAGGAATTTTTTGCTTAGCCCCAACCACGTTTTTTTGTACAATTCTTGTCAAGCCCTACTCGCGAGCTGTTTTTTTTTCGTTCAATTATCCGTAGCCCCGAACTTGTTGTTTGTGAAATTCCCTTCAGAATTCAGCCCCAACCTAATTAATTTGGGGCTTAAAAAAAAAAATAAGTAGCATATACATTGCGTAGCCCCAGCCTCGTTATTTTTTCTGACTCCTGATTCTGATTTCTATATTTCAATCAATTTTAATAACCGGCTGTGGGGGGGGCTTTAGCCCCTATAGCCACCCCCCTGGATCCGCCACTGGCTGTGATGATCATTACCGCCCGGCACCCACAAGGAGGGTTTGATACGAGGATTTTTGCCGAGCAAGAGTTTGAAACATTGATACGCAATAAATGCGCCCATAGTTGGTCTTTGGTGTTGATTGTGCTGCTAAAAGTGAATTTTAATATATCTTGACTTATTAGGCCTCCTAATCTTAGAAAATAATGGAAACCATGCCTGTTAGAGTTAGTCAAGTTTTTACACTACTGTAACGAGAAATAAACCAAATGTACTGTGTCCCGTCAGCTCGGTGTTAGCCAATCTTGCATATCAAAGATCAACGGGAGTTTTAGACAAACTCGTAGGTTAGTGTTAAGGCCAGGATCTGTGTTCCACCGGATGTTATGACTGATTCATCGTGATGGCGTTTCTCCGAAATCGTGCTTTGACTAGCATCGACCGTTGACGTCCAACAATAGCAGAGATAGGTAGGTGTAGGCGATTTACGTTCTCGGACTCGGATGAGTGCAGAGTTTGTTTCCATGGAAGACAGGTCATCTGTTTACTCTGCCTCTATGCTATAGCTTCCATCCAGACACATTCTGCACTCATCCGATAGCGTAAATTACCTTCATTGCTAAACTTCCCAATTGTAGTGTATAGTGAAAATCGTACTCGAACTTGTCGATGAGTTGCAGTTAATTTTGGTACCGTGGCGGGACATTTTGGGATAAGGTCTGCTTCCTTAAGCCGTCTCCTAACTGTCCATTAACTAACGATCCTTTATCGTACCTGTCTCTGCAATAGTTGGACGTCAACGCTAGTTAAAGCATGGTTTCTGAGAAACGCCATCATGATGAATCAGTCATAACATCCGATGGCACACAGATCTCAGCCTTTACACTAACCTACAAGTTTGTCTGAACCTATCGTAAATCTTTGATTATGCAATATATGCTTAGACCAAGCTGACGGGTCACAGTACATTGGTTTATTCCTTGTTGCAGAAGTGTCACAACTTGACTGAATTCTACAGTCGTGGTTTCCATTATTTTCCAAGATTAGGAGGCCTAATGAGTCAAGATATGTTGAAATTCACTTTTAACAGTACAAGTACAATTAACACCAAAAACCAACTATGGGCGCCTTTATTGTGTATCAATGTTTCGAACTCTTGCCTAATTTAAACAAGTATTATTTATTATTTTTGTTATTATGGCGGATAGCGAGAAAACTATCCAATGTATTTTTATGATTGTACCCTTAATTTGATGTTTTAAATTCAAGCTTCAGTCAATTGTCAGGGTTGCAAATAGTTAATTACATTTGTAATTTAATTACATTTTAATTACCGATTACATTTGTAATAAGTAATTAAATAAAATCTAATTACCCATTACGTTTGTAAAATTTAATTAAAAAATATCTAATTACCCATTACATTTTCAAAATGTCATTTTTGCACTGCGAAATTCGCAATTTTTAAACGCTTAAATCAATCAAATCAAGACTCCCGTTTGTTCCGTTAGTTATCTGCAATAGCATGACGACTACAATTATTGGCACCACAAATTTTTGACCCAACTATTGGCAACCCTTCATTTAACAGTAATTTTCTCAGTAACTCGGTGTCCGAATAAGTCCATTTATTTTTTATTTTGAATTCTAACATTTTTTTCATAAAGCTATATGCGTTTTTAGTTCTTTTCTTTTTAAACTCTGTTTTACAACTGAAAGTGAAAACACGCTAAAAAAAATTAAAACATTTTCGAAATTTCCATTGTTTTGGTTAAGGACCTATAATTTTGTAAGTGTGTTTTTAACTGCTTCCTTTTATATTTTTTAATAATTTATTTTTAAATATGTTATATATCTTGTTAAAAAAAATTGTTTTATTAATAAAGAGGGTGCCAATAATTAAGTCCCAAAAAAATAGGGTTCAATTATTGGCAGGGGGTGCCAATAGTTACAACCTATGCAGGTACGCAATGATTGGCACTGCCAATAATAGTAGTTTTATGAGTGCCAATAGTTGTATAATTCAACCATTATTGATTTTAGTTTGAAAATCTATAATACCATATTAATTGTTTAAAAGTAACGATCTTCCAATTTCTTCTTGTAAGGTTTGTTCGAAAAAAAGGGAGCAACGTCTTAAATGCTAATATTGATTGACGAGAAATTCATTTGGCCTTTTAAAAAATACATATACTTTACGGTGCAGTGCATTTACACCCACGGAATTAAGCCACGCGGGTGTTATTTCCCAAAAAAATAAAGGAAATAACACCCGCGGGGGTTAATTATATTAATACCCGCGGGGATTTATTCCTTTTTTTTTTTTTTTTTGGGAACTAACACCCCCGGGTTTTAATTCCGTGGATGTTAATGCGTTCTTATGCCGATAGCGGGCTTCAGGTGATTAACTGCCCTTTTCGTATGAAACCCTTATTTTTTCTCTAAACAACAGCTATTATTATTTTGTTGACAAATGTTGAAAAACTTGTTAAGTTTATACTTGCGATCAAAATTATTAAGTATTTAAGTTTTGATATGTTTGTTTTTAGAGAAAATCTTTTCAATAAATTTTGATTCTTACTAATGTTTTCATACGAATAAGTTGTTTGTTTTACTCTGCTAAAAGGTTATGGGCCCATGCCAGGGTTCGGACTTGAGTAATCGCAAACCGCAGTAAATTGAAAAAAACTCCCAGTGAAACCAAAATTTTCGCAGTAGAATTATAGTTTGATTTAAAAAAAAAAAAAACTGAGGGGCAAAATCGTAGATAAGGGATCGCATGTATTCTGAAAGATTTTGAAAAATAAATTCTTTCACGACATTTTTCTGCTCTTTCAAAGAATACAAAAACTTAACAATGTCCTCTGAATTCAATGCACTTTTATCATATCGTAAAAATGTTCTCCATTTGTCATTAATTATTTCAACAGCTATTTTATTGAATGGAAATGCTTTAGTTATTTTCAAAACTGAAAGAATTTCTTGAATTTTTTTCGCATGAAGATGTTCATATAAGAATCTTTCTATGTTCTCGTACATTTTAATAAAATCTAGGTTGAATTTATTTGCAAAGCGTATCTGATATAATAATTCAAAATATTTGTTTCTACTTCAAAAAGGTTCCCGCTGATAAACTGCGCTCATGTATTTATAAACTAAGACCACAAAAAATTCTTAAGGTAGGAACATGATAGCCTTGGTTTACAAGATCAACTTTCTTACTAATAAACTCTTTCTTTATAAAATTGTTAATCATTTTTAAAAAGTGTTTCTTAACAATACTTGCATAAAGAAGATGCACTACGATTTTCTGCGATTATACACATTTTCTTATTCATGTTATCTATGAACCGAGAATAGAATAATCGGAGTAGATTGTAAGAAAAGCCCAGTGGTGCAGTAGATTTGAAAATTTAGAAAAAGCGCAGTAGATCTACTGCTTTCACAGTAAAGTCCGAACGCTGGCCCAGGCTATAACACATTGTAAAACTTAAAGAGAACATTACAAATTATAAAAATTATGTTTATTCAGCTGAACTTTTTAGGGGTCCATCATATGGAAAAGCTGACTGGTTCAGAAAATTGGTCTACATGGAGCTTTGCGATGAAGACGCAATTGGAGCTGGAAGATGCTTGGAAATATATTGAGACTGTTTCAGTTGAACCCTTGGATGTTGCTAAGGACAAGACTGCTCGATGTAAGATTATCTTAGCTATCGACAAGAGTCTCTATGTTCATGTTAGGGATGCAACAACATCAACGGAGGTATGAGCAGCGCTGAAAAATATTTTTCAAGACTCTGGCTTTGACAGACGCATAGGGTTACTGCAAAAATTGTGCTCTGTGGTATAGTGGTAGTGTCGTTTCTTATTTTGGCGGACACTTTTTGGCGGAATCGAAAAAAGTTGATATCAGTTTTTGTAGCTTACTAAATGCTTATTTGTTGCTTAATCCAAAAATTTGTAGCTCGCTTAGTTTTTGAGTTACTGCAAATTCCGCTAAAATAAGTTTGAAGTTAGCGGACTAAATCCAAAATAATAAGAATTTTGAAGTAAAATTGTTACCCAAATTTGTAGCTTTTTTAATGCTCTTAAGTTCTGAACAAATTAATTCTGTACCTATAATAGTTTTTCAATTATTCAAATTTCCGCTAAAATAAGTCTGAAGTTAGCGGACGAACATTCGAAAATGACATTTTTTTGACGCCAAAATTGTAGCTTTTTAAATGCTAATTTGTAACCTAAAAATAAAATTTTCATCTCTTAAGGGTAATTTTTATTTGAATTTTAAGTTTACAAGGTGCACTTCCGGTCCGCTGAAGCTGGCGGACAAAATCTAAAAAATTAGATTTTTAATTTTTTTTTTAAATTTTTTTGCCACAATTTGAAGCTTCTCTGAACTAGATCAACTGCGCAATCCTCGATTTTGTAGCTCGCACGGTTTTTTTGTTATACAAAATTCTGCTAAAATAAGATTTTAACGGTCAAAATTAAAAAGAAAATTGAATTTTTGAATTTTTTTTACCAGAAATTGTAGCTTTTGAAATATGAATCTGTTGCTCAAAAATTAATTTTGTAGCTTTTACTAGGGATTTTTTATTTGACTTTAATCTATTTAATACAAAAACTTTGAAAGCAGACCGATTGATACCATAGGTTTCCTTCAAGATGGGGTTTATTTACATTTTAAATTTGAATTAAAACCAACCAGAAACAGGAATTAAACCCCGCGGTTGTTCGTTTGTATTTTAAGAAGGATTTAATACCCGCGGGGATTTATTCCTTTTTTTTTTTGCGAACTAACACCCCCGGGTTTTAATTCCGTGGATGTTAATGCGTTTTTATGCCGATAGCGGGCTTCAGGTTATTAACTGCCCTTTTCGTATGAAACCCTTATTTTTTCTCTAAACAACAGCTATTATTATTTTGTTGACAAATCTTGAAAAACTTGTTAAGTTTATACTTGCGATCAAAATTATTAAGTATTTAAGTTTTGATATGTTTGTTTTTAGAGAAAATCTTTTCAATAAATTTTGATTCTTACTAATGTTTTCATACGAATAAGTTGTTTGTTTTACTCTGCTAAAAGGTTATGGGCCCATGCCAGGGTTCGGACTTGAGTAATCGCAAACCGCAGAAAATTGAAAAAAAATCCCAGTGAAACCAAAATTTTCGCAGTAGAATTATAGTTTGATTTAAAAAAAAAAAAAAAAAACTGAGGGGCAAAATCGTAGATAAGGGATCGCATGTATTCTGAAAGATTTTGAAAAATAAATTCTTTCACGACATTTTTCTGCTCTTTCAAAGAATACAAAAACTTAACAATGTCCTCTGAATTCAATGCACTTTTATCATATCGTAAAAATGTTCTCCATTTGTCATTAATTATTTCAACAGCTATTTTATTGAATGGAAATGCTTTAGTTATTTTCAAAACTGAAAGAATTTCTTGAATTTTTTTCGCATGAAGATGTTTATATAAGAATCTTTCTATGTTCTCGTACATTTTAATAAAATCTAGGTTGAATTTATTTGCAAAGCGTATCTAATATAATAATTCAAAATATTTGTTTCTACTTCAAAAAGGTTCCCGCTGATAAACTGCGCTCATGTATTTATAAACTAAGACCACAAAAAATTCTTAAGGCAGGAACATGATAGCCTTGGTTTACAAGATCAACTTTCTTACTAATAAACTCTTTCTTTATAAAATTGTTAAGCATTTTTAAAAAGTGTTTCTTAACAATACTTGCATAAAGAAGATGCACTACGATTTTCTGCGATTATACGCATTTCCTTATTCATGTTATCTATGAACCGAGAATAGAATAATCGGAGTAGATTGTAAGAAAAGCCCAGTGGTTCAGTAGATTTGAAAATTTAGAAAAAGCGCAGTAGATCTACTGCTTTCACAGTAAAGTCCGAACGCTGGCCCAGGCTATAACACATTGTAAAACTTAAAGAGAACATTACAAATTATAAAAATTATGTTTATTCAGCTGAACTTTTTAGGGGTCCATCATATGGAAAAGCTGACTGGTTCAGAAAATTGGTCTACATGGAGCTTTGCGATGAAGACGCAATTGGAGCTGGAAGATGCTTGGAAATATATTGAGACTGTTCCAGTTGAACCCTTGGATGTTGCTAAGGACAAGACTGCTCGATGTAAGATTATCTTAGCTATCGACAAGAGTCTCTATGTTCATGTTAGGGATGCAACAACTTCAACGGAGGTATGAGCAGCGCTGAAAAATATTTTTCAAGACTCTGGCTTGGACAGACGCATAGGGTTACTGCAAAAATTGTGCTCTGTGGTATAGTGGAAGAGTCGTCCCTTTTTTTGGCGGACACTTTGTGGCGGAATCGAAAAAAGTTGATATCAGTTTTTGTAGCTTATTAAATGCTAATTTGTTGCTTAATCCAAAAATTTGTAGCTCGCTTAGTTTTTGAGTTATTGAAAATTCCGCTAAAATAAGTAAATCCAAAATAATAAGAATTTTGAAGTAAAATTGGTACCCAAATTTGTAGCTTTTTTAATGCTCTTAAGTTCTGAAAAAATTAATCCTGTACCTATAATAGTTTTTTAATTATTCAAATTTCCGCTAAAATAAGTCTGAAGTTAGCGGACGAACATTCGAAAATTACATTTTTTTGACGCCAAAATTGTAGCTTTTGAAATGCTTATTTGTTACCCAAAAATAAAATTCTCATCTCTTAAGGGTAATTTTTTATTTGAATGTTAAGTTTAAAAGGTGCACTTCCGGTCCACTGAAGCTGGCGGACAAAATCTAAAAAAATTAGATTTTTAATTTTTTTTTTAAATTTTTTTGCCACAATTTGAAGCTTCTCTGAACTAGATCATCTGCGCAAACCACGATTTTGTAGCTCGCACGATTTTTTTGTTATACAAAATTCCGCTAAAATAAGATTTTAACGGTCAAAATTAAAAAAAAAATTGAATTTTTGAACTTTTTTTTTACCAGAAATTGTAGCTTTTGAAATGTGAATTTGTTGCTCAAAAATTAATTTTGTTACTTTTACTGGGGATATTTTATTTAATTTTTAAGTTTAAAAAAGTGCACTTCCGATACGCTGAAATAGGCGGACAAAATCTAAGAAAATGAGATTTTCAATTTTTTTCTTTTGCCAGAATTAGTAGCTTTTGAAATGCTGATTGCTGGCCCAAACCTCAAATTTGTAGCTCTAAGCGTTTATTAAATATTCAAGTTTCCGCTGGTTAGCAAAAAATCGACCTTCTAAAATCAAAAAAAAATTAAATGAAAATATTTGTTTCTACTTCAAAAAGGTTCCCGTCTGATAAACTGCGCTCATGTATTTAAAAACTAAGACCACAAAAAATTCTTAATGCAGGAACATGATAGCCTTGGTTTACAAGATCAACTTTCTTACTAATAAACTCTTTCTTTATAAAATTGTTAAGCATGTTTAAAAAGTGTTTCTTAACAATAATTGCATAAAGAAGATGCACTACGATTTTCTGCGATTGTACACATTTTCGTATTCATGTTATTTATTGAACCGAGAATAGAATAATCGGAGTAGATTGTAAGAAAAGCCCAGTGGTGCAGTAGATTTGAAAATTGAGAAAAAAGCGCAGTAGATCTACTGCTTTCGCAGTAAAGTCCAAACGCTGGCCCCGGCCATAACATTGTAAAACTAAAAGAGAACATTACAATCTATAAAAAAATGTCTATTCAGCAGAACTTTTAGGGGTCCATCATATGGAAAAGCTGACTGGTTCAGAAAATTGGTCTACATGGAGCTTTGCGATGAAGACGCAATTGGAGCTGGAAGATGCTTGGAAATATATTGAGACTGTTCCAGTTGAACCCTTGGATGTTGCTACGGACAAGACTGCTCGATGTAAGATTATCTGAGCTATCGACAAGAGTCTGTATGTTCATGTTAGGGATGCAACAACATCAACGGAGGTATGGGCAGCGCTAAAAAAATTTGTTCAAGACTCTGGCTTGGACAGACGCATAGGGTTACTGCAAGAATTGTGCTCTGTGGTATAGTGGTAGAGTCGTCCCTTATTTTGGCGGACACTTTGTGGCGGAATCGAAAAAAGTTGATATCAGTTTTTGTAGCTTATTAAATGCTAATTTGTTGCTTAATCCAAAAATTTGTAGCTCGCTTAGTTTTTGAGTTATTGCAAATTCCGCTAAAATAAGTTTGAAGTTAGCGGACTAAATTCAAAATAATAGGAATTTTGAAGTAAAATTGGTACCCAAATTTGTAGCTTTTTAATGCTCTTAAGTTCTGAAAAAATTAATCCTGTACCTATAATAGTTTTTTAATTATTCAAATTTCCGCTAAAATAAGTCTGAAGTTAGCGGACGAACATTCGAAAATGACATTTTTTTGACGCCAAAATTGTAGATTTTTAAATGCTAATTTGTTACCCAAAAATAAAATTCTCATCTCTTAAGGGTAATTTTTTATTTGAATTTTAAGTTTAAAAGGTGCACTTCCGGTCCACTGAAGCTGGCGGACAAAATCTAAAAAAATTAGATTTTTAATTTTTTTCAATTTTTTTTGCCACAATTTGAAACTTCCCTGAACTAGATCATCTGCGCAAACCGCGATTTTGTAGCTCGCACGATTTTTTTGTTATACAAAATTCCGCTAAAATAAGATTTTAACGGTCAAAATTAAAAAAAAAAATTGAATTTTTGAACTTTTTTTTTACCAGAAATTGTAGATTTTGAAATGTGAATTTGTTGCTCAAAAATTAATTTTGTAACTTTTACTGGGGATATTTTATTTAATTTTTAAGTTTAAAAAAGGGCACTTCCGGGACGCTGAAATAGGCGGACAAAATCTAAGAAAATGAGATTTTCAATTTTTTTCTTTTGCCAGAATTTGTAGCTTTTGAAATGCTGATTGCTGGCCCAAACCTCAAATTTGTAGCTCTAAGCGTTTATTAAATATTCAAGTTTCCGCTGGTTAGCAAAAAATCGACCTTCTGAAATCAAAAAAAAATTAAATGAAAATATTTGTTTCTACTTCAAAAAGGTTCCCGTCTGATAAACTGCGCTCATGTATTTAAAAACTAAGACCACAAAAAATTCTTAATGCAGGAACATGATAGCCTTGGTTTACAAGATCAACTTTCTTACTAATAAACTCTTTCTTTATAAAATTGTTAAGCATGTTTAAAAAGTGTTTCTTAACAATAATTGCATAAAGAAGATGCACTACGATTTTCTGCGATTGTACACATTTTCGTATTCATGTTATTTATTGAACCGAGAATAGAATAATCGGAGTAGATTGTAAGAAAAGCCCAGTGGTGCAGTAGATTTGAAAATTGAGAAAAAAGCGCAGTAGATCTACTGCTTTCGCAGTAAAGTCCGAACGCTGGCCCCGGCCATAACATTGTAAAACTAAAAGAGAACATTACAATCTATAAAAAAATGTCTATTCAGCAGAACTTTTAGGGGTCCATCATATGGAAAAGCTGACTGGTTCAGAAAATTGGTCTACATGGAGCTTTGCGATGAAGACGCAATTGGAGCTGGAAGATGCTTGGAAATATATTGAGACTGTTCCAGTTGAACCCTTGGATGTTGCTACGGACAAGACTGCTCGATGTAAGATTATCTGAGCTATCGACAAGAGTCTCTATGTTCATGTTAGGGATGCAACAACATCAACGGAGGTATGGGCAGCGCTAAAAAAATTTGTTCAAGACTCTGGCTTGGACAGACGCATAGGGTTACTGCAAGAATTGTGCTCTGTGGTATAGTGGTAGAGTCGTCCCTTATTTTGGCGGACACTTTGTGGCGGAATAGAAAAAAGTTGATATCAGTTTTTGTAGCTTATTAAATGCTAATTTGTTGCTTAATCCAAAAATTTGTAGCTCGCTTAGTTTTTGAGTTATTGCAAATTCCGCTAAAATAAGTTTGAAGTTAGCGGACTAAATCCAAAATAATAGGAATTTTGAAGTAAAATTGGTACCCAAATTTGTAGCTTTTTTAATGCTCTTAAGTTCTGAAAAAATTATAAGTCTGAAGTTAGCGGACGAACATTAGAAAATGACATTTTTTTTGACGCCAAAATTGTAGCTTTTTAAATGCTAATTTGTTACCCAAAAATAAAATTCTCATCTCTTAAGGGTAATTTTTTATTTCAATTTTAAGTTTACAAGTTGCACTTCCGGTCCACTGAAGCTGGCGGACAAAATCTAAAAAAATTAGACTTTTAATTTTTTTCAATTGTTTTTGCCACAATTTGAAGCTTCTCTGAAATAGATCATCTGCGGAAACTGCGATTTTGTAGCTCGCACGATTTTTTTGTTATACAAAATTCCGCTAAAATAAGATTTTAACGGTCAAAATTAAAAAAGAAATTGAATTTTTGAACTTTTTTTTTTACCAGAAATTGTAGCTTTTGAAATGTGAATTTGTTGCTCAAAAATTAATTTTGTAACTTTTACTGGGGATATTTTATTTAATTTTTAAGTTTAAAAAAGTGCACTTCCGGTACGCTGAAATAGGCGGACAAAATCTAAGAAAATGAGATTTTCAATTTTTTTCTTTTGCCAGAATTTGTAGCTTTTGAAATGCTGATTGCTGGCCCAAACCTCAAATTTGTAGCTCTAAGGGTTAATGAAATATTTAAGTTTCCGCTGGTTAGCAAAAAATCGACCTTCTTAAATCAAAAAAAAATTAAATGAAAATATTTGTTTCTACTTCAAAAAGGTTCCCGTCTGATAAACTGCGCTCATGTATTTAAAAACTAAGACCACAAAAAATTCTTATAATGCAGGAACATGATAGCCTTGGTTTACAAGATCAACTTTCTTACTAATAAACTCTTTCTTTATAAAATTGTTAAGCATGTTTAAAAAGTGTTTCTTAACAATAATTGCATAAAGAAGATGCACTACGATTTTCTGCGATTGTACACATTTTCTTATTAATGTTAATTATTGAACCGAGAATAGAATAATCGGAGTAGATTGTAAGAAAAGCCCAGTGGTGCAGTAGATTTGAAAATTTAGAAAAAAGCGCAGTAGATCTACTGCTTTCGCAGTAAAGTCCGAACGCTGGCCCAGGCCATAACACATTGTAAAACTAAAAGAGAACATTGCAATCTATAAAAAAATGTCTATTCAGCAGAACTTTTAGGGGTCCATCATATGGAAAAGCTGACTGGTTCAGAAAATTGGTCTACATTGAGCTTTGCGATGAAGACGCAATTGGAGCTGGAAGATGCTTGGAAATATATTGAGACTGTTCCAGTTGAACCCTTGGATGTTGCTACGGACAAGACTGCTCGATGTAATATTATCTTACTTTGATTGTCGACACTTTTTGGCGGAATCGAAAAAAGTTGATATCAGTTTTTGTAGCTTATTAAATGCTAATTTCTTGCTTAATCCAAAAATTTGTAGCTCGCTTAGTTTTTGAGTCATTGCAAATTCCGCTAAAATAGGTTTGAAGTTAGCGGACTAAATTTAAAATAATAAGACTTTTGAAGTAAAATTGGTACCCAAATTTGAAGCTTTTTTAATGCTCTTAAGTTCTGAAAAAATTAATCCTGTACCTATAATAGTTTTTTAATTATTCAAATTTACGCTAAAATAAGTCTGAAGTTAGCGGACGAACATTCAAAAATGACATTTTTCTTGACGCCAATTTTGTAGCTTTTTAAATGCTAATTTGTTACCCAAAAATAAAATTCTCATCTCTTAAGGGTAATTTTTTATTTGAATTTTAAGTTTAAAAGGTGCACTTCTGGTCGACTGAAGCTGGCGGACAAAATCTAAAAAAATTAGATTTTTAATTTTTTTCATTTTTTTTTTGCCACAATTTGAAGCTTCTCTAAACTAGATCAACTGCGCAAACCGCGATTTTGTAGCTTGCACGGTTTTTTTGTTATACAAAATTCCGCTAAAATAAGATTTTAACGGTCAAAATTAAAAAAAAAATTGAATTTTTGAACTTTTTTTTTACCAGAAATTGTAGCTTTTGAAATGTGAATTTGTTGCTCAAAAATTAAGTTTGTAACTTTTACTGGGGATATTTTATTTAATTTTTAAGTTTAAAAAAGTGCACTTCCGGTACGCTGAAATAGGCGGACAAAATCTAAGAAAATGAGATTTTCAATTTTTTTCTTTTGCCAGAATTTGTAGCTTTTGAAAATATTTGTTTCTACTTCAAAAAGGTTCCCGTCTGATAAACTGCGCTCATGTATTAAAAAACTAAGACCAAAAAAAATTCTTAATGCAGGAACATGATAGCCTTGGTTTACAAGATCAACTTTCTTACTAATAAACTCTTTCTTTATAAAATTGTTAAGCATGTTTAAAAAGTGTTTCTTAACAATAATTGCATAAAGAAGATGCACTACGATTTTCTGCGATTGTACACATTTTCTTATTAATGTTATTTATTGAACCGAGAATAGAATAATCGGAGTAGATTGTAAGAAAAGCCCAGTGGTGCAGTAGATTTGAAAATTTAGAAAAAAGCGCAGTAGATCTACTGCTTTCGCAGTAAAGTCCGAACGTTGGCCCAGGCCATAACACATTGTAAAACTAAAAGAGAACATTGCAATCTATAAAAAAATGTCTATTCAGCAGAACTTTTAGGGGTCCATCATATGGAAAAGCTGACTGGTTCAGAAAATTGGTCTACATGGAGCTTTGCGATGAAGACTTGCTTGGAAATATATTGAGACTGTTCCAGTTGAACCCTTGGATATTGCTACGGACAAGACTGCTCGATGTAAGATTATCTGAGCTATCGACAAGAGTCTCTATGTTCATGTTAGGGATGCAACAACATCAACGGAGGTATGGGCAGCGCTAAAAAAATTTGTTCAAGACTCTGGCTTGGACAGACGCATAGGGTTACTGCAAGAATTGTGCTCTGTGGTATAGTGGTAGAGTCGTCCCTTATTTTGGCGGACACTTTGTGGCGGAATCGAAAAAAGTTGATATCAGTTTTTGTAGCTTATTAAATGCTAATTTGTTGCTTAATCCAAAAATTTGTAGCTCGCTTAGTTTTTGAGTTATTGCAAATTCCGCTAAAATAAGTTTGAAGTTAGCGGACTAAATCCAAAATAATAGGAATTTTGAAGTAAAATTGGTACCCTAATTTGTATCTTTTTTAATGCTCTTAAGTTCTGAAAAAATTAATCCTGTACCTATAATAGTTTTTTAATTATTCAAATTTCCGCTAAAATAAGTCTGAAGTTAGCGGACGAACATTCGAAAATGACATTTTTTTGACGCCAAAATTGTAGATTTTTAAATGCTAATTTGTTACCCAAAAATAAAATTCTCATCTCTTAAGGGTAATTTTTTATTTGAATTTTAAGTTTAAAAGGTGCACTTCCGGTCCACTGAAGCTGGCGGACAAAATCTAAAAAAATTAGATTTTTAATTTTTTTCAATTTTTTTTGCCACAATTTGAAACTTCCCTGAACTAGATCATCTGCGCAAACCGCGATTTTGTAGCTCGCACGATTTTTTTGTTATACAAAATTCCGCTAAAATAAGATTTTAACGGTCAAAATTAAAAAAAAAAATTGAATTTTTGAACTTTTTTTTACCAGAAATTGTAGATTTTGAAATGTGAATTTGTTGCTCAAAAATTAATTTTGTAACTTTTACTGGGGATATTTTATTTAATTTTTAAGTTTAAAAAAGTGCACTTCCGGGACGCTGAAATAGGCGGACAAAATCTAAGAAAATGAGATTTTCAATTTTTTTCTTTTGCCAGAATTTGTAGCTTTTGAAATGCTGATTGCTGGCCCAAACCTCAAATTTGTCGCTATAAGGGTTTATTAAATATTTAAGTTTCCGCTGGTTAGCAAAAAATCGACCTTCTAAAATCAAAAAAAAATTAAATGAAAATATTTGTTTCTACTTCAAAAAGGTTCCCGTCTGATAAACTGCGCTCATGTATTTAAAAACTAAGACCACAAAAAATTCTTAATGCAGGAACATGATAGCCTTGGTTTACAAGATCAACTTTCTTACTAATAAACTCTTTCTTTATAAAATTGTTAAGCATGTTTAAAAAGTGTTTCTTAACAATAATTGCATAAAGAAGATGCACTACGATTTTCTGCGATTGTACACATTTTCTTATTCATGTTATTTATTGAACCGAGAATAGAATAATCGGAGTAGATTGTAAGAAAAGCCCAGTGGTGCAGTAGATTTGAAAATTTAGAAAAAAGCGCAGTAGATCTACTGTTTTCGCAGTAAAGTCCAAACGCTGGCCCCGGCCATAACACATTGTAAAACTAAAAGAGGACATTACAATCTATAAAAAAATGTCTATTCAGCAGAACTTTTAGGGGTCCATCATATGGAAAAGCTGACTGGTTCAGAAAATTGGTCTACATGGAGCTTTGCGATGAAGATGCAATTGGAGCTGGAAGATGCTTGGAAATATATTGAAACTATTCCAGTTGAACCCTTGGATGTTGCTACGGACAAGACTGCTCGATGTAAGATTATCTTAGCTATCGACAAGAGTCTCTATGTTCATGTTAGGGATGCAACAACATCAACGGAGGTATGGACAGCGCTAAAAAAATTTGTTCAAGACTCTGGCTTGGACAGACGCATAGGGTTACTGCAAGAATTGTGCTCTGTGGTATAGTGGTAGAGTCGTCCCTTATTTTGGAGGACACTTTGTGGCGGAATCGAAAAAAGTTGATATCAGTTTTTGTAGCTTATTAAATGCTAATTTGTTGCTTAATCCAAAAATTTGTAGCTCGCTTAGTTTTTGAGTTATTGAAAATTCCTCTAAAATAAGGTTGAAGTTACCGGCCTAAATCCAAAATAATAAGAATTTTGAAGTAAAATTGGTACCCAAATTTGTAGCTTTTTTAATGCTCTATAATAGTTTTTTAATTATTCAAATTTCCGCTAAAATAAGTCTGAAGTTAGCGGACGAACATTCAAAAATGACATTTTTTTGACGCCAAAATTGTAGCTTTTTAAATGCTTATTTGTTACCCAAAACTAAAATTCTCATCTCTTAAGGGTAATTTTTTATGTGAATTTTAAGTTTGCACTTCCGGTCCACTGAAGCTGGCGGACAAAATCCAAAAAAAATTAGATTTTTAATTTTTTTTTGCCACAATTTGAAGCTTCTCTGAACTAGATCAACTGCTTAATCCGCGATTTTGTAGCTCGCACGGTTTTTTTTGTTATACAAAATTCTGCTAAAATAAGATTTTAACGGTTAAAATTAAAAAGAAATTTGAATTTTTGAAATTTTTTTTACCAGAAATTGTAGCTTTTGAAATATGAATCTGTTGCTCAAAAATTAATTTTGTAGCTTTTACTAGGGATTTTTTATTTGACTTTAATCTATTTAATACAAAAACTTTGAAAGCAGACCGATTGTTACCATAGGTTTCCTTCAAGATGGGGTTTATTTACATTTTAAATTTGAATTAAAACCAACCAGAAACAGGAATTAAACCCCGCGGTTGTTCGTTTGTATTTGAAGAAGGATTTAATACCCGCGGGGATTTATTCCTTTTTTTTTTTTTGGAACTAACATCCCCGGGTTTTAATTCCGTGGATGTTAATGCGTTTTTATGCCGATAGTGGGCTTCCCGTTATTAACTGCCCTTTTTGTATGAAACCCTTATTTTTTCTCTAAACAACAGCTATTATTATTTTGTTGACAAATGTTGAAAAACTTGTTAAGTTTATACTTGCGATCAAAATTATTAAGTATTAAAGTTTTGATGTTTGTTTTTAGAGAAAATATTTTCAATAAATTTTAATTCTTATTAATGTTTTCATACGAAAAAGTTGTTTGTTTTACTCTGCTAAAAGGTTATGTGCCCATGCCAGGGTTCGGACTTGAGTAATCGCAAACCGCAGTAAATTGGAAAAAAAATCCCAGTGAAACCAAAATTTTCGCAGTAGAATTATAGTTTGATTTAAAAAAAAAAAAAACAAAAATGAGGGGCAAAATCGTAGATAAGGGATCGCATGTATTCTGAAGGATTTTGAAAAATAAATTCTTTCACGACATTTTTCTGCTCTTTCAAAGAATACAAAAACTTAACAATGTCCTCTGAATTCAATGCACTTTTATCATATCGTAAAAATGTTTTCCATTTGTCATTAATTATTTCAACAGCTATTTTATTGAATGGAAATGCTTTAGTTATTTTCAAAACTGAAAGAATTTCTTGAATTTTTTTCGCATGAAGATGTTCATATAAGAATCTTTCTATGTTCTCGTACATTTTAATAAAAATCTAGGTTGAATTTATTTTCAAAGCGTATCTAATATAATAATTCAAAATATTTGTTTCTACTTCAAAAAGGTTCCCGCTGATAAACTGCGCCCATGTATTTATAAACTAAGACCACAAAAAATTCTTAAGGCAGGAACATGATAGCCATGGTTTACAAGATCAACTTTCTTACTAATAAACTCTTTCTTTATAAAATTGTTAAGCATTTTTAAAAAGTGTTTCTTAACAATACTTGCATAAAGAAGATGCACTACGATTTTCTGCGATTGTACACATTTTCTTATTCATGTTATCTATGAACCGAGAATAGAATAATCGGAGTAGATTGTAAGAAAAGCCCAGTGGTGCAGTAGATTTGAAAATTTAGAAAAAGCGCAGTAGATCTACTGCTTTCGCAGTAAAGTCCGAACGCTGGCCCAGGCCATAACACATTGTAAAACTGAAAGAGAACATTACAATCTATAAAAAGAATGTCTATTCAGCAGAACTTTTTAGGGGTCCATCATATGGAAAAGCTGACTGGTTCAGAAAATTGGTCTACATGGAGCCTTGCGATGAAGACGCAATTGGAGCTGGAAGATGCTTGGAAATATATTGAGACTGTTCCAGTTGAACCCTTGGATGTTGCTAAGGACAAGACTGCTCGATGTAAGATTATCTTAGCTATCGACAAGAGTCTCTATGTTCATGTTAGGGACGCAACAACATCAAAGGAGGTATGGGCAGCGCTGAAAAATATTTTTCAAGACTCTGGCTTGGACAGACGCATAGAGTTACTGCAAAAATTGTGCTCTGTGGTATAGTGGTAGAGTAGTCCCTAATTTTGGCGGACACTTTGTGGCGGAATCGAAAAAAGTTGATATCAGTTTTTGTAGCTTATTAAATGCTAATTTGTTGCTTAATCCAAAAATTTGTAGCTCGCTTAGTTTTTGAGTTATTGAAAATTCCGCTAAAATAAGTTTGAAGTTAGTGGACTAAATCCAAAATAATAAGAATTTTGAAGTAAAATTGGTACCCAAATTTGTAGCTTTTTTAATGCTCTTAAGTTTTGAAAAAATTAATCCTGTACCTATAATAGTTTTTTAATTATTCAAATTTCCGCTAAAATAAGTCTGAAGTTAGCGGACGAACATTCGAAAATGACATTTTTTTTGACGCAAAAATTATAGCTTTTTAAATGCTTATTTGCTACCTAAAAATAAAATTCTCATCTCTTAAGGTTAATTTTTTATTTGAATTTTAAATTTACAAGGTGCACTTTCGGTCCGCTGAAGCTGGCGGATAAAATCTAAAAAAATTAAATTTTTAATTTTTTTTCAATTTTTTTTTTTTTTGCCACAATTTGAAGCTTCTCTGAACTAGATCAACTGCGCAATCCGCGATTTTGTAGCTCGCACGGTTTTTTTGTTATACAAAATTCCGCTAAAATAAGATTTTAACGGTCAAAATTAAAAAAAAAAATTGACTTTTTGAACTTTTTTTTACCAGAAATTGTAGCTTTTGAAATGTGAATTTGTTGCTCAAAAATAAAGTTTGTAACTTTTAATGGGGATATTTTATTTAATTTTTAAGTTTAAAAAAGTGCACTTCCGGTACGCTGAAATAGGCGGACAAAATCTAAGAAATTGAGATTTTCAATTTTTTTCTTTTGCCAGAATTTGAAGCTTTTGAAATGCTGATTGCTGGCCCAAACCTCAAATTTGTAGCTCTAAGGGTTTATTAAATATTTAAGTTTCCGCTGGTTAGCAAAAAATCGACCTTCCAAAATCAAAAAAAAATTAAATGAAAATATTTGTTTCTACTTCAAAAAGGTTCCCGTCTGATAAACTGCGCTCATGTATTTAAAAACTAAGACCACAAAAAATTCTTAATGCAGGAACATGATAGCCTTGGTTTACAAGATCAACTTTCTTACTAATAAACTCTTTCTTTATAAAATTGTTAAGCATGCTTAAAAAGTGTTTCTTAACAATAATTGCATAAAGAAGATGCACTACGATTTTCTGCGATTGTACACATTTTCTTATTCATGTTATTTATTGAACCGAGAATAGAATAATCGGAGTAGATTGTAAGAAAAGCCCAGTGGTGCAGTAGATTTACAAATAAAAGTCCGAACGCTGGCCCAGGCCATAACACATTGAAAAACTAAAAGAGAACATTACAATCTATAAAAAAATGTCTATTCAGCAGAACTTTTAGGGGTCCATCATATGGAAAAGCTGACTGGTTCAGAAAATTGGTCTACATGGAGCTTTGCGATGAAGATGCAATTGGAGCTGAAAGATGCTTGGAAATATATTGAGACTCTTCCAGTTGAACCCTTGGATGTTGCTAAGGACAAGACTGCTCGATTTAAGATTATCTTAGCAACATAGAGTCTCTATGTTCATGTTAGGGATGCAACAACATCAACGGAGGTATGAGCAGCGCTGAAAAATATTTTTCAAGACTCTGGCTTTGACAGACGCATAGGGTAACTGCAAAAATTGTGCTCTGTGGTATAGTGGTAGTGTCGTTTCTTATTTTGGCGGACACTTTTTGGCGGAATCGAAAAAAGTTGATATCAGTTTTTGTAGCTTACTAAATGCTTATTTGTTGCTTAATCCAAAAATTTGTAGCTCGCTTAGTTTTTGAGTTACTGCAAATTCCGCTTAAATAAGTTTGAAGTTAGCGGACTAAATCCAAAATAATAAGAATTTTGAAGTAAAATTGGTACCCAAATTTGTAGCTTTTTCAATGCTCTTAAGTTCTAAAAAAATTAATCCTGTACCTATATTAGTTTTTTAATTATTCAAATTTACGCTAAAATAAGTCTGAAGTTAGCGGACGAACATTCAAATATGACATTTTTTTTGACGCCAAAATTGTAGCTTTTTAAATGCTAATTTGTTACCCAAAAATAAAATTCTCATCTCTTAAGGGTAATTTTTTATTTGAATTTTAAGTTTAAAAGGTGCACTTCTGGTCCACTGAAGCTGGCGGACAAAATCTAAAAAAATTAGATTTTTAATTTTTTTCAATTTTTTTTTGCCACAATTTGAAGCTTCTCTGAACTAGATCAACTGCGCAAACCGCGATTTTGTAGCTCGCACGGTTTTTTTGTTATAAAAAATTCCGCTAAAATAAGATTTTAACGGTCAAAATTAAAAAAAAATTGAATTTTTGAACTTTTTTTTACCAGAAATTGTAGCTTTTGAAATGTGAATTTGTTGCTCAAAAATTAATTTTGCAGCTTTTACTGGGGATTTTTTATTTGATTTTTAAGTATAAAAAAGTGCACTTCCGGTACGCTGAAGCTGGCGGACAAAATCTAAGAAAATGAGATTTTCAATTTTTTTCTTTTGCCAGAATGTGTAGCTTTTGAATTGCTGATTGCTGGCCCAAACCTCAAATTTGTAGCTCTAACAGTTTATTTAATATTTAAGTTTACGTTGGCAAAAGGTAGCAAAAAATCGACCTTCTAAAATAAAAAAAAAATTAAATGAAAATATTTGTTTCTACTTCAAAAAGGTTCCCGTCTGATAAACTGCGCTCATGTATTTAAAAACTAAGACCACAAAAAATTCTTAATGCAGGAACATGATAGCCTTGGTTTACAAGTTCAACTTTCTTACTAATAAACTCTTTCTTTATAAAATTGTTAAGCATGCTTAAAAAGTGTTTCTTAACAATAATTGCATAAAGAAGATGCACTACGATTTTCTGCGATTGTAGACATTTTCTTATTCATGTTATTTATTGAACCGAGAATAAAATAATCGGAGTAGATTGTAAGAAAAGCCCAGTGGTGCAGTAGATTTACAAATAAAAGTCCGAACGCTGGCCCAGGCCATAACACATTGAAAAATTAAAAGAGAACATTACAATCTATAAAAAAATGTCTATTCAGCAGAACTTTTAGGGGTCCATCATATGGAAAAGCTGACTGGTTCAGAAAATTGGTCTACATGGAGCTTTGCGATGAAGATGCAATTGGAGCTGAAAGATGCTTGGAAATATATTGAGACTCTTCCAGTTGAACCCTTGGATGTTGCTAAGGACAAGACTGCTCGATTTAAGATTATCTTAGCAACATAGAGTCTCTATGTTCATGTTAGGGATGCAACAACATCAACGGAGGTATGAGCAGCGCTGAAAAATATTTTTCAAGACTCTGGCTTTGACAGACGCATAGGGTAACTGCAAAAATTGTGCTCTGTGGTATAGTGGTAGTGTCGTTTCTTATTTTGGCGGACACTTTTTGGCGGAATCGAAAAAAGTTGATATCAGTTTTTGTAGCTTACTAAATGCTTATTTGTTGCTTAATCTAAAAATTTGTAGCTCGCTTAGTTTTTGAGTTACTGCAAATTCCGCTTAAATAAGTTTGAAGTTAGCGGACTAAATCCAAAATAATAAGAATTTTGAAGTAAAATTGGTACCCAAATTTGTAGCTTTTTCAATGCTCTTAAGTTCTAAAAAAATTAATCCTGTACCTATATTAGTTTTTTAATTATTCAAATTTACGCTAAAATAAGTCTGAAGTTAGCGGACGAACATTCAAATATGACATTTTTTTTGACGCCAAAATTGTAGCTTTTTAAATGCTAATTTGTTACCCAAAAATAAAATTCTCATCTCTTAAGGGTAATTTTTTATTTGAATTTTAAGTTTAAAAGGTGCACTTCTGGTCCACTGAAGCTGGCGGACAAAATCTAAAAAAATTAGATTTTTAATTTTTTTCAATTTTTTTTTGCCACAATTTGGAGCTTCTCTGAACTAGATCAACTGCGCAAACCGCGATTTTGTAGCTCGCACGGTTTTTTTGTTATAAAAAATTCCGCTAAAATAAGATTTTAACGGTCAAAATTAAAAAAAAAATTGAATTTTTGAACTTTTTTTTTTACCAGAAATTGTAGCTTTTGAAATGTGAATTTGTTGCTCAAAAATTAAGTTTGTAACTTTTACTGGGGATATTTTATTTAATTTTTAAGTTTAAAAAAGTGCACTTCCGGTACGCTGAAATAGGCGGACAAAATCTAAGAAAATGAGATTTTCAATTTTTTTCTTTTGCCAGAATGTGTAGCTTTTGAATTGCTGATTGCTGGCCCAAACCTCAAATTTGTAGCTCTAACAGTTTATTTAATATTTAAGTTTACGTTGGCAAAAGGTAGCAAAAAATCGACCTTCTAAAATCAAAAAAAAATTAAATGAAAATATTTGTTTCTACTTCAAAAAGGTTCCCGTCTGATAAACTGCGCTCATGTATTTAAAAACTAAGACCACAAAAAATTCTTAATGCAGGAACATGATAGCCTTGGTTTACAAGATCAACTTTCTTACTAATAAACTCTTTCTTTATAAAATTGTTAAGCATGTTTAAAAAGTGTAATTGCATAGAAAGATGCACTACGATTTTCTGCGATTGTACACATTTTCTTATTCATGTTATTTATTGAACCGAGAATAGAATAATCGGAGTAGATTGTAAGAAAAGCACAGTGGTGCAGTAGATTTGAAAATTTAGAAAAAAGGGCAGTAGATCTACTGCTTTCGCAGTAAAGTCCGAACGCTGGCCCAGGCCATAACACATTGTAAAACTAAAAGAGAACATTACAATCTATAAAAAGAATGTCTATTCAGCAGAACTTTTAAGGGGTCCATTATATGGAAAAGCTGACTGGTTCAGAAAATTGGTCTACATGGAGCTTTGCGATGAAGACGCAATTGGAGCTGAAGGATGCTTGGAAATATATTAAGACTGTTCCAGATGAACCCTTGGATGTTGCTAAGGACAAGACTGCTCGATGTAAGATTATCTTAGCTATCGACAAGAGTCTCTTTGTTCATGTAAGGGATGCAACAACATCAAAGGAGGTATGGGCAGCGCTGAAAAATATTTTTCAAGACTCTGGCTTTGGACAGACGCATAGGGTAACTGCAAAAATTGTGCCCTGTGGTATAGTGGTAGAGTCGTTTTTTATTTTGGCGGACACTTTTTGGCGGAATCGAAAAAATTTGATATCAGTTTTTGTAGCTTACTAAATGCTAATTTGTTGCTTAATCCAAAAATTTGTAGCTCGCTTAGTTTTTGAGTTATTGAAAATTCCGCTAAAATAAGTTTGAAGTTAGCGGACTAAATTTAAAATAATAAGAATTTTGAAGTAAAATTGGTACCCAAATTTGTAGCATTTTTAATGCTCTTAAGTTCTGAAAAAATTAATTCTGTACCTATAATAGTTTTTTAACTATTCAAATTTCCGCTAAAATAAGTCTGAAGTTAGCGGACGAACATTCGAAAATGACATTTTTTTTGACGCCAAAATTATAGCTTCTCAAATGCTAATTTGTAACCTAAAAATAAAATTTTCATCTCTTAAGGGTATTTTTTTATTTGAATTTTAAGTTTACAAGGTGCACTTCTGGTCCGCTGAAGCTGGCGGACAAAATCTAAAAAATTAGATTTTTAATTTTTTTTCAATTTTTTTTTGCCACAATTGGAAGCTTCTCTGAACTAGATCAACTGCGCAAACTGCGATTTTGTAGCTCGCACGGTTTTTTTGTTATACAAAATTCCGCTAAAATAAGATTTTAACGGTCAAAATTAAAAAGAAAATTGAATTTTTGAACTTTTTTCTTACCAGAAATTGTAGGTTTTGAAATATGAATTTGTTGCTCAAAAATTAATTTTGGTCGATTTTTTGCTAACTTTTGCCAGCGGAAACTTAAATATTAAATAAACCGTTAGAGCTTCAAAAAAATTAAAGGAAATAACACCCGCGGGGGTTTATTCCTTTTTAAATTGGTAATAAGGCCAACCACAATAAGAACTAAGACCCGCGGGTGTTTTTGAATTAAACCCCGCGGTTGTTCGTTCGTAACTTAAGAAGGATTTAATACCCGCGGGGATTTATTCCTTTTTTTTTGGGAACTAACACCTTCGGGTTTTAATTCCGTGGATGTTAATGCGTTTTTATGCCGATAGCGGGCTTCCCGTTATTAACTGCCCTTTTCGTATGAAACCCTTATTTTTTTCTCTAAACAACAGCTATTATTATTTTGTTGACAAATGTTAAAAAACTTGTTAAGTTTATACTTGCGATCAAAATTATTAAGTATTTAAGTTTTGATATGTTTTTTTTTTTAGAGAAAATCTTTTCAGTAAATTTTCATTCTTACTAATGTTTTCATACAAATAAGTTATTTGTTTTACTCTGCTAAAAGGTTATGGGCCCATGCCAGGGTTCGGACTTGAGTAATCGCAAACTGCAGTAAATTGAAACCAAAATCGCAGTGAAACCATAATTTTCGAAGTAGAATTATAGTTTGATTTTTAAAACAAAAAAAAAAAAAAAACTGATGGGCAAAATCGTAGACAAGGGAGCGCATGTATTCTGAAAGATTTTGAAAAATAAATTCTTCCACGACATTTTTCTGGTCTTTCAAAGAATACAAAAACTTAACAATGTCCTCTGAATTCAATGCACTTTTATCATATCGTAAAAATGTTCTCCATTTGTCATTTATTATTTCAACAGCTATTTTATTGAATGGAAATGCTTTAGTTATTTTCAAAACTGAAAGAATTTCTTGAATTTTTTTCGCATGAAGATGTTCATATAAGAATCTTTCTATGTTCTCGTACATTTTAATAAAAATCTAGGTTGAATTTATTTTCAAAGCGTATCTAATATAATAATTCAAAATATTTGTTTCTACTTCAAAAAGGTTCCCGCTGATAAACTGCGCTCATGTATTTATAAACTAAGACCACAAAAAATTCTTAAGGCAGGAACATGATAGCCTTGGTTTACAAGATCAACTTTCTTACTAATAAACTCTTTCTTTATAAAATTGTTAAGCATTTTTAAAAAGTGTTTCTTAACAATACTTGCATAAAGAAGATGCACTACGATTTTCTGCGATTGTACACATTTTCTTATTCATGTTATCTATGAACCGAGAATAGAATAATCGGAGTAGATTGTAAGAAAAGCCCAGTGGTGCAGTAGATTTGAAAATTTAGAAAAAGCGCAGTAGATCTACTGCTTTCACAGTAAAGTCCGAACGCTGGCCCAGGCCATAACACATTGTAAAACTAAAAGAGAACATTACAATCTATAATAAGAATGTCTATTCAGCAGAACTTTTTAGGGGTCCATCATATGGAAAAGCTGACTGGTTCAGAAAATTGGTCTACATGGAGCTTTGCGATGAAGACGCAATTGGAGCTGGAAGATGCTTGGAAATATATTGAGACTGTTCCAGTTGAACCCTTGGATGTTGCTAAGGACAAGACTGCTCGATGTAAGATTATCTTAGCTATCGACAAGAGTCTCTATGTTCATGTTAGGGACGCAACAACATCAAAGGAGGTATGGGCAGCGCTGAAAAATATTTTTCAAGACTCTGGCTTGGACAGACGCATAAAGTTATTGCAAAAATTGTGCTCTGTGGTATAGTAGTCCCTAATTTTGGCGGACACTTTGTGGCGGAATCGAAAAAAGTTGATATCAGTTTTTGTAGCTTATTAAATGCTAATTTGTTGCTTAATCCAAAAATTTGTAGCTCGCTTAGTTTTTGAGTTATTGAAAATTCCGCTAAAATAAGTTTGAAGTTAGTGGACTAAATCCAAAATAATAAGAATTTTGAAGTAAAATTGGTACCCAAATTTGTAGCTTTTTTAATGCTCTTAAGTTCTGAAAAAATTAATCCTGTACCTATAATAGTTTTTTAATTATTCAAATTTCCGCTAAAATAAGTCTGAAGTTAGCGGACGAACATTCGAAAATTACATTTTTTTGACGCCAAAATTGTAGCTTTTGAAATGCTTATTTGTTACCCAAAAATAAAATTCTCGTCTCTTAAGGGTAATTTTTTATTTGAATGTTAAGTTTAAAAGGTGCACTTCCGGTCCACTGAAGCTGGCGGACAAAATGTAAACAAATTAGATTTTTAATTTTTTTGCCACAATTTGAAGCTTCTCTGAACTAGATCATCTGCGCAAACCGCGATTTTGTAGCTCGCACGATTTTTTTGTTATACAAAATTCCGCTAAAATAAGATTTTAACGGTCAAAATTAAAAAAAAAATTGAATTTTTGAACTTTTTTTTTACCAGAAATTGTAGCTTTTGAAATGTGAATTTGTTGCTCAAAAATTAATTTTGTAACTTTTACTGGGGATATTTTATTTAATTTTTAAGTTTAAAAAAGTGCACTTCCGATACGCTGAAATAGGCGGACAAAATCTAAGAAAATGAGATTTTCAATTTTTTTCTTTTGCCAGAATTAGTAGCTTTTGAAATGCTGATTGCTGGCCCAAACCTCAAATTTCTAGCTCTAAGCGTTTATTAAATATTCAAGTTTCCGCTGGTTAGCAAAAAATCGACCTTCTTAAATCAAAAAAAAATTAAATGAAAATATTTGTTTCTACTTCAAAAAGGTTCCCGCTGATAAACTGCGCTCATGTATTTAAAAACTAAGATCACAAAAAATTCTTTAGGCAGGAACATGATAGCCTTGGCTTACAAGATCAACTTTCTTACTAATAAACTCTTTCTTTATAAAATTGTTAAGCATTTTTAAAGTGATTCTTAACAATAATTGCATTAAGATGATGCACTTCGATTTTCTGCGATTGGACACATTTTCTTATTCATGTTATTTATTGAACCGAGAATAGAATAATCGGAGTAGAGTATAAGAAGCTCGGCAAAAATCCTCTTATCAAACCCTCCTAGTGGGTGCCGGGCGGTTAATGGTCACCACAGTTTTTATCTTGTGCGATGTCAAGATGGTGATCAGCTAAGGTCAGGTCGAATTGCTGAGACGGTCCTTTACTTCTCAATAGTTTAACGCTCAGCAATGCGATTTGACCATAGATACGGGGTCTCTAATTTTCAGTGGTGGTGTGAGCGATTTTCATAATCCGTGCCGAAGAAATGGAAGGCTGGGGGGTAAACCAGTCGCTAACGAGCTCTTTCGGACGCCTTGGCAGGGTCCGTCATACTCTTTGCCTTACCCCGGTATATCGGCTCTGCCGGGGTTGACCTTTCCTTTCCGACCTACTCGTGGGACTCTTATTTAATTTTTCACACTATGGACGATTTAGACATGACAGACGTTTTACCATCCGCCGACACAGAGGATAAACTTTTGGCCTCCAGTCAGGAGACCATTGTATGGCAATCTACAGAAACTGGAAGCACAGGCAGTACCAGCCACAGTACCCCTGTGTTTCGACCGACCAAACCCAACGTACCCTCAGGTACCAACGCCAGCCACAGCGGTGCTGCCCGGGGTAAAAAGCAATCAGCGGGTGTTCTTCGCAGGCTGGAGTTCAAGAAGGCCACCTTTATTCTTGACAAAATTGCCAAGAATGAGGAGGCTGCAATTATTCTTTAGAAGGACCTCGCTGACAAAATTACGTGCCAGAAGATCGTTGAAGAGTACAACTGTCTTCTGGCTACTAAAGCCAAAAACACCGCCAAGCGCAATAGGTCTCGTGAAGAGACCAGCCAGCCTATGAAAAAAAGCAAGCTTGACGGTACGAAAGGGTCTACCAAAGCGCCATCTTCCGGAGCAGCGCAACCGCGTACTCTAAGTGAGGTTGTCAGAGACGACCTCCAAGTAGCGGTTGTGGATGAGCTCACCACAACCAGCAGAGCTCTGCTTATTGTGTGGAACTCCATCGAGGCCAAGCTCTTGGAGATGGTGTTTTCGTATACCATTTTGGGCGATCGAGGGCCCTTACTCTAGTTTTGACTCTGACGAGGTGCTCAGGGGGTACAGGGTAATCAGGTGCGCAGACGTGTTCTCTAGGGAGTTCCTTAGGACCTGCATCGCTAAGATTAGCAATGACTGGGAGGGCTTGAAGCTCAAGCTCATCCCAGCTAAGGACATCCCTAAACGACCTAAGGCTCGCATCTGGTTGCCCCTCATGAGCATTAAGCCAAGCGGACAGGAGCTGATCCGTGGTCTTCAGAGGTTAAATCCACTGATTCCGATGCACGACTGGACAGTCATTAAGGCGGAGGAGCCGCAAAGGAACAGTGCATCTTACCTTCTGATGATCAGCGAGGAAAGCATTGGGGCTCTCGAGAAGGCCGAATTCAAGCTGCGTTTTGGCATAAGATGTGCGAAAATTAAGATTCTGCAGAACCAGGGAGCAGACCCCAGCAAAGTTGGTGACAACGTAGATTTAGACGATGTCACTGATGGAGTCGAGGTCCCTAGCGAGTCGGCGGGCCCTAGCTTGCAGAATCGAAAGTAAATTAAAAACCGCGCTGCTAAAAGTCATTCAGATAAACCTGAAGCACTCAAAATGTGCCTCGGATAATCTGAGAGTTTTCCTGAGTGAGGAAAATATAGATGTAGGGTCAATCGCTCTAGAGTGAGAGGCCTCCAAGATAAACAATACGACCTGATCTACAAGATCGCAAACACAAACGATGGTAAGCCTAGAACTTGTATTTTAGCTAAAAAACACTTAAAAGCTTTTCTGTGTCCTAATCTTAGCACTCCTGATCTGACAGTCGTCAGGTTGGAAGCAGAGGGCTTAATCTTGGCATCTGCTTACTTCGGGCATGACCAGCAGTCACCACCAGAAGAAGTGTGCGCACTCATAGCCGAGGCGAAAGTGCAAAAAACAAACCTCCTGATTGGATGTGATGCAAACGCAAGACACACCCTTTGGGAAAGTTCCGAGATAAACGAACGAGGTGAGTCTCTTTTTAATTTTGTCATTGATAATAATTTAACTGTTTGTAACAGAGGTAATACTCCCACTTTCGTCTTTCCGAGCTCTGAAAATTTTGAAGGTTGGGAGGATGTGTTCGATGATACTATTGTCAACAATAACTTTGATCTATTAGTGGAAAATTGGAGGGTATCTCTTCTGAATTCGTTTTCGGATCACAGGTGGATACTCTTCAGCATAGGTTTTGAGTCTGAAACCCCTCCTCCTTATAGAAATCCTAAACGAATTGACTGGAAGAAGTTCAGTAAAATTTTTAATTCTAAACTGCGCAATATAACCAATCTGAGTCCAGAATCGGTTGCAGATCTAGAGTCAAAGGTGAAAACCTTTGAAGCATCTATGAACACGACGTTCAAGATCTCTTGCCCAGTTAAATATAGCCGAAAAACTCTCCCTCCATGGTGGAATGAAAATCTGTCTGAACTCAGAAAATCGACAAGGAAAATTTTCAACATCTGCCACAAAAACAAATTTTATCAACCGTATAAAAATAGCCTTAGAGTATACAAGCGAGCTGTCGCATCAGCCAAGAAACAAGGCTGGAGGGAGTACTGCGAGTCAATAGAAAACATCAAAGACTCCGCAAGACTTGGTAGAGTTCTGTCAAAAGAGCATTGCAACCCGTCTTTTTTGAAAAAGAACGATGGGGAGTGGGCAGTCTCTCCAGCTGAATCCTTGGAACTACTAATGACAACAATAAATGAAAACAATAAATCGGAACCACTTGAAACTCAAATCACACCGTTAGCTCATGTAGAGCATATCAATACCGTCATAACAAGAGAAAATATTGCCTGGGCAATTAATTCCTTCTCTCCATATAAATCTCCAGGCCTGGATGGCATACTGCCTATTATATGCTTCAAAAACTGCAAGATGTGGTTGTTCCTTGGCTGGAAATAATTTTCAAAGGTTGCCTCTATCTCAACCATGTACCCGAGACATGGAGACATGTCAGAGTTGTTTTCATCCCGAAGGTCGGTAGAAGGGGCCATGAATCCGCGAAGGATTTTCGACCAATTAGTCTTACCTCTTTCGTGCTTAAAACTATGGAGCGCATCCTAGACAAACACATTAGGGACATCCTAGTTGGATGCCCTCTTGAAAACTCTCAACAAGTCCACGGAGACGGCCCTTCACGAGGTAGTTCGTACAATTGAGAAAACTATTAACTTCAAAGAATATACACTCGCCACCTTCTTAGATGTAGAAGGGGCTTTCAACAACGTCCTAACTGAGTCCATTCTAGAAGCCCTTATTGACTTTGGTCTAGAGCTCTACATCCGGGAGTGGATAGTTTCCATGCTCAGGGATAGAAGGATTCAAACTACGTTAGGAAATACAATATTAACCAAATACGTCAGTAGAGGAACACCCCAGGGTGGTGTTCTGTCTCCTCTTCTTTGGCTTTTAGTCATGAATAAAATTCTCGCTAAGTTAGAGAGGGGTGGAGTGAAGGCGGTCGCGTATGCCGATGATTTGGTGCTACTAGTGTCGGGTAAGTTTACCCCTGTGATAAGTGAGATCACGGAGGTGGCTTTAAGGAAGGTTAGTAACTGGGCTGCGAGCTGCGGACTGGGTATGAATCAAAGCAAAACTGAACTTATACTTTTTACTACCAAAACAAAGATAGACCCCTTCAATCTACCTCGACTCAACGGTCAAACACTTTCGTTCTCCTCCAGTGCAAAATATCTGGGTGTAATTCTCGACCCTAAATTAAACTGGAAATTAAACATTAAAGAACGGGTTGAGAAGGCCTGTATAGCTTTCTATGCCTGTAGCAAAACTTTTGGTAAGAGGTGGGGCCTCCAGTCAAAAATGATTTTATGGACATACACAGCCGTGGTGCGACCTATTCTCACGTATGATTCGATTGTCTGGTGGCCAGCATTAAAGAATTTGTATAATATCAACAAACATAGGAAGGTTCAAAGAACAGCTAGCATTGGCACCACAGGGGCTATTCGATCCTGTCCAACAGATGCTTTAGGAGTTTTTCTACACCTTTTACCACTAGATTTACACATTAAATACCTAGTATCTTGCAGCGCGATAAGACTAAAATAATCGAACTCCTGGTTTGCCAAACCCTATGGGCACAGCAACATCACGGGTTTAATTCCTACCGAAATGTTTTCGACTCCGACTGATTACTGCACCCCTTCAATGAGCCTCGGTAAAGATTTTAAAGTTATATTCCCATCCAGAAATGATTGGGATGATGACGTCGTGACGAAAGACTTCGACACAACTATCTTTACTGATGGGTCAAAGATGGAGTGCGGTGTTGGTGCGGGTATTTTCTCAGAGTCCCTAATTATATCCAGGTCTTTTCGGCTACCTGACTTTGCTAGTGTCTTTCAGGCTGAAGTACTGGCGATCAGGGAAGCATGCAAGCTACTTAAACAGAATCCAAACCAGAACCGAAATACAGCTATTTTCTCAGACAGTCAAGCGGCTGTCAAAGCCATTAATTCGGCTACATCATCCTCAAAATTAGTACGACAATGCCAGGAAGAGCTTCTGAGTCTGAACACTAACCTCAGGTTCCGGGTCACAGTGGCATTGAGGGGAATGGCGGACTGACAAGCTGGCCAGGCAAGGTTCAGCCCTTCATAACTCACTTGCGGAAAGAGTCAGTATTCCTCTTGGAGTTATGAAGGGCAATATGTTCTCAATTTTTCTCTCAGAATCTAATCGTAGGTGGAGTAGTTTAACTAACTGCATTATTGCTAGAAAAATCTGGCCTACCTATAATTAATCCCGAACTATTAACCTAATGTGCAGACCCAGGCGAGACATAGCAAGGATTGTTGCAACATGCACTGGACACTGGCCAATAGGAGAACATGCGGCAAAGCTTGGCATCCCCTACAATACTCACTGTCGTAGTTGTGGGGACCAGCAGGAAAAGGAAACAGTCTTTCATTTCCTCTGTAAATGTCCCGCTTTGGCCAGAATGAGGCAACAATCTTTTGGGAAGCCCTTTTTTGACGACCTTCACGAACTCTCCGGAACGAAGTTCAAAGATTTGACTTCTTTCCTCAACGCGACGAAATGGATCTAGGATTTACTTCGGTTCCTCTTGCACCGTCTTCTTTCCCCAAACTCCTATGACTGCGAGCTAGCAGACTAACGGTTTTTGAAGGTGGATCATGGTGCACGAGGACCAGACGATCACACAATTGGGCCGATCTCCGCTTCAATACCAGCCAACAAGTGCCTAGGTGGCACAGTGTAGATGGGTCTTAGTTGCGGACTTCGACCCTTTTGAGTGTTTTCCTATTTTCAAGTTCAAGAATGTTTCAATGGATCTAGAACTTCGGTTTCCTTTTACACCATTTTCTTCCCCAAACTCCTATGACTGTGAGCTAGCAGACTACTGGTTTTTGAAGGTGGCTCATGGTGCACGAGGACCGGAGGATCACACGGTTGTGCCAACCTTCGCTTCAATACCAGTCAACAAGTTGCCTAGTTGGCACAGTGTAGATGGTTTTTAGTTGCAAACTTTGGTCTTATCGGGTGTTTTTCCTATGTCCAAATCCTTAATAAGTTTCATCACATGTCTAAATCCAATAAAAGCGTCTGGTCATACAGGCGGGTGGTACTTTCTCTGGTAACCACAAGTCATGTTGTGCAAACAGACGGAGGTGTACAGAGATAACCATATCCGAGTGTGCGACTAGATGATCACCCTAAGGGATCAGATCGTATGCGTCCCGGGCAAATCAGCAAATTGCTTAGCGTAGCATACTGCAGCTGAACTCGGGCGTAGGCGATGATCCGTTGGGAGATCTATCACCAAATACCCTCTTTTTCTTTAAAAATGTTCTTTTAACCCACAGGTCAAACGAGTTATGGTATCAAAATGGCGCATTACGCGGTAATTGGGTCAACGAGCAAGGATGCTTGTGACCGCCATCTCTACCTACCTACCTAGAGTGTAAGAAAAGCCCAGTGGTGCAGTAGATTTGAAAATTTAGAAAAAGCGCAGTAGATCTACTGCTTTCACAGTAAAGTCCGAACGCTGGCCCAGGCCATAACACATTGTAAAACTTAAAGAAAACATTACAATATATAAAAAGAATGTCTATTCAGCAGAACTTTTTAGGGGTCCATCATATGGAAAAGCTGACTGGTTCAGAAAATTGGTCTACATGGAGCTTTGCGATGAAGACGCAATTGGAGCTGGAAGATGCTTGAAAATATATTGAGACTGTTCCAGTTGAACCCTTGGATGTTGCTTAGGACAAGACTGCTCGATGTAAGATTATCTTAGCTATCGACAAGAGTATATATGTTCATGTTAGGGATGCAACAACATCAAAGGAGGTATGGGCAGCGCTGAAAAATATTTTTTAAGACTCTGGCTTGGACAGACGCATAGGGTTACTGCAAAAATTGTGCCCTGTGGTATAGTGGTAAAGTCGTCCCTTATTTTGGCGGACACTTTGTGGCGGAATCGAAAAAAGTTGATATCCGTTTTTGTAGCTTATTAAATGCTAATTTGTTGCTTAATCCAAAAATTTGTAGCTCGCTTAGTTTTTGAGTTATTGAAAATTCCGCTAAAATAAGTTTGAAGTTAGCGGACTAAATCCAAAATAATAAGAATTTTGAAGTAAAATTGGTACCCAAATTTGTAGCTTTTTTAATGCTCTTCAGTTCTGAAAAAATTAATTCTGTACCTATAATAGTTTTTAATTATTCAAATTTCCGCTAAAACAAGTTAGCGGACGAAGATTCGAAAATGACATTTTTTTGACGCCAAAATTGTAGCTTTTTAAATGCTAATTTGTTACCCAAAAATAAAATTCTCATCTCTCAAGGGTAATGTTTTATTTGAATTTTAAGTTTACAAGGTGCACTTCCGGTCCACTGAAGCTGGCGGACAAAATCTAAAAAAATTAGATTTTTATTTTTTTTTCAATTTTTTTTTTTGCCACAATTTGAAGCTTCTCTGAACTAGATCAACTGCGCAAACTGCGATTTTGTAGCGCGCACGGTTTTTTGTTATACAAAATTCCGCTAAAATAAGATTTTAACGGTCAAAATTATAAAGAAAATTGAAATTTTGAACTTTTTTTTACCAGAAATTGTAGCTTTTGAAATATGAATTTGTTGCTCAAAAATTAATTTTGTAGCTTTTACTGGGGATTTTTTATTTGATTTTTAAGTTTAAAAAAGTGCACTTCCGGTGCACAGCTAAAGCTGGCGGACAAAATCTAAAAAAATAAGATTTTCAATTTTTTTCTTTTGCCAGAATTTGTAGCTTTTGAAATGCTGATTGCTGGCCCAAACCTCAAATTTGTAGCTCTAACGGTTTATTTAATATTAAAGTTTCCGCTGGCAAAAGTTAGCAAAAAATCGACCTTCTAAAATCAAAAAAAAAAATTAAATGAAAATATTTGCTTCTACTTCAAAAAGGTTCCCGTCGGTAAACTGCGCTCATGTATTTAAAAACTAAGACCACAAAAAATTCTTAAGGCAGGAACATGATAGCCTTGGTTTACAAGATCAACTTTCTTACTAATAAACTCTTTCTGTATAAAATTGTTAAGCATTTTTAAAAAGTGTTTCTTAACAATACTTGCATATAGAAGATGCACTACGATTTTCTGCGATTGTACACATTTTCTTATTCATGTTATCTATGAACCGAGAATAGAATAATCGGAGTAGATTGTAAGAAAAGCCCAGTGGTGCAGTAGATTTGAAAATTTAGAAAAAGCGCAGTAGATCTACTGCTTTCACAGTAAAGTCCGAACGCTGGCCCAGCCATAACACATTGTAAAACTTAAAGAAAACATTACAATATATAAAAAGAATGTCTATTCAGCAGAACTTTTTAGGGGTCCATCATATGGAAAAGCTGACTGGTTCAGAAAATTGGTCTACATGGAGCTTTGCGATGAAGACGTAATTGGAGCTGGAAGATGCTTGGAAATATATTGAGACTGTTCCAGTTGAACCCTTGGATGTTGCTACGGACAAGGCTGCTCGATGTGAGATTATCTTAGCTATCGACAAGAGTATCTATGTTCATGTTAGGGATGCAACAACATCAAGGGAGGTATGGGCAGCGCTGAAAAATATTTTTCAAGACTCTGGCTTGGACAGACGCATAGGGTTACTGAAAAAATTGTGCCCTGTGGTATAGTGGTAGAGTCGTCCCTAATTTTGGCGGACACTTTGTGGCGGAATCGAAAAAAGTTGATATTAGTTTGTGTAGCTTATTAAATGCTAATTTGTTGCTTAATCCAAAAATTTGTAGCTCGCTTAGTTTTTGAGTTATTGAAAATTCCGCTAAAATAAGTTTGAAGTTAGTGGACTAAATCCAAAATAATAAGAATTTTGAAGTAAAATTGGTACCCAAATTTGTAGCTTTTTTAATGCTCTTAAGTTCTGAAAAAATTAAATTTCCGCTAAAATAAGTCTGAAGTTAGCGGACGAACATTCGAAAATGACATTTTTTTGACGCAAAAATTATAGCTTTTTAAATGCTTATTTGTTACCCAAAAATAAAATTCTCATCTCTTAAGGGTAATTTTTTATTTGAATTCTAAGTTTACAAGGTGCACTTCCGGTCCGCTGAAGCTGGCGGACAAAATCTAAAAAAATTAGATTTTTAATTTTTTTTCAATTTTTTTTTTTGCCACAATTTGAAGCTTCTCTGAACTAGATCAACTGCACAAACCGCGATTTTGTAGCTCGCACGGTTTTTTTGTTATACAATATTCCGCTAAAATAAGATTTTAACGGTCAAAATTAAAAAAAAAATTGAATTTTTGAACTTTTTTTTTTACCAGAAATTGTAGCTTTTGAAATGTGAATTTGTTGCTCAAAAATTAATTTTGTAGCTTTTAGTGGGGATTTTTAAGTATAAAAAAGTGCACTTCCGGTACGCTGAAGCTGGCGGACAAACTCTAAGAAAATGAGATTTTCAATTTTTTTCTTTTTCCAGAATGCGTAGCTTTTGAAATGCTGATTGCTGGCCCAAACCTCAAATTTGTAGCTCTAACGGTTTATTTAATATTTAAGTTTCCGCTGGCAAAAGTTAGCAAAAAATCGACCTTCTAAAATCAAAACAAAAAATTAAATGAAAATATTTGTTTCTACTTCAAAAAGGTTCCCGTCTGATAAACTGCGCTCATGTATTTAAAAACTAAGACCACAAAAAATTCTTAATGCAGGAACATGATAGCCTTGGTTTACAAGATCAACTTTCTTACTAATAAACTCTTTCTTTATAAAATTGTTAAGCATGTTTAAAAAGTGTAATTGCATAAAGAAGATGCACTACGATTTTCTGCGATTGTACACATTTTCTTATTCATGTTATTTATTGAACCGAGAATAGAATAATCGGAGTAGATTGTAAGAGAAGCACAGTGGTGCAGTAGATTTGAAAATTTAGAAAAAAGCGCAGCAGATCTACTGCTTTCGCAGTAAAGTCCGAACGCTGGCCCAGGCCATAACACATTGTAAAACTAAAAGAGAACATTACAATCTATAAAAAGAATGTCTATTCAGCAGAACTTTTTAGGGGTCCATCATATGGAAAAGCTGACTGGTTCAGAAAATTGGTCTACATGGAGCTTTGCGATGAAGACGCAATTGGAGCTGAAAGATGCTTGGAAATATATTGAGACTCTTCCAGTTGAACCCTTGGATGTTGCTAAGGACAAGACTGCTCGATGTAAGATTATCTTAGCAACATAGAGTCTCTATGTTCATGTTAGGGATGCAACAACATCAACGGAGGTATGAGCAGCGCTGAAAAATATTTTTCAAGACTCTGGCTTTGACAGACGCATAGGGTAACTGCAAAAATTGTGCTCTGTGGTATAGTGGTAGTGTCGTTTCTTATTTTGGCGGACACTTTTTGGCGGAATCGAAAAAAGTTGATATCAGTTTTTGTAGCTTACTAAATGCTTATTTGTTGCTTAATCCAAAAATTTGTAGCTCGCTTAGTTTTTGAGTTACTGCAAATTCCGCTAAAATAAGTTTGAAGTTAGCGGACTAAATCCAAAATAATAAGAATTTTGAAGTAAAATTGTTACCCAAATTTGTAGCTTTTTTAATGCTCTTAAGTTATGAACAAATTAATTCTGTACCTATAATAGTTTTTTAATTATTCAAATTTCCGCTAAAATAAGTCTGAAGTTAGCGGACGAAGATTCGAAAATGACATTTTCTTGACGCCAAAATTGTAGCTTTTTAAATGCTAATTTGTAACCTAAAAATAAAATTTTCATCTCTTAAGGGTAATTTTTTATTTGAATTTTAAGTTTACAAGGTGCACTTCCGGTCCGCTGAAGCTGGCGGACAAAATCTAAAAAATTAGATTTTTAATTTTTTTTTTAAATTTTTTTGCCACAATTCGAAGCTTCTCTGAACTAGATCAACTGCACAATCCGCGATTTTGTAGCTCGCACGGTTTTTTTGTTATACAAAATTCTGCTAAAATAAGATTTTAACGGTCAAAATTAAAAAGAAAATTGAATTTTTGAATTTTTTTTACCAGAAATTGTAGCTTTTGAAATATGAATCTGTTGCTCAAAAATTAATTTTGTAGCTTTTACTAGGGATTTTTTATTTGACTTTAATCTATTTAATACAAAAACTTTGAAAGCAGACCGATTGATACCATAGGTTTCCTTCAAGATGGGGTTTATTTACATTTTAAATTTGAATTAAAACCAACCAGAAACAGGAATTAAACCCCGCGATTGTTCGTTTGTATTTTAAGAAGGATTTAATACCCGCGGTGATTTATTCCTTTTTTTTTTTTTGGGAACTAACACCCCCGGGTTTTAATTCCGTGGATGTTAATGCGTTTTTATGCCGATAGCGGGCTTCCCGTTATTAACAGCCCTTTTCGTATGAAACCCTAATTTTTTCTCTAAACAACAGCTATTATTATTTTGTTGACAAATGTTAAAAAACTTGTTAAGTTTATACTTGCGATCAAAATTATTAAGTATTTAAGTTTTGATATGTTTTTTTTTTTTAGAGAAAATCTTTTCAGTAAATTTTCATTCTTACTAATGTTTCCATACGAATAAGTTGTTTGTTTTACTCTGCTAAAAGGTTATGGGCTCATGCCAGGGTTCGGACTTGAGTAATCGCAAACTGCAGTAAATTGAAACAAAAATCGCAGTGAAACCAAAATTTTCGAAGTAGAATTATAGTTTGATTTTTAAAACAAAAAAAAACTGAGGGGCAAAATCGTAGACATGGGATCGCATGTATTCTGAAAGATTTTGAAAAAATAAATTCTTCCACGACATTTTTCTGCTCTTTCAAAGAATACAAAAACTTAACAATGTCCTCTCAATTCAATGCACTTTTATCATATCGTAAAAATGTTCTCCATTTCTCGTTAATTATTTCAACAGCTATTTTATTAAATGGAAATGTTTTAGTTATTTTCAAAACTGTAAGAATTTCTTGAATTTTTTTCGCATGAAGATGTTCATATAAGAATTTTTCTATGTTCTCGTACATTTAAATAAAAATCTAGGTTGAATTTATTTGCAAAGCGTATCTAATACAATAAATCAAAATATTTGTTTCTACTTCAAAAAGGTTCCCGCTGATAAACTGCGCTCATGTATTTAAAACCTAAGATCACAAAAAATTCTTTAGGCAGGAACATGATAGCCTTGGTTTACAAGATCAACTTTCTTACTAATAAACTCTTTCTTTATAAAATTGTTAAGCATTTTTAAAAAGTGTTTCTTAACAATAATTGCATTAAGATGATGCACTACGATTTTCTGCGATTGTACACATTTTCTTATTCATGTTATTTATTGAACCGAGAATAGAATAATCGAAGCAGAGTGTAAGAAGCTCGGCAAAAATCCTCGTATCAAACCCTCCTAGTGGGTGCCGGGCGGTTAATGGTCACCACAGTTTTTATCTTGTGCGATGTCAAGATGGTGATCAGCTAAGGTCAGGTCGAATTGCTGAGACGTTTCTTTACTTCTCAATAGTTTAACGCTCAGCAATGCGATTTGACCATAGATACGGGGTCTTTAATTTTCAGTGGTGGTGTGAGCGATTTTCATAATCCGTGCCGAAGAAATGGAAGGCTGGGGGGTAAACCAGTCGCTAACGAGCTCTTTCGGACGCCTTGGCAGGGTCCATCATACTCTTTGCCTTACACCGATATATCGGCTCTGCCGGGGCTGACCTTTCCTTTCCGACCTACTCGTGGGACTCTTATTTAACTTTTCACACTATGGACGATTTAGACATGACAGACGTTTTACCATCCGCCGACACAGAGGATGAACTTTTGGCCTCCAGCCAGGAGACAATTGTAGGGCAACCTACAGAAACTGGAAGCACAGGCAGTACCAGCCACAGTACCCCTGTGTTTCGACCGACCAAACCCAACGTACCCTCAGGTAGCAACGCCAGCCATAGCGGTGCTGCCCGGGATAAAAAGCAATCAGCGGGTGTTCTTCGCAGGTTGGAGTTCAAGGAGGCCACCTTTATTCTTGACAAAATTGCCAAGAATGAGGAGGCTGGAATTATTCTTGAGAAGGACCTCGCTGACAAAATAACGTGCCAGAAGATCGTTGAAGAGTACAACTGTCTTCTGGCTACTAAAGCCAAAAACACCGCCAAGCGCAATAGGTCTCGTGAAGAGACCAGCCAGCCTATGAAAAAAAGCAAGCTTGACGGTACGAAAGGGTCTACCAAAGCGCCATCTTCCGGAGCAGCGCAACCGCGTACTCTAAGTGAGTCTGTCAGAGACGACCTCCAAGTAGCGATTGTGGATGAGCTCACCACAACCAGCAGAGATCTGCTTATTGTGTGGAACTCCATCGAGGCCAAGCTCTTGGAGATGGTGTTTTCGTATACCATTTCGGCGATCGAGGGCCCTTACCCTAGTTTTGACTCTGACGAGGTGCTCAGGGGGTACAGGGTAATCAGGTGCGCAGACGTGTTCTCTAGGGAGTTCCTTAGGACCTGCATCGCTAAGATTAGCAATGACTGGGAGGGCTTGAAGCTCAAGCACATCCCAGCTAAGGACATCCCTAAACGACCTAAGGCTCGCATCTGGTTGCCCCTCATGAGCATTAAGCCAAGCGGACAGGAGCTGATCCGTGGTCTTCAGAGGTTAAATCCACTGATTCCGATGCACGACTGGACAGTCATTAAGGCGGAGGAGCCGCAAAGGAACAGTGCATCTTACCTTCTGATGATCAGCGAGGAAAGCATTGGGGCTCTCGAGAAGGCCGAATTAGCTGCGTTTTGGCATAAGATGTGCGAAAATTAAGATTCTGCAGAACCAGGGAGCAGACCCCGGCAAAGTTGGTGACAACGTTGAGCTAGACGATGTCACTGATGGAGTCGAGGTCCATAGCGAGTCGCCGGGCCCTGGCTTTGCAGAATCGAAAGAAAATTAAAAAACGCGCTGCTAAAAGTCATTCAGATTAACCTGAAGCACTCAAAATGTGCCTCGGATAATTTCCTGAGTGAGAAAAATATAGATGTAGGCATCGTCCAAGAACCATGGGTCAATCGCTCTAGAGTGAGAGGCCTACAAGATAAACAATACGACCTGATCTACAAGATCGCAAACACAAACGATGGTAAGCCTAGAACTTGTATTTTAGCTAAAAAAACACTTAAAAGCTTTTCTGTGTCCTAATCTTAGCACTCCTGATCTGACAGTCGTCAGGTTTGAAGCAGACGGCTAAATCTTGGCATCTGCTTACTTCGGGCATGACCAGCAGTCACCACCAGAAGAAGTGTGCGCACTCATAGCCGAGGCGAAAGTGCAAAAAACAAACCTCCTGATTGGATGTGATGCAAACGCAAGACACACCCTTTGGGGAAGTTCCGAGATAAACGAACGAGGTGAGTCTCTTTTTAATTTTGTCATTGATAATAATTTAACTGTTTGTAACAGAGGTAATACTCCCACTTTCGTCTTTCCGAGCTCTGAAAATGTTGAAGGTTGGGAGGATGTGCTCGATGTTACTATTGTCAACAATAACTTTAATCTATTAGTGGAAAACTGGAGGGTATCTCTTCTGAATTCGTTTTCGGATCACAGGTGGATACTCTTCAGCATAGGTTTTGAGTCTGAAACCCCTCCTCCTTATAGAAATCCTAAACGAATTGACTGGAAGAAGTTCAGTAAAATTTTTAATTCTAAACCGCCTTATATACCCAATCTGAGTCCAGAATCGGTTGCAGATCTAGAGTCAAAGGTGAAAACCTTTGAAGCATCTATGAACACGGCGTTCAGGAACCCTTGCCCAGTTAAATATAGCCGAAAAACTCTCCCTCCATGGTGGAATGAAAATCTGTCTGAACTCAGAAAATCGACAAGGAAAATTTTCAACATCTGCCACAAAAACAAATTTTATCAACCGTATATAAATAGCCTTAGAGTATACAAGCGAGCTGTCGCATCAGCCAAGAAACAAGGCTGGAGGGAGTACTGTTCTGTCAAAAGAGCATTGCAACCCGTCTTAGTTGAAAAAGAACGATGGGGAGTGGGCAGTCTCTCCAGCTGAATCCTTGGAACTACTGATGACGACACACTTTCCGGGGTGTGAAAACAATAAGCCGGAAACACTTGAAACTCAAATCACACCGTTAGCTCATGTAGAGCATATCAATACCGTCATAACAAGAGAAAATATTGCCTGGGCAATTAATTCCTTCTCTCCATATAAATCTCCAGGCCTGGATGGCATACTGCCTATTATGCTTCAAACACTGCAAGCTGTGGTTGTTCCTTGGCTGGAAATAATTTTCAAAGGTTGCCTCTATCTCAACCATGTACCCGAGACATGGAGACATGTCAGAGTAGTTTCCATCCCGAAGGTCAGTAGAAGGGGCCATGAATCCGCGAAGGATTTTCGAGCAATTAGTCTTACCTCTTTCGTGCTTAAAACTATGGAGCGCATCCTAGACAAACACATTAGGGACATCCTAGTTGGATGCCCTCTTGAAAACTCTCAACAAGTCCACGGAGACGGCCCTTCACGAGGTAGTTCGTACAATTGAGAAAACTTCAAAGAATATACACTCGCCACCTTCTTAGATGTAGAAGGGGCTTTCAACAACGTCCTAACTGAGTCCATTCTAGAAGCCCTTATTGACTTTGGTCTAGAGCTCTACATCCGGGAGTGGATAGTTTCCATGCTCAGGGATAGAAGGATTCAAACTACGTTAGGAAATACAATATTAACCAAATACGTCAGTAGAGGAACACCCCAGGGTGGTGTTCTGTCTCCTCTTCTTTGGCTTTTAGTCATGAATAAAATTCTCGCTAAGTTAGAGAGGGGTGGAGTGAAGGCGGTTGCGTATGCCGATGATTTGGTGCTACTAGTGTCGGGTAAGTTTACCCCTGTGATAAGTGAGATCACGGAGGTGGCTTTAAGGAAGGTTAGTAACTGGGCTGCTAGCTGCGGACTGGGTTTTAATCAAAGCAAAACTGAACTTATACTTTTTACTACCAAAACAAAGATAGACCCCTTCAATCTACCTCTCCTCCAGTGCAAAATATCTGGGTGTAATTCTCGACCCTAAATTAAACTGAAAATTAAACATTGAAGAACGGGTTAAGAAGGCCTGTATAGCTTTCTATGCCTGTAGCAAAACTTTTGGTAAGAGGTGGGGCTTCCAGTCAAAAATGATTTTATGGACATACACAGCCGTGGTGCGACCTATTCTCACGTATGATTCGATTGTCTGGTGGCCAGCATTAAAGAATTTGTATAATATCAACAAACTTAGGAAGGTTCAAAGAACAGCTAGCATTGGCACCACAGGGGCTATTCGATCCTGTCCAACAGATGCTTTAGGAGTTTTTCTACACCTTTTACCACTAGATTTACACATTAAATACCTAGTATCTTGCAGCGCGATAAGGCGTAAAGAATCGAACTCCTGGTTTGCCAAACCCTATGGACACAGCAACATCACGGGTTTAATTCATACCGAAATGTTTTCGACTCCGACTGATTACTGCAGCCCTTCAATGAGCCTCGGTAAAGATTTTAAAGTTATATTCCCATCCAGAAATGATTGGAATGATGACGTCGTGACGTAAGACTTCGACACAACTATCTTTACTGATGGGTCAAAGATGGAGTGCGGTGTTGGTGCGGGTATTTTCTCAGAGTCCCTAAATATATCCAGGTCTTTTCGGCTACCTGACTTTGCTAGTGTCTTTCAGGCTGAAGTACTGGCGATCAGGGAAGCATGCAAGCTACTTAAGCAAAATCCAAACCAGAACCGAAATACAGCTATTTTCTCAGACAGTCAAGCGGCTGTCAAAGCCATTAATTCGGCTACATCATCCTCAAAATTAGTACGACAATGCCAGGAAGAGCTTCTGAATCTGAACACTAACCTCAGGTTCCGGGTCACAGTGGCATTGAGGGGAATGGCGGGCTGACAAGCTGGCCAGGCAAGGTTCAGCCCTTCATAACTCACTTGCGGAAAGAGTCAGTATTCCTCTTGGAGTTATGAAGGGCAATGTATTCTCAATTTTTCTCTCAGAATCTAATCGTAGGTGGAATAGTTTAACTAACTGCATTATTGCTAGAAAAAACTGGCCTACCTATAATAAATCCTGAACTATTAACCTAATGTGCAGACCCAGGCGAGACATAGCAAGGATTGTTGCAACATGCACTGGAAACTGGCCAATAGGAGAACATGCGGCGAAGCTTGGCATCCCCTACAATACTCACTGTCGTAGTTGTGGGGACCAGCAGGAAAAGGAAACAGTCTTTCATTTCCTCTGTAAATGTCCCGCTTTGGCCAGAATGAGGCAACAATCTTTTGGGAAGCCCTTTTTTGACGACCTTCACGAACTCTCCGGAACGAAGATCAAAGATTTGACTTCTTTCCTCAACGCGACGAAATGGATCTAGGATTTACTTCGGTTCCTCTTGCACCGTCTTCTTTCCCCAAACTCCTATGACTGCGAGCTAGCAGACTAACGGTTTTTGAAGGTGGCTCATGGTGCACGAGGACCGGACGATCACACAATTGGGCCGATCTCCGCTTCAATACCAGCCAACAAGTGCCTAGGTGGCACAGTGTAGATGGGTCTTAGTTGCGGACTTCGACCCTTTTGAGTGTTTTCCTATTTTCAAGTTCAAGAATGTTTCAATGGATCTAGAACTTCGGTTTCCTTTTACACCATTTTCTTCCCCAAACTTCTATGACGGTGAGCTAGCAGACTACTGGTTTTTGAAGGTGGCTCATGGTGCACGAGGACCGGAGGATCACACGGTTGTGCCAACCTTCGCTTCAATACCAGTCAACAAGTTGCCTAGTTGGCACAGTGTAGATGGTTTTTAGTTACGAACTTTGGTCCTATCGGGTGTTTTTCCTATGTCCAAATCCTTAATAAGTTTCATCACATGTCTAAATCCAATAAAAGCGTCTGGTCATACAGGCGGGTGGTACTTTCTCTGGTAACCACAAGTCATGTTGTGCAAACAGACGGAGGTGTACAGAGATAACCATATCCGAGTGTGCGACTAGACGATCACCCTAAGGGATCAGATCGTATGCGTCCCGGGCAAATCAGCAAATTGCTTAGCGTAGCATACTGCAGCTGAACTCGGGCGTAGGCGATGATCCGTTGGGAGATCTATCACCAAATACCCTCTTTTTCTTTAAAAATGTTCTTTTAACCCACAGGTCAAACGAGTTATGGTATCAAAACGGCGCATTTCGCGGTAATTGGGTCAACGAGCAAGGATGCTTGTGACCGCCATCTCTACCTACCTACCTAGAGTGTAAGAAAAGCCCAGTGGTGCAGTAGATTTGAAAATTTAGGAAAAAGCGCAGTAGATCTACTGCTTTCACAGTAAAATCCGAACGCTGGCCCAGGCCATAACACATTGTAAAACTTAAAGAGAACATTACAATATATAAAAAGAATGTCTATTCAGCAGAACTTTTTAGGGGTCCATCATATGGAAAAGCTGACTGGTTCAGAAAATTGGTCTACATGGAGCTTTGCGATGAAGACGCAATTGGAGCTGGACTATGCTTGAAAATATATTGAGACTGTTCCAGTTGAACCCTTGGATGTTGCTAAGGACAAGACTGCTCGATGTAAGATTATCTTAGCTATCGACAAGAGTATCTATGTTCATGTTAGGGATGCAACAACATCAAAGGAGGTATGGGCAGCGCTGAAAAATATTTTTCAAGACTCTGGCTTGGACAGACGCATAGGGTTACTGCAAAAATTGTGCCCTGTGGTATAGTGGTAGAGTCGTCCCTTATTTTGGCGGACACTTTGTGGCGGAATCGAAAAAAGTTGATATCCGTTTTTGTAGCTTATTAAATGCTAATTTGTTGCTTAATCCAAAAATTTGTAGCTCGCTTAGTTTTTGAGTTATTGAAAATTCCGCTAAAATAAGTTTGAAGTTAGCGGACTAAATCCAAAATAATAAGAATTTTTAAGTAAAATTGGTACCCAAATTTGTAGCTTTTTTAATGCTCTTAAGTTCTGAAAAAATTAATTCTGTACCTATAATAGTTTTTAATTATTCAAATTTCCGCTAAAATAAGTCTGAAGTTAGCGGACGAAGATTCGAAAATGACATTTTTTTGACGCCAAAATTGTAGCTTTTTAAATGCTAATTTGTTACCCAAAAATAAAATTCTCATCTCTCAAGGGTAATTTTTTATTTGAATTTTAAGTTTACAAGGTGCACTTCCGGTCCACTGAAGCTGGCGGACAAAATCTAAAAAAAATAGATTTTTAATTTTTTTTCAATTTTTTTTTTTTTTGCCACAATTTGAAGCTTTTCTGAACTAGATCAACTGCGCAAACCGCGATTTTGTAGCTCGCACGGTTTTTTTGTTATACAAAATTCCGCTAAAATAAGATTTTAACGGTCAAAATTAAAAAGAAAATTGAATTTTTGAACTTTTTTTTTACCAGAAATTGTAGCTTTTGAAATATGAATTTGTTGCTCAAAAATTAATTTTGTAGCTTTTACTGGGGATTTTTTATTTGATTTTTAAGTTTAAAAAAAGCGCACTTCCGGTACGCTGAAGCTGGCGGACAAAATCTAAAAAAATAAGATTTTCAATTTTTTTCTTTTGCCAGCATTTGAAGCTTTTGAAATGCTGATTGCTGGCCCAAACCTCAAATTTGTAGCTCTAACGGTTTATTTAATATTTAAGTTTCCGCTGGCAAAAGTTAGCAAAAAATCGAGCTTCTAAAATCAAAAAATAATTTTTTTGCCACAACTTGAATCTTCTCTGAACTAGATCAACTGCGCAAACCTCGATTTTGTAGCTCGCACAGTTTTTTTGTTATACAAAATTCCGCTCAAATAAGATTTTAACGGTCAAAATTAAAAAAAAATTGAATTTTTGAACTCTTTTTTGCCAGAAATTGTAGCTTTCGAAATGTGAATCAATTTGTTGCTCAAAAATTAATTTTGTAGCTTTTACTGGCAATTTTTTATTTGATTTTTAAGTTTAACAAAGTGCACTTCCGGTACGCTGAAACTGGCGGCACTTTTTTAAACTTAAAAATCTAAATCAAATAAAAAATCCCCAGTAAAAGCTACAAAATAAATTTTTGAGCAACAAATTAACATTTCAAAACCGGGTGGCAATGACACAGTGGATATAGTGTTTGACTGCTAACCTGGACGTGATGTGGGTTCGCATTCTTTTCTATATTCTCCAGTTTCAACATGGATGCCACCCGTGGAATTTCATGAGATAATTTACATCTAATTCTCAATCCGCTGTGCCAACGAAAATCTTTCCTATCTTTCTATTCCTTCTAACTAGTGCCGTGCATTGCATTTAAAAGACCTGAGGTCTTACAGGCATATAGTTAAAATTAAAAAAAAAAAAATCCCCAGTAAAAGCTACAAAATTAAATTTTGAGCACCAAATTCACATTTCAAAAGCTACAATTTCTGGTAAAAAAAAAAGTTCAAAAATTCAAATTTTTTTAAATTTTGACCGTTAAAATCTTATTTTAGCGGAATTTTGTAGAACAAAAAAAACGTGCGAGCTACAAAATCGAGGTTTGCGCAGTTAATCTAGTTCAGAGAAGCTTCAAATTGTGGCAAAAAAAATTTTATTATTTTTTATTTTTTTTTTTTTTTTTTTATTTTAGAAGGTCGATTTTTTGCTAACTTTTGCCAGCGGAAACTTTAGTATTAAATAAATGGTAAGAGCTACAAATTTGGGGTTTGGGCCAGCAATCAGCATTTCAAAAGCTACAAATTCTGGCAAAAGCAAAAAATTGAAAATCTCATTTTTTTAGATTTTGTCCGCCAGCTTCAGCGTACCGGAAGTGCGCTTTTTTTAAACTTAAAAATCAAATAAAAAATCCCCAGTAAAAGCTACAAAATTAATTTTTGAGCAACAAATTCATATTTCATACAATTTCTGGTAAAAAAAAGTTCAAAAATTCAATTTTTTTTTTTTTTAATTTTGACGGTTAAAATCTTATTTTAGTGGAATTTTGTATAACAAAAAAACCGGGCCATCTACAAAATCGCGGTTCGCGCAGTTGATCTAGTTCAGAGAAGCTTCAAATTGTGGCATAAAAAAATTTAAAAAAATTAAAAATCTAGTTTTTTTAGATTTTGTTCGCCAGCTTCAGCGGACCGGAAGTGCACCTTTTAAACTTAAAATTCAAATAAAAAATTACCCTTAAGAGATGAGAATTTTATTTTTGGGTAACAAATTAGCATTTAAAAAGCTACAATTTTGGACTTCAAAAAAATTGTCATTTTCGAATGTTCTTCCGCTAACTTCAGACTTATTTTTGCGGAAATTTGAATAATTAAAAAACTATTATAGGTACAGAATTTATTTTTTCAGAACTTAAGAGCATTAAAAAAGCTACAAATTTGGGTACCAATTTTAATTCAAAATTCTTATTATTTTGGATTAAGTCAGCTAACTTCAGACAAATTTTTGGATTGAGCAACAAATTAGCATTTAATAAGCTACAAAAACTGATATCAACTTTTTTCGATTCCGCCACGAAGTGTCCGCCTAAATAAGGGACGTTTGGTAGAGTGCACATCTGTAGAAGATTATGTCGGCCAAATCATTTCGACTGCCCAAAAATTGAACGAAATTGGATTTGTGGTCAATGATGAATAGATTGGAAGCTTATTACTCGAAGGCCTACCAGATGAGTATAAGCCAATGATCATGAGCATCGGTAGCAGAGGAAAGAATTCAAAAGCTGATTCTATAAAAATGAAACTGTTGCAGGATGTTAAATTTGATTCAGGTTCATCCACTAGAACTCTTATGTCCAAAAAACGGAGCTTTTCGAATGTGCAAAAGAAAACGAATCCTAATTTTGACAAAAAAGGGAAATCTCGCTGCTATAACTGTGACGAAATTTGACATTGCACTTCCAATTGTCCATCTAAGTTTAAAGGGAAAGATTTCAAGTCATCAAAAGGTGGTTCTATGTTTGCAGCATTCCATGCAAAGTCAAAAAAGCATGAATGGTGTTTTGATAGCGGTGCAACTGATCATATGACATCCGATTCTAGTTTTTTTAAAGAGCTCAAACGATTTAAGGGGCAAATTAAGACCATAAATAATATGACAATGGAAGCAGTTAATAAAGGTGATGTATCACTAGACGTATTAACTTCTAAAGGTAAGCAAAGTGTCGTTGTTCATGACGTTCTTTACGTTCCTGCGATAGAAGTGGACCACGAGAATATTGTCATCTTCGACAAAAGTGGGTGTCATGTCATGAATTCCTCAAAAGAAGTCATAGCGACGGGAAGATCTTCAAATGGACTCTACAAATTGGATATTGCCACAAATCAGAATGCATATGTTGCGCAATGTAATCTTGACAACATTTCTGGCATCGTAGATTTTGCCATTTGGTCAAGAAAATATGAAGTTACTGGCGCAAGGCTTGTTGAAAGGAAATCCCTTAAGCCGAGATTCATTGCCGACTTGTATATCCTGTGCAGAAAAGAAGCAGCATGGAAACAGTTTTCCATCAGATGGGTCGCGATCATGAAAAGTGCTGGAAATAATCCACTCAGACCTGTGTGGTCCCATGGAGATGAAATCTATAAAAGGCAGTATATACTTTGTTACTTTTATAGATGATTTCACACGAAAAGTATTCGTTTACTTTATGAAAAGTAAAGATTCTGTACTGAGCTGTTTTCGTGAATTCAAGGCGGAAGTAGAAAATCAACAAGAATCACGAATAAAAATCCTACGGACGGGCAATGGAAAGGAGTCCCCTACACTTCAGAACAAAACGGCTTAGCGGAACGAATGAATAGAACTCTCATAGAAAAAGCTCGAGCTATGTTGTGTGATGCTAGCATGCCAAAATTGTTTTGCGCAGCTATATAGTTAATCGTTCACCTCATAGAAAGATCATTAAGACACCAGAAGAGTTATGGTGTGGTCATCAACCAGATGTCAGTCATTTTTGAATATTTTGTTGCTCAGCGATGTCACATATACATATCAAAGCAAAAACGCCGAAATCTGAAAAATGCATTTTTGTAGGGTATTCAAGCACTTCAAAAGGATTCCGTCTCTACAGTTCGAAAAGGAAGGATGCTTTCATCAGCCGTGATGTAGTGTTTCACGAGGAGGATTTTCACTATAAGGAAAGGCAAAATGAAAATAAGGTCAACGAATTGCCAATGTATACCGCTGCAGTGGGGCAAACATCATCGAGAAACCAACAATCGAGAGTGATTTCGAGTCATGTTCATCTGACGATGGCCATGAAGTGGGGGATATTGAGGGAGATACGACAACGTCATCAAAAGCTCAAGAAAATATCGAGATAGATACGCCTAGACAACCACAAGGTAAGGGATATTCGACACACAATATTATGCGCCGATGTGAAAGGATATCGAAGTTGCCTTAGGTGGTGTACAATGTCGAGAAGACCAATATTCTTGAAGATCCTAAAGACATAATACCTGGAAATGTGTAGAAAAGCCCGCGGTATTGACAATGAAGAAACATTTTCACCTGTAGTCCGATACCATATTTGATTGCATTATCAGCAAGATACAATTTGCAAATTCTACAAATGGATGCTGTTACCGCTTTCCTTCAAGGTGAGTTAAGTGAAAACATTTATGTTGCCAAACCGAAGGGACTTTCGATCAGAAAAGAAGGTCAAGTGATGAAACTGAACAAAGTTGTCTATGGACTGAAACAATCCAGTTTAGTTTGGAACACAAAATTGGATCAAGCTCTCCAAAAACTTGAATTGAAGCGTTAAAAAAGGGATCCATGTTTATATTATCATCGTGAGGGTAAAAGTATGACATTTGTCGACGATATCCTACTATTTACGAACGAAATGGTTTATTACGAAAACCTGAAATTAAATTTGATGAAAATGTTTAAAATGAAGTTCTTGGGAACTGCAAAGCAATGCTTAGGGATGCAGAATTCACGTGACAAAGATGGGATTTACTTGGATCAAGAGAATTATATTTCAGAAATGCTGATTAAATTCATTATGGATGAATGTAATCCTGTAGCAACTCCTATGGATACAAATACAAAGTTATCAAAAGAGATGTCACCGAAAACAACAGATGAAGAGAAAGAAATGGCTAATATTGTTTGTTTTACTCTGCTAAAAACAAAAAATAAGTTCAAAATTATAAATAAAATAAAACGAAAAATAGAAAATTCAGAAGTTTGAATATTTGCTTAAACGGAATAAGCTACAGAGATCGAACGTTTAAAAAAATATTAGTAAACTGTTAGAATCCTTTTTTATCCAACATTCAAATTTTCTTCAATTTCCTTTTTTTTAATTTTAATAATTTGAAATGGATTTTTTTGAAAAAAAAAATTATAAGGTAGCCTAAAGATTATACTTATCGGGTTTTAATAAAAAAAAGGCACTTAATGACGCGTTTTTGTAAAAAACTGATATAAGAATGCATAAAAATACAGACATAATAGGTTTAAATAAATTGCGGTGCTCGGTGAGTAAAAACTACTAATTGTTCTCTGTACAACGCCTTGCAATTTGCGAATGCCATCGGCCTCAACCCACTTCTAAAAAAGACAACCCTCTGTAAACTCCCTCCATGGCTTTTGCACCCTACCTCATTCAACACCACACTATCCAGATTCAAAAAAGATGACACACCAAAGGAAACTTACCAAGTAATGTTCAACGAATTACTGAACTCCTTCCCTAAAACAACCTGGGATATCATTTTTACTGACGGTTCAAAACATGAAGACAATGCCGGCTATGCTGTACTCAAACGGTGACCTTATACTTGCTGAAAAAATCCCACCATATTTTTCAGTCTTCACCATCGAAGCACTAGCGATACTCAAAGCTACGGAAAACGCTTATACAAACAAAAGAAAAACTGTTATTTGCACGGATAGCCTATCTACAATAACAGCTATAAGAAATATAAAAAATCAATCGCCTTACATACGAAAAATTCGCGACAACTTCATAAAACTGGAAAACAATATACAAGTAGTCTGGGTTCCAGGCCATATTGGTATACAAGGCAATGAAATCGCTGATCGTGAAGCTAAATCTGTATCCATGAACTCCAACATCAATGTTTCAAATTACCAGCCTGATAAAAACGACCTTCTTAAATTAATCAATTCGCATTGGAAACAACAAAAAGAAGAACAATGGACGCAATACATTCACCACTACTCCTCTATTAATACTAACCCATCTCCTGCTATCTACCCATTAAACTCAACAAAAACAATGAACAAAAATTTCTTAAGACTAAGAATTGGACACACGAAGCTGACACAGAGTTACCTAATTAGCAAGGACCCTCCACCGATTTGTCAATTTTGCCATTCCAACCTCATCTTAACCATACAACACTTAACAGTCGATTGCAATTATATCAAAAAAATCTGTAACGATTTATTTAATAAATATTTCTATAATCTTCTTGCTGTTCCATCAGAACAAAACATAAAAAATGTACATTTGCTTTTAAAAAAATTAAAACTCGTGAATTGCATATAACATCATTAGCATAATATTATGTTTGGGGCGGTCGAGAGAGGGATTGATCTTTTAATCCCTCTCTCGACCGCCCCCAAACAGAGTTTTTACCCAAACAAAATTTGAACCCACAAATTTACTTGTATTTTATATACTTTTATACGTTAGCCTTAAGCCCTGGTAGCTATAGAGCTGTAATTTATATTATTCTATACATTAATGTAAAGTTTAATAAATTGTAATAATAATAAAATCAACAATAATAAAAACTATTATAAGTCGAAAAGGTAGCGAAAACGAAAAAATTACCTCTTAATTTTTTCGACTTTAAATGACCTCAGAAAACCATAATTTTCGTCTAGGCCGGTCACTGTGGGACACCCTGTATATATATTTATTAACTTATAGATACTACATTTATTTATTGTTTTTATTTTAAAATAAAGTGCTCTTAAATCATAAAAATTAAATTATAAACCATTGATTAAAACATCATGTTCTTGTATTTAAAGAGGGCCAATAATTGTAGTGCCTGATTGGTACCAATAATTATATCAGGGTGCCAATAATTGGTAAGCTTTTTTTAAATTGACATTATAAATATATTTCAAATAATTAAATCTTTATTTATAAAACTTAATAAACGCGGAATTTAATAAAGCATACTATAGTATACAACATTATGTACTCAAATTACTCTACAAATAAATATGTTATAGTTGATCAAAGTTGAAATTTCCTTAGGGGTGCCAATAATTGTAATCGTTACGCTAATACTCATTATACAACAAGTTTTTATGAATTCTCCGTACATTGCAAATAACCTGGGACAATAGCCGTATTTTATCATCAGAAATGATGCCTAGAGTTCATCAAAAAACATGCTACAAAAACACGCTACGCTTCCAGTACGCTTCGAGTACGCCTCGAGTACGCCTCGAGTACGCTTCGAGAACGCTTCGATTACGCTTCCAATACGCTTCAAGTATGCTTCGAGTACGCTTCGAGTACGTTTCGAGTACGCTCCGAGTACGCTTCGAATACGCTTCGAGGACGCTTCGAGTACGCTTCAGATATGATTCGAGTGCGATTCGAGTACGCTTCGAGTACGATTCGTGTACGCTTCGTGTACGCTTCGAGTAGGCTTCAAGTACGCTTCGAGTACGCTTGGAGTACACTTCGGGTACGCTTCGAGTACGCTTCGAGTATACTTCGAGAACGCTTCGAGATCGCTCCAAGTACGCTTCAAGTACGCTTCGAGTACGCTTCCAGTACGCTTCCGGCACGCATCCGATACACTTACGCTTGGCTTGTAATTTTTCGTAAGGCCTAGTACACACTTCATAATCTTTAATTTAGATTTCAAATAATCATATGTCATGTGATGATGGTCACCCTATTCCAACAGTAGCGCATACCCTTTTATGCACATAGCATAACATAAGAGTACCACATAAGTTCTATTGCTGCATAGATACATAAGAACATAATCACATGTCATCATTATTCACGGTTGCTTCAACAGAAACGGTTGTCATTCGGTTGCGAACTACTGCTAACTTTTTCTTATTAAAACTAAATACTAAATTATCTATATTGAATTAAAATTTAAACTTAAATACTTAACGAGTTTTTGTTTTATTGATATCGGTTCCTATATTTGGGGGCTCAACTAAAGTTAAATTCAAAGTCGCGATTAGACACAATTTTTTTTCATTGTTAAATATTCATCTCGGCTTAAAATTTGGCATTCGAAATGAATTCGGTTTTGAACAATCTGACTGTCGCACAACTTAAGTCAAAATTAGAAAAACTTTCATTGGATACGACCGGTGTTAAAGCAGATTTGGTGGACAGGTTGGAACTTGCGCTCAGATCAGAGAGCAAAGAAAGTGATGAGGAGTGGAAGACGGAGGATGTCCCTGCTGGTGGCAGAAGCCACCCACCGTGGCGAAATCTTGATAAAAGACGCAGAGAATTTTGTTTCACAATTCAGTGGCGACGACAGTTTTCAGGTGGACAAAATGGATTATCGAGTTCGAGAAGTTTGCGGGTATCATGCAGTGGACTGACTTGGAGAAGTTGGTTTACTGTAAAAAACAACTCAGAGGTACCGCTAAGATGTTCAATAGGTCAGTACCATATACTTCATACTCCGAATTGAAAAATCAGTTGGTAAGCGAGTTCAAAAAAAAATGTAAGTACCGCTGATATATATATGCAGTTACAAAAACGTTGGAAAAAATCAGGTGAAAGCTATAGGGAGTACATATATGTAATGAGAGAATTGGCGCAGGGCATGGTAGATGAAACTTCTTTAATCCAGTTCATAATAAATGGGGTACAGCATAGAGAGGAAAACAAAATTATTTTATATGGTGCGAAGACTTTTTCTGAACCTAAAGAGAAATTCAAGGTTTATGAACAGTTTAAGAGAAAGGCGAACAACTAATTAATTTAACCGACGAGACACCTATATTTAATACGTACAGAAGACTTCCACCGTTGGAACAGAGCATAGTGAAGAGGCAGGTTGAGGAGTGGGTCAATGATATAGTAGTTCGTCCATCGTGTTCACCCTTTGCTAGTCGTGTTGTGGTCGTGAAAAAGAAGGACGGCACATACAGAGTATGCGTAGACTTTAGAAAGCTCAACGAGCATATTGATAAAGATCGTTTCCCAGTTCCTGTGATAGAAGAGGTTTTAGATCAGTTGCAGAATTCAAAGGTGTTTTCTACCCTTGACCTGAAAAATGGTTTCTTTCACGTTGGAAAAGAGGAAGATAGTATCCCATATACATCTTTTGTCACAAAGGAAGGGCAGTTCGAATTTTGCAAGGTTCCGTTTGGACTCACCAATTCACCAGCTGTGTTCCTACGTTTTATATACTCCGTTTTTCGTCCACTTATAAATAAAAAGATTGGGTTTATTTATATGGATGACCTAATTATACCGTCTATTGATGAATTAGAGAATATTCAAAAATTAAAGGAGGTTTTGAATATGGCAGCAGATAATAGATTAAGTGGTCTAAGTGTCAATTTTTGAAACGAAAGGTCGAGTTCTTGGGCCATGTCATTGAGAATGGGACGATTTCCCCATCTGAGGACAAGATAAGAGCTGTACGACATTTCCTAGAGCCGAAGTCTGTAAAAAATATACAGGCGTTTCTAGGGTTGACGGGGTATTTTAGAAAATTTATTGAAAATTACTCATTAATTTCTTCCCCTTTGACAAACCTTTTGAAAAACAATTGTACTTTCAGATTTGGACCGAATGAACGGAATGCGTATGAAGCTTTAAAGTCAAAGTTAATTTCTTCTCCAATTTTACATATTTATACTCAAGGTGCCCACACAGAAATTCACACGGACACTTTGGAGTGAAAAAACAATGGAACTAGTATCGCAAGATTTTTATATTTTTTCGATTAAACCTAAAGTTGAAAATTGCATAACAAACTGTATTAAATGTATTCTAGGTAGCCGAAAATTAACGAAAAAGGTAGGCTTGTTATATTCCATCGATAAACCACTCCAAACATATCACATTGACTACATAGGACCAATGGACCCTACAGCCAGGCAATACAAATACATATTTTCGGTAGCCGACGCTTTTTCCAAATATGTATGGATTAACCCCGTGAAGTCGCTGACTGCAGATGAAGCTATACGTAAATTACGTGACCAACGAGCTGTGTTTGGATCTCCAGCACGAATCGTCAGCGACCAAGGCTCAGCTTTTACGTCAGATGCATTCAAACGGTTCTGTGAGGAAGAGTCTATCGTTCACATCTTAACAACAACGGGAACGGACAAATCGAGAGAGTTAATCGAGTTATCATCGAATCGCTCAAAAAACTTTCTTCGGATCAACCCGATAAATGGTTTAAACATACAACAAAACTACAAATGGCAATCAACAGCAGTTACCAAAGGGCGATAGGAAGAACTCCATTTGAGGTGATGCTTGGCCTGAAAATGCGGTTGAAGGACGATCTAGATATTCAATTAATTATCGAAATATTATCATCATTTGACTCAAGCCGTGAAGATACTCGGGTTGATGCGAAGAAACAAATCTCAAATATTCAGGCTGAAAACAAGAAGACCTTTGACAGAACCCGTTGCGCTGGGAAAATATACAAAGTAGGCGATCTTGTGGCGATAAAACGCACTCAATTTACAACTCGTAAACTGGACGCAGAATTCTTTGGACCATATGAAGTTGTTCGAGTTGGAAGAGCGAATCGGTACACAGTGCAAAAAGTTGGCAATGGAGATGGCCCAAGGCAGACAACTACTTGCAGTGATTTTATGAAGCTTTGGAAGGAGACTGGTTGCGATTATTCATCCGAGGCGGATGAATCGTAGGATGGCCGAATGTGGTGATGGTCACCCTATTCCAACAGTAGCGCATACCCTTTTATGCACATAGCATTACATAAGAGTACCACATAAGTTCTATTGCTGCATAGATACACAAGAACATCATCACATGTCATCATTATTCACGGTTGCTTCAACAGAAACGGTTGTCATTCGGTTGCGAACTACTGCTAACTTTTTCTTATTAAAACTAAATACTTTATTACCTATATTGAATTAAAATTTAAACTTAAATACTAAACGAGTTTTTGTTTTATTGATACCGGTTCCTACATGTCATTATAAACACATTGTTTTAAAAGCATTAAATATATACATACATAATATAGTTCACAAAATTTTATATAAACAGACTAAAGCCGGAACCACACTGGTCTCGTGTGTTGTGTTGTGGAGCCGTGTGTCGCTGTCATCCCATATATTTCATGCACCACAAAGCGACACAACGCACGAAAAAAAAATTCAGTGCTACCGATAAAAATAAAATACATTACAGCGAAAGTGCCAATTTTCAGTAAGATGTGATTTTGTCCCAATTAAGACCGTCTATTTATACTGGACTTTTAAGTATTCTAAATTTCATCATTGAAAATCACTTGCCTCGTTTACAATCAACATTCTTTATCATTTGCAAAGCGAATAGCGCATGCTTACTTATTTGCTTCTACACTAATGCCACAAAAGACAAAATGTTCAAACGCAGACTATTTTGAGAAAAAACATAAATATACCCACCATGACACTCCCTACAAAAAGTCGTTGGATGAAATCTATTACGATAATGATCATTTTGAAAATATAAAAGGAGACGTTTTTGATTCCAACTAATTGAGGTTTTTTTTCTGGAATTTACGACTTTGCGTGACGCTGCATGCTACATCAACATGACAAAAGATTTTATAGACATAATAATTGAAGAACTTCTGAAGACGAACATTATAAAATGTAACAGAAATCTATAACATGCTAAGCAGGTACTCACGCACATCTTCAATCGCCGGCAACGGAAGTAATAATTTTTAATTGATTAGGACAAAAATATGTCAACATTTAAATTAAAAAAAAAAATATTTTTTTTTCTTTACATTTTTTCGATGGAATTTTTCTTCTCAAAATTCGACGGGGAAGTTCATGCAATAATGAAAACATCAACACATCATGTGTCTTAATTGCCGAGTTCGCAAATTATTCATTCTTTCTCACTTGGCGTCAAAATGAACGATTTAATTAGCCAAAGGTGATGAAAAACTTTTTTGCTGGCATTTTGACATTTTGTAGGCACATGTTATAGTACGGTCTACTTAGATTTCAATATATGGCGCGCTGGGACCTAAATCCGAGGTCAAGTCTGACTTCACTATTCGATAGGGTATTGATTCACGAGTCTAAAACTACATTTTGCACAACTATACCTAGAGTCATTTGGCCGCCATTTTGTTTTTAACGTTCATTTTGATTTTTGCTAATAACTCGCGCATTTTGATATAAATAATGTGATGTAACTTTTAAACAAGAGTGATAGGCGAAAAAAGTTTTTTAACATATTTTGTACAAAATTTAATTCTCTACAAGTTTGTACTACAACTTTATTTCTAAGATCAAAAATGCGCGAGTTATAAGCAAAAATTTAAATGAACATTTAAAATAAAATGGTGGCCAAATGACTCTAGGTACAATTGTGCAAAATGTGGTTTTAGACTCGTGAATCAATACCCTATCGAATAGTGAAGTCAAACTGACCTCGGATTTAGGTCCCAGTGAAAGTCAAACTTGACCGTACTATTGAGTGCCAAGTGTTGTAATTGCATCAAATTAAAATCTTAATATTTTAAGTTTTGAAAATAAAACTATAATTACCATATCCAATTTGGATGCAATAATTAAGAATTTCTCATTGAACTTATTTCCTCACAATTTTGTTATAATATCTATTTTGTTAATGTTGGGTTTTCCTATAAGAGCGCAACAAAAGTTTTTTTTAAATAAAACAAAAACGGTTTTCGATATCAATAAAACTTTTTATTCCTGTGAAAGTACGTTTGATGCCATTATGTATGGAGCTCGATTTCTTTTGCATGGCCACCAAGGGCACGCTTGCAGAAGTCCAGACGCTGAAACCAATTTTCGGCGGTTTTCAAGCATAAATCGGCCGATACTGCTGCAATTTCACGTTCGATATTCGTACGCAGTTCATCAATCGTCGCTGGCTTGTTAGCATAGACCATAGACTTGACGTAGCCCTACAGGAAATAGTCTAACGGCGTCAAATCGCACGACCGAGGCGGCCAAGCGACTGGACCATTTCGTGAGATAACACGTTCTTCAAACTTGTTTTCCAATAAATTGATTGTGACATTCGCTGTGTGGCTTGTAGTGCCGCCCTATTGGAACCACATATTCTCCAAGTCCATATCATCCAATTGGGGCCAAAAATATTCGGTTATCATTGAACGGTAGCGATCCCCATTCACAGTAACGTGCCGGCCTTGATCTTCACGGAAGAAGTACGGCCCAATGACGACGCCGGCTCATAAACCACACCAAACCGTAATTTTTTCGGGATGCAATGATAACTTATGGAGTACGTGTAGATTGCTGCCTGACCAATACCGCATATTTTGTTTATTGACGAAGCCATTCAGCAAGAAATGAGCCTCATCGCTGTGTGAAGGGATCGCACCAGCGATCACTTAATTAATTGCCTCAAACCTCAAAACAATTAATGGAACATTCAACCTGCTTCGATGTTTAATATCCATATTCCCATCGCATTACATTTCATGATCAGCTATAGCAAAGCCAAAGCACAAACAATACAACATTCATATTTCCGTTGGCACACTCAGTGCATTGTGCATATAGCTATAAATAAATGCTCATATAGTTCAACTGGCACCTTCAGTGCACAAGCTATATAATATGACACCAAATATACAACAACACTTTCAGTGATTGAAGAAAAACAAACATAATTAAGGGTCGCTGACTTATGGTAGTAAAATATGCATCATAAGCAAGCTAGCCCAAAACACTTGAAGTGCATGGCTATTATGCTGATGCTGCATTTTATGGGAATTCTTATTGAATATCGAAGTATTGTTGAATACCAATACAAGCATTATTTTATTGACAAATTTTGTATAAAAAGAGAAGAATAAAATTAAAACACTCACTTCTTATTCTACATTCAAAGATTGTGTTTCACTTAATTAAGCAACTCGCTGGAGTCAAACCAATTTTTGATATAATTATAGTAAAATAGACGCCCTAAAGAGCTACTCGCTTTTGGGTCAAGGTTTACTAGGCTACTCGCCGTACCACGTCTAAATTGCTAAGGAGTAAAAGTCAAAATATATATATTCCAAGCGTTATCCAGCTACAGACTTTGCATGGCGATCTTGCCAGACTAAAGGACTAAGAAGAAGACTTTGAGCGAAACTGACAAGAAGATCTGCTCGAGCTCCAAGAAGAAACAAGACGTTGCATAGGACACATCCACTTAGATGTCAGAGAAAATTCGCCTGGCTTTGGCAGCCAATCTAATAGAGCAGGCACAAGCTCTAATTAACCAACCGAAAACAGTGGAGGCAGGACCAAAACCTATCAGTATAGAGGATTATAAAAGAAGAAACAGCATTAAACGGACACCTGAAGCAAACATTCCACCAGTAAGCAAAAGAGGGGGAAAACAGGTGAAGCTTAAACAACACCTCATCGAGCTGTATAGACTAGCAAACATACCTGGCCTATCTACAGAAGGAAGACAAAAATATCTAAAAGAGGTAAGAAATCTAAAGGGAGCTATCCGCTCCTCCAGGCAGAAGAAAAGAAGACAAAGACAACAAGACGAAAAGGAGTTCCTGGTAGAGAACAACAAAAAGCGTCTCTAAATAATGGGTAAAGGACAATCGAAAATAGAAGAGGTAGTTGTGAACAACAACGGACCTCAATTGAATAAACTTAATGAAAAATCTAACTATGAAATAGACTTTTTATCAATTTTATTAGTTATAATAATAATATTCTTCTTAAAATACGTCCACAGGACAATTAAGAGAAAATTAAATAATATATTAAAAAAAAAAAAAAAAAAAAACATTTTTTTTATACATATGTATTCTTTAAAATTATTATGTATCAAAAAACTTATGGAAAATCTGACTAATATTATCGAAGAACTTCACCACATCTTGAGAAACATGAGAAAAGACGGACCGAATAGAAAAAGGTCAAAAGAGTCAGGAAAACAAAAAAAAGAACAAGTTGAAGAAATTTTTAAAAGAGAGCGTATTCAGGCTAAACTCTTAGAACAAACATTATCCGAACAAGGGAAAAACGACCTTCGGCCACTTTACGATAATTTATATAGATATCATAAAGAGGCCTTAGAAAGAATTACAGCTAGTATAAAGCAAGAAGACATAGAAAAAGAACCAATTTTAGTAACAACAAAAAATACAGACAAAATGGCAGAATTTGATTTTAGAAAGGCACAAAAGTTGCCTGTACTTAATTGCGAGGCAAATGACAAAAGAGCAGAAAATATTAGGGATTTCATAAATAATATAGAGTTTTACCATGATACATTAAATGAACTTTCAAAACCTATTCTAATCAAATTTATATTGAAATGTAAAATCCAAGGAAGGGCATTGACTGAATTAGGAACCGCAAAAATTATAACATTGAACAATTAAAATAAAATTTAATTGCGAAATGCGGAGATAAGGACACAATAAAGAGTATTCAAGCTAAACTAGATAGATCACGTCAAAAAAATCGACCTATGCGAGAATTCGTGTCAGAGATAGAACACTTAGTATCAAAAATGACAGAATTAGAAATAACCATTCAAGGCGAGCAGTCTAGAGAAACATTAACAGCAGCAAATGAACGTAGAGGTTTAGCGTTTTTAAGACAAGGAGTTAATGATAGATACAAGATAATTTTGGATAGTGCAAGGCATACAAAAATGCAAGATGCTATAACACATCTTTTAGAGTTAGCTCCAAGTACAGCCCAAGTAACAGAAAATATCAGATATGCCAACAATTTTAGTTATTCTAATGCCCAAAACCAAACAAACCAGGGTTTTTCACCTCGGAGTTTTCACAATAACTACCGAAATAATGCTAATAATTCTAGTAACATGAATAGAAATTTTCCACGACAAACAAATTTTCGTAGCAATTACTTTCAAAATTTTCCAAGGCAAAATAATTTGAACAATAATAACAATTACCAACGATCATATTACCAACCACGTTTTAATTCGCCACAGAATAACAATTCTATTCAATATAATAACACTAATAGAACCAATCCAAATAACATATATAGACAAAATAATAACCAATCTAATTTTTATAGAAGTGACAATACTTATCAAAATAATTCCAACATAAGAGGCAATGAAAGAAACGCGGTGAAGAATAACCGAAATAATAATAGGGAAAGGGAAACAACTTATATTATAAATGAGGGAAACGAAATACCCACCGAGGGGGAAGCCGACCTATCGGGGGGAAATCTGTAAGCCCAAAACAACACATAGCTATATGTGCAGGGGGCATAACAAACGGCCTATATGTAAAATTTAAGATTAACAATAAATCAGGTATAAGATTTTTATTAGATACAGGAGCATCAATATGCACAATTAAACAAGGAGTTCTGGATAAAAATACAAAAATAAATGAAAATAATAAAATAACAATACAGGGTATTTCCGGTAATTTAAGAACAGTAGGCACTAGCATAAATAGCGTTACAATAGGACAACACTATACTTTTCATGTAGTACAAGACTCATTTCCAGTACCTGTAGATGGAATCATTGGTGCTGATTTTCTTAAAGATTTTGGGGCAGTAATAGATCTAGAACACTTTGTATTAAAATTATCTTCAGAAGCTTTCCACATTTCACTTCCAATATTAAACACAGAACAACTTATTTCACTTACCATCGCACCCAGATCCGAAGCCACCTATTGGCTTGATAGTAAACATTTATATACAAGAATATTCGATTCACAAGAACTTAGTGAAGGAGTTTTTATGGCAAATTCTATTTCTCAGTCGAGAAACGGTAAAATTCCAATTCAAATTTTAAATACCCGAGAATCCGAAGTAAGAATCAAATGGATAGAACCCAAGTCCAATATCAGAATACCATACTATAGCATGCGAACAAACTATGAAACCTTCAAATTAACGAACAAAACAGTTACTTAAAGAAATAAATTTCGAAACTCTTAATGAGGAGGAAAAATACGAACTCAAAGCTATATGTTCTAAATTTCAAGATATTTTTCACCTAGAAAGCGACAAATTAACATACACACATATAGGTCAGGCCCACATATCACTCAAGGAAGGAGCTACTGCAAAATATACCAAACCATATAGATTACCTCATTCTCAGAAAAAAGATATTCAAATAGAAGTAGAAAAGATGCTCAAAGATGATATAATAGAACCTTCAATATCCGCCTGGAACTCACCTATTCTTGTAGTTCCCAAGAAAAAAGATCCCATAACGGGAATACAAAAAATCAGATTGGTAATTGATTATAGAAAAGTAAACGATGTTATTGAGGATGATAAATTTCCATTACCCAATATAACTGACATATTTGATATGGTTGGAGGTGCAACATATTTTTCATGCATAGATTTATGCCAAGGTTATTATCAAATGGAATTAGAGAAAAATAGCAGACCTTACACGGCCTTTTCAACAGAAAACGGACATTATCAAATGAAACGACTTCCCATGGGTTTAAAAATATCACCCAGCACTTTTTCAAGAATGATGTCTGTAGCTATGTCAGGTCTAACTTACTCACGTTGTTTTGTATATCTTGACGATTTAATAGTCTTCGGTAGAAATTTAGAAGACCATTATAAAAATTTAATGGAAGTTTTTGAAAGATTTAGGGAAGTGAATCTTAAAATCCATCCTAGAAAATGTGCTTTTCTTAGAAAAGAAGTTTTATATTTAGGACACATAATATCCAGTAATGGTATTATACCAGATTCATCTAAGTCGAATGTAATGAAAAATTACCCAACTCCCAAAAACGCAGATGAAGTAAGAAGATTCGTAGCATTTGCTAACTATTACCGAAAATTCATACCAAACTTTGCTACGCTGGCAATACCTTTAAATCGGTTATTAAGAAAGAACGTAGATTTTAAATTCTCTGAAGATTGCAAAACATCTTTTAATTTACTTAAAGAAGTGCTAATAAGTCCAAATGTTTTACAGTTCCCAAATTTTGAAAAAGAATTCATACTCCGAACAGACGCATCTGGATTTGCTTTAGGTTCTGTGTTAACCAATTATGATGATAAACCAATTGCTTACGCAAGTAAATCTCTTAACAAAGCAGAAAAGAATTATAGTACTATAGAAAAAGAATTACTTGCTATAGTTTGGGCAGGAAAGCATTTCAGACCGTATCTTTTCGGAAGACGTTTTAAAATATTAACCGATCATAGGCCTATAGTATATCTATTTTCACTTAAAGAACCTTCCAGTCGATTAACCAAATTTAGACTATTTATAGAAGAATAAACTTTTTATGTAGAGTATACACCAGGGAAAAACAACTGCACTGTAGATGCTCTAAGTAGAATACAAATTCATTCAGAAGACTTACAAAAACTTTACGTTTGTGTCACAACAAGAGCACAATCAAAGAAATCCTATATAAACAAAGAAAATCCCCCAAAAGAAAAAGTAGAAAAAGAAAAGATCATCAGTGAACTTTTAAAAGCTCCGGAAATGGGTTTGAAAGTAGTTGAGTTAAAAATAATTAGCAGTTTTAAAGAAGAAGATGAAGACTTTGCAAAAATAAAGGGTACTAGAGTATTAAGTCCAAATCTTATATTGGGATATATTCCAGGAAGTAATTGTTTAATTTTAAACCGGTCCAAGATAAGTACTAATGCCCGATCGGCATCATTTGACAAAATGTTGTTGAGGGACGTACAGAAAAATTGTGAACCGCAAATGAATAATGAAAAGGAATCCAAGAATGGCACTATTGACCGATCAACATCATTTGACAAAATGTTGTTGAGGGACGTGCGTACAATTTGCGGACCTTTATCAATTAAAAATATTTATATTACTAAAGAAGAATTAAAAAAAATAACAAACGGCCGTCATAAAGAAAAAATAAATATATTAAAGAAAATGATAGAAGGAATATTTAAAGAAAGTAAAATAAAAGTGCACATAATAGATGAAAAAATTAAAATAACAGACCCTTGCAAAATTAAATAAATACTAAATGATTATCATATGTTACCAACGAGTGGACATGCTGGTATAAATCGCATGTTGCGAAACATTAAAAAAGATATTATTGGACAGGCATGCAAAACGATGTGACGACATACGTTAAGCACTGCCCAATATGTCAACGTAACAAACATATACAACCAAAGAAGCAACCTATGACTATAACGTCAACAGCAGAATCAGGCTTCGATAAAATTTTTCTTGATTTAGTAGGACCCCTTGACGAATCAGAAAATGGGTCAAAATATATTCTTACTCTTCAAGACGAATTAACTAAATTCACTGAAGCAATAGCTTTACCAAATAAGGAAGCTAATACAGTAGCTAAAGGGCTCATCGAATCTTTTATTCTTAGATATGGAGTCCCTGGAACTATAGCATCTGATCAAGGTACCGAGTTTATAAATGAAGTTTTTAAAGATATGTGTAGTTTGTTAAAGATAGAACAACTACAGTCCACTGCTTACCATCATGAAAGCATTGGAGCGTTAGAGAATTCCCATAAAGTTTTAGGAGCTTATCTTAGGAGTTATGTATCGGAAAAACATACAGATTGGCGCAACTGGCTACTCTATTATGTTTTCTGTTACAACACTTCAGTACATTCAGAAACAGGGTACACACCTTTTGAATTAGTATTTGGAAGACAATGTAATTTACCTTCCAATCTCACAAATAAAGTAGATCCAGTGTACAACTACGAAGACTACGTGACAGACTTAAAACACAAACTACAAATAGCTCATAAAGACGCTAGGGATACTTTGATAAGCAAGAAAATTAATAGGAAGACGAGGTACGATACAGATGTAAAAGCAAAGGCTTCAGATTTTAACGTAGGAAGTCTAGTTTTGTTAAGAAATGAAAATAGAAAAAAGTTTGACCCACTCTATATTGGTCCATACGAAATACTATCTCAAAATGGGGTGAACTGCGATATAAAATATGAAAACAAAACAATGACAGTTCATAAAAATAGATTAAAACCTTTTTATATATATATGTTATTATTGTAGGATCGTTAGAATTAAGAGATTAAATACTAAATATATGTACATGATTTAAAAAAAAAAAAAAAAAAAGTTATATAAGAATAATTAAATATATAAGTACTTAACTATCATTTAGTTTTATACATAATTAACCCGGGTTAACTAGATAAAAACTATTAATAAATTAAAATCTATATATTTAAAAAAAAAAAAAAAAAAAAAAAAATTGTAAGACAGAAAATTGTAAATACAAAAAAAAAAATATCAAATAACAAACTAAGCAAGATCCCTTGATGTACAAGTATCGCATAAAAAAGAAGAAATCATTCCATGTTATGATTTCTCCTTTTTATCCCAGGAAGGGTGGTGTGAAGGGATCGCACCAGCGATCACTTAATTAATTGCCTCAAACCTCAAAACAATTAATGGAACATTCAACCTGCTTCGAGGTTTAATATCCATATTCCCATCGCATTACATTTCATGATCAGCTATAGCAAAGCCAAAGCACAAACAATACAACATTCATATTTCCGTTGGCACACTCAGTGCATTGTGCATATAGCTATAAATAAATGCACATATAGTTCAACTGGCACTTTCAGTGCACGAGCTATATAATATGACACCAAATATACAACAACACTTTCAGTGATTGAAGAAAAACAAACATGATTAAGGGTCACTGACTTATGGTAGTAAAATATGCATCATAAGCAAGCTAGCCCAAAACACTTGAAGTGCATGGCTATTATGCTGATGCTGCATTTTATGGGAATTCTTATTGAACATCGAAGTATTGTTCAATACCAATACAGGCATTATTTTATTGACAAATTTTGTATAAAAAGAGAAGAATAAAATTAAAACACTCACTTCTTATTCTACATTCAAAGATTGTGTTTCACTTAATTAAGCAACTCGCTGGAGTCAAACCAATTTATGATATAATTATAGTGATATAGGCGCCCTAAAGAGCTACTCGCTTTTGGGTCAAGGTTTACTAGGCTACTCGCCGTACCACGTCTAAATTGCTAAGGAGTAAAAGTCAAAATATATATATTCCAAGCGTTATCCAGCTACAGACTTTGCAGCTGAAGATGATTTTTCGATGAAAATCCGAATCATTTTCAAGTCGTTGCTCAGCCCAATTCACGAACATACGACGCTTCTGGTGGTCAAGCGGCTTCAGTTCTTACGTCAATTTGATCTTGTAAGGATGTAGGCCAAGATCTTTTCGCAAAATTCGCCACAACGACGTCACAGAGATGCCCAACGCTTGAGAACAACGTGTGAGAGACACATTGGGCTTTCTGCAACTGAAGCCTCAGCGGCAGCAATATTCTCGACACTACGGGCACTTCTTTGTCTCACTGGCACGGGAACGTTTTGTACTGTGCCTGTGGATTCAAATTTTTCCACTAGACGCTCAATTGTTGATCTGCTAGGACGATTATGACGACCATAAATTGGACGTAGCGCTCTTAACATTGAGGCCACTGACTCCGAATTTCGGTAGTAATTTTTAATAAGAGAAATGTCAAAAGAACAGCAAGAAATATGGCGTCGTTTGCTGTCCCTGTTGCTCTACTTTTGTAGCGTCCCTGTTGAAAACCCTTTTATAAGACAGTTGACAAAATAGCATATTGGTAAAAATAAGGCCATTGTCTAACAGAGGATAGTTAAACGCATAAATCAGATATATATAATGCAATAGTACTGAATCATTAATGTTATCCTGACTGTAATCTGGGCTTATTTTGTTCTATATTTTCATAACCTGGATCTTCAAATAAATGACATTCTTTGCTAGCTATACATTTTTTTATCTAGGCTAACGTTGCTATCCGGCCGGTACTCCGGACATGCGCTCTTTTTGAAGTGTCGTGAAAAGTGTCGTGAAATTCATTACAGTTGTTATTCATTCGGGTTATTTCTTTTTCTCCTCTCCGTTATCACCGAAAACAATTCATTGCATATGTGTAACGAGGGAGATTAACACTTGCAGTTAGGCTGCATAGCTCCATCATATTAACATTAAAGGTTTGGAATGAATAACAACCACATCCACTTGAGCTGGCTACATCCAAGTATTACATTATGCAGAAATTAAATTCAAATTCAATCATCAAATTCCTTTTAGTGGTGCTTAGTCTATAGAGTTCCAATTTTATTTTATAAATTATTTTGCCGTCAATTGGAGTTGAATATGTTTGGCGTGGCGTGAACCCAGTTTACGTGTAAGTGATGTCAATCGGTTAAACTATTCCGAGGTTTGACGGAGTATAAGTAAAATCTAATAAATAGACTGTTTGGGTTGATTTGTAAACTTTACCGATTTTCTTTTTAGAATAATAGATTGGTCAACATCATTCTGATTATGAAGAGCAACATGAGATTCAACGTCAATGAGTATTCCGAGTCCATTGACATAGACATTGATTTCAAAATGAGATTCTAGCTTTCCAAACAAGGTGTGGAGCATCTGTTAGGTTTGTTTTGTTGCCATTTGGAGCGGAAAACCAACCAAAATAAGCGCGTGAGTGCATTAAATCAAATTCTCATATCCACATTGAGATTTTATGTCAAGTGTTACATATCACCTATACGATTATACCAGTGGCTTAGGTGCCAGTAATAACTATCATTCAAAACCATCATTGAAAAAGTTAATTGTTGATTTTATGATGCTTCGAAAGTTTAATCATTGAATATTTTAATGCAGAAAGGTAGCTTACGACTCCAAAATTATTTCTCTTTCAAAAAAAAATCATTTTGACCCATATCTTCCCCATAACGTAACTTTTAATTTTTTCAATGATCATTGGTAAGGTAGTTCATCATTGAAAAATTAAAAGTTACGTTATGGGGGAGATATGGGCCAAAATTAATTTTTTTTGAAAGAGAAATAATTTTGAAGCCGTAAGCTATATTTCTGCATTAAAATATTGAATGATTAAACTTTCGAAGGGTCTCAAAATCAACAGCTAACTTTGTCAATGATGGTTTTCAATGATAGCTATAACTGGGGCCTTAGGTGCTAGTTAGCTATCATTGAAAACCATCATTGAAAATAATAATTGTAAATTTTGAGAGATTTTGAAGAAAAAAAAGGATTATTTTGATGCCAAAGTAAAGCTATCTATTCCTAGGTAAAACAAAATTCAATTTGGCACAAATTTTCTCATAAAATGACTTTTAATTTTTCAATGATGAACTACCTTACCAATGATCATTGACAAAATTAAGAGTTACGTTATGGGGAAGATATGGATCAAAGTGATTTTTTTTTTGGAGGAGAAATAATTTTGAAGTCGTAAGTTATATTTCAGCATTAACATATTCAATGATTAAAAGGTCTCAAAATCAACAGTTAACTTTTTCAATGATGGTTTTCAATGATAGCTATAACTGGCACCTAAGGGGTGATTATCATTATGTGACTATCACATTTGTATGATTTTTTCTTGTGACAACAATTGAATAAATACAAATCGAAAGTGACGGCGGGAAAAATGACCACTATTTGAAACTCAGCGCGCTCCCTTCGCCTAAATATAAAATAACATGGTGGTGTATTCGATAAAGCAAATTCTTATATAGTAAAAGGGTAAAAGAAATTACTTTTTGTTTGTTTATTTTTATAAATTTCTAAACGATGGTATTAAATTAAATTCAGAATTTGTATGTTTCTACACATGGAAACATATGTAGGTAGTTGTATATTGCAGAGATTCAAAATTTATTCTCAATTATTTGTTGATAAAATCAATTTTCTTCAATTCGAATTAAAATTTAAAGCAGGGGCTAGCCATGTTGTAAAGACTTTTAAAAAAAGAAAGCTGTATTGCTAAGATATGTTAATGATAGTATACCGTTAACTTGAGTTTGGCTCATCTGATCTTTGAGATTAAGCTCTTAAAATGCAGAATATTTAAGGGGCTGTATCTTACAAATCATTTTTTTATTCTGGGCCTAGGGGTGAGGGGAGGGTAGTCGGTGTTAAAAGCTTTCAATCTCTGATACTGAAGGAGAAATTAACAATAATAACTTTATAATAATTATAATAAATCATAGTAACTTAATACAATAATATAATAACTTTAAATACCTTTATATCTCATTATTGATTACGTTACCGAATAAAGAGAAAGATTGTATATAGTGTGGTGTAGCAATTGGGAAGGTGGTTTTTGTGATATATGGATGGTAGAACTAGTAAAGCTCAACTTGAGTGGAATAGGATATTAAACTATAGGACTTTATAAGTAAGTCAGACATGCAAGCATATCCATTATGGATCGATGTAATTATTATTTTTTGTTTTCTTTTTGATAATTCATATGTATAATTATAACAACAAATAAAAGGGTAAATGCGCTCTGGGTAAATGGAGATCTGTAATTTGTTTGGAGGATAGTTTATTATAAGGAACCCACTAATTTAACTTTTTCATTGGTGTGGAAATATTAATTATTTTATCTTACCCGATAGAATTTTAATTTTATAAGCCTGTGAATAATTTAAAGCTTTTTAATGTTGAAACCAAACCAATTTTTGATATTCTTATTTTATTTTCAAGTTAATTACCCTTCGTTTAATTCTATATAGGTACATATATATATACAGCGTGATTTACCTAAGCTGTGACAAAATGCCTGAGCATGAGTTTTGGTTGATACAAGCAAACACTTTTGCAGAAAGGATAATTCATTCCCCCTTGTTTAGGAGGAAGGAGGAGTTTTCTAAGAAAAATACCTTAAAACAGAAAACAATTTTTTTGAAAACTACGGCGACACTTACAGTGCCCTTTTATACATTTTTGCTAAACCAGAAATCTCTTCTCTTATTTTTAAATAAGGGTTTTTAAATAAACATGTTGGATGCTGCTTCTCTAATGACGTCAACAATCCACTGTGAACTCGGCCATCGTCACAGATTCAGAGCACTTACCATTTCCCCCGTATTTATACCATTCACATAATAAATGCCAATAATTGACTGAAGGTTGTATGAAGGGTATTCAATAAATCTCACTGGATTATTATCAGCCCAAGCGACTTATTGTGTTTTATTTGGAAGTTTTTGAGAAGTTTTTAAAAGATTGATTCAGCGATATTTTGGATTGTGAATTAGCGATTTGAACGCCTAACAGAACAGTTTTTGAAAAAATTCAAAATTTTGAAAAAAAAAAAATTAAACATTATCTAACTATTTTTTCAACATTTTACATAATTATGTAAAAAAATTGATCTCGAGATATTAGTTTTCCTTAACATAACGATTATAGAGAACGCGAAAAAAGTGGGTCTCGCAATTCTGTCTGTCTGTCTGTCCACGCACCTACAGCCTAAGCGACTGGAGGGATTTTCTTCAAACTTGGTACATAGTGTATTTTGACTTATATGTCCACAAGTTTTTTTTTTCTTTTTTTTAGGACCAATAATAACGGTACCTGAAATACAATTTTTTCGGCAAAAGGGAAATGATGTTTATGTTAAAAACGGGTCCGAGGATTTTGTTGAAAAAAAAAAAAAAATAAATAAGGAGAAACTACTTTTTGATATTTTTTTATTTTCAAAAATAAGGTATTTTTGGTACCTCCAGTACAGCCAATTTTTTTGTTTTTGATTTTCTCGAAATTAGTTAAGTTGAAATATTTCAATTTTAGTATGGTAGAACTTCTAAAAAGTATAAACATTATTGTGAACAAAAATTAAAAAAAAAAAATTTTTGAAAATTAAAAAAAAATCAAATTGTTTTTCTGACAACCAAATATTTTGAAAGCGACTTGGTCAGTTTTTTCAAAATAAGGTGTAAGATAGTTTTTTTTTTTTTTGTAGAATACTTGCGCGTTTACTATTTAAGGTATGGGCAAAAGATTTTTTTTTTTGAAAATTAAAAAATATTTTTTTTTGAAAACTAAAAAAAAATCAAATTGTTTTTTTTGAAAACCAAATATTTTGAAAACGACTTAGTCAATATTTTCAAAATTAGGTGTAAGATAGTTTTTTTTTTTGTAGAATACTTGTGAGAATACTTGTGCGTTTACTATTTAAGGTATGGCCAATATTTTTATGAAAACAGATATTACCAAAACCGGTTAAAAACGGTACCTGTCATAGAACCGGTTTAATTGTTTTCAAATGTCTCGTTGACAGCTGCTCTGATTTCAACCAAAATATTTATACAAGATCTCCTTCACAATTCAAATAATTTCCGTATACAAATTTTCAAAAAAATAAGTTTTGGATTTTTAAAAATATATCTAGATATTGAAATTTTTGTTTTGAAAATTCATTATCTTGAAAACAGGCTAATGATTTTTTTTTTTTGTGAAACTGTATTTCAATAAATACTAAATGTTGGGGTACTAGATTTTATTTTTGAAAAATTTTGTATATACAAAATTAATTTTTAAGGAAACCGCTCCAACGATTTTTTATTTTTGTTTCTTTCAAAAATTCATATTTATCAAACAAATTAGATGGCATACTTGATTTTGAGCTGTGACTCTCAAATCTATTAAAATCTATCAAATCTTGTAAATAAGCAATTTCTGGCTAGGTTAAAGTTGTTAGCTACGAGATTAAGTTGGTGCGATCCAGTCGTGCCCATGTTTTTATAGACTCCGAATTCAAAAATTTGTCTGTAAATGAATGAGTAGTTGTTTTTGTTTGTGTTTAAACAAAATATTTTTATTTTTCCGTTGGGCAATATGTATTTACTCGTAATGCAGCCAACACATTCAAAGAAAACGAATAAGTGCTAATGTGTGGGTGTACAGATACACTAATGTTCAATAATGGGTTGCTCGACTTTCGTTGCGATTGTTTATATTTTTTTTTATTTCTGGAACATTTATAATACTATGAAAAAAAAGAATAGCTAAATAATAACCGTTATATATCTACATGACTTTTTTAGAATTATGTTATTACAAAATTTCGTTTTAACAAAAAAAAGGCAATAAAATGAAAGCTACCTAATTTACAAACAATACGCTTATAGTTTTCATAAAGTCAAAAAGTACATTTGTACGTATAGTTTTGGTAAAAAAAAAAAACATTTACAGGTAGTGCAATTTACATTTTTTTTGTTATAAGTACTTATCAATCCAATTAAAAAAATACTATGGCTTTGGACGCAAGGTGAGGCTCTTTTTTTTCGACTATATACTTTTATGTCAGTGGCCTCGCGTGGATTATTTATATGGGTGTGCAAACCGTGAAAATAATATAATTATTTTTAAATATCAATAAATTGCATACAAAAATTTCCTATTTATTGTTTTATCTATCAAAATGAAATCAAAATAATTGTTTTTTTTCGGCATACGCTTTTTCTAACAAACCATGGACACGATCTTCGTCTTCACTTTCACTCATTGTTTATTTTTTCCTTTTTTTCTTAAATATTAAATTAAACATAATCGCATAAAAAAGTAAAAGCACCGCATCAAACTGTAGACACTTAAAAAGTAATACACAAAAAGCAAATTAAATGATAACATAAAACAGAATAGAAGCAAATGCATAGATATCCTTCGTACGCATAAACTTCGAACCCATACCCATAATAAATACCTCCTAAGACACAGCCTTCCTATATTTTCTTTTTCCGAATTCCTTCTTTGTTGCGTGAAAATAAACAGAACAAGTAAACTCGTACGAAATCTCACTGTGCACTTATTCTGTTATATTCGTCAAATGAATTCATAGTCCAGTCAAATCGTCACCGTCAGGAAAAAAATATAGAAGTTTTTTCATCACTAGTACGTACGGATACGGCTTTACAACGAAAATCGCAAAAACCCTCAAATTTTTCCACCTTTTTTGCCAAAATGTCATAACTTTTGGATAAAATTATAATATACAATTTATAGACCATAAAATTTCCTACAAAACACGTCATGATTTTTTTTTAATAGGACGAACGGTTTGGCCGCTAGAGAACACTGAAAAAAGGTCAAAATTTGGTACTTTTTGAAAAACACATCTTTCTCGTTATTTTTTTGCTTGTAACCCAAAAACTATGCCTATTTTTACCAAACATTTTTGGTTCAGCTTAAATAACATTAAATTCTCTACAAATCTGATACCTTAAATTAAAAAATTCTTGTGATGTGTTCTCACTTATGCGTTGAAAAACCGAGGAGTAGGCTCTTCATCTGAAAAGGGAAAGGTAAGATGATAGTATTAGGGAAGCTGCATGAAAATTTTATTAAATTCATAGGTGGGTATTAGTGATTTGTAGATTAAAAATGGGATCAGCAAATGAAATTTACCTTTTTATTTTGAAGCTTGGTCGTTTTCAGATGCCTCCACTTCATCCAAACCATCATCAGGACAATATCTTTTGATGTTCTTGCAATTGCCCTAACACTGTTGGTAAAGACGGGAGCAATATAGCCCACCCTTCCTGCACCCACAATGTCCCTTGCAATCTGTCTGGCATTTGCAGGAAATTAGCCGTCGCATTTTGTCAGGTGTAGGTGGCTCGAGGGTGGTAATGGGCTGATGACTATATATACTTTTCATCCACCGGAACTCCAAAGGATCTTTTATGAATCCCAGCCACACTTGAACTTGTAGGTAGACTCGCACTGGATGTTGACGTTCTGTTATAATATACATAAGAAGGAATTTTGCTTGCAAAAATAGTGCTCTCTGGATTATTTTCTATATGGTAGGGGTTACCCCCAGGTATAACATACCCAAAGTTCCCAGCCCAGGGCCGCAAGCTAAACTCAGGAGGGGGGGTTAAAGGTACCCCTTTTCAGATTTTCGTGAATATTTCCACAACCTAGCGTGTTAGCGGAAAAGTCTGTACTACTTAATTAGAGACAATTAAATTGCCTATAAAAATATATATTCTCATTTTTTCTAGGGTCAATAATAAAGGAGATGCGGGCGGTAGAAAAGTCAACAAATCTGAAAAACCTGTTATTGTCTTAGATATTAAATGTTTTCTGACCAATTTACCTGGTAAAAACAAAAAACGTTAATACACATTCATTCACTGTTGTTTCATCATATCATGAAGCTAAGAAAGGAGTTATAATTTCCTTTTTTTTCTATACATCCGAATCTATACGAAAAAGTTGATGTGTTCTAAATAAGGCATAATTAAAATAGCAAGAGTTGTTTTCATATGGCGCCAAAAAATGATAACGTTTTTTTTAAAGGAACACAATACAACATTTATTTGCTACAGATGGGGGTTCTTTCTCCCCTCTTTTAGGGAGGGGGGCATATTTTTAAAAATAATATTAAAACACAACGGCAACACTTACAACAAAATAATTCACCTTTTTCTGAAAGCCAAAACTCCGTTCTTTTATTTTATTTTCAAATAAAGTTAATGATGTCCATAGTTTTTGTAAAAATTACTTTCAAACTCAAAATTAAAAAAAAAAAAGTTGAAAATTTCATTTTTTATTTTTTTATTTAAACTGTAAAATAAAATGAAGAATTGGATTTTATTGTTCACTACCCCTATTAATTCCTAATTGAAAACTGAAAATTAAATGGTTCTATGTCTCCTAGTTTTTGAGTTTCCCAAATATGGAAGAAAAACTAGAAAAGGGGACTTTTACCCCCCTCTCCTGTCTAAGGCTTGCGGCCCTGGGCTGGGGACTTTGAGTAGGTTATACCTTAGGGTCCCCTCTACCACTATCACAGTCCCTTGGGTGGCTTGCTTCGCAGCTTTAAAGAAATTATTCATTCATGAACCTTAAGTTCAAAGAAACACTACTATCACATACTACACAGTATAATAATAACAAAAAATCAAAAAAAAAAAAATGCCGTAGTAACTTACAATTTTCTCAAAAACTAGGAGACATACAACCATTTAGTTTACAGTTTTCAATTGAGAATTCATAGGGGTAGTGAACAATAAAATCCAATTCTGCATTTTATTTTACAATTTAAATAAAAAAATCAAAAACGAAATTTTCAACTTTTTTTTTTTAATTTTGAGTTTGAAATTAATTTTTACAAAAACTATGGCAACCGATAACTTTATTTGAAAATAGCAACCGATAACTTTATTTGAAAATAAAATAAAAGAACGGAGATCTGGCTTTCAAAAAAGGTACATTATTTTGTTGCAAGTGTTGCCGTTGTGTTTTAATATTACTTTTAAAAATAAACACCTCCTCCCTAAAAGAGGGGAGAAAGAACCCCCCTCCATGGCAAATAAATTTTGTATTGTGTTCCTTTAAAAAAAACGTTATCATTTTTTGGCACCATATGAAAACAACTCTTGCTATTTAAATTTTGCCTAATTTAGTACACATCAACTTTTTCGTATAGTTTCGGATATATAGAAAAACAAAAGAAATTATAACTTAGCTTTACGACATGATGAAACAACAGTGAATGATTTTGAAAACGACTTGGTCAATATTTTCAAAATTAGGTGTAAGATAGTTTTTTTTTGTAGAATACTTGTGTAGAATACTTGTGCGTTTACTATTAAAGGTATGGCCAATATTTGTATGAAAACAGATTTTACCAAAACCGGTTAAAAACGGTACCTGTCATAGAACCGGTTTATTTGTTTTCAAATGTCTCGTTGACAGCTGCTCTGATTTCAACAAAAATATTTATACAAGATCTCCTTCGCAATTCAAATAATTTTGCGTATACAAATTTTCAAAAAAATAAATTTTGGATTTTTAAAAATATATGTAGATATTGAAATTTTTGTTTTGAAAATTCATTATCTTGAAAACAGGCTAATAATTTTTTTTTTTGTAAAAACTGTATTTCAATAAATACTAAATGTTGGCGTACTAGATTTTATTTTTGAAAAATTTTGTATATAAAAAAATAATTTTTAAGGAAACCGCTCCAACGATTTTTTATTTTTGTTTTTTTCATATATTCATATTTATCAAACAAATTAGATGGCATACTTGATTTTGAGCGTAATGGTTAGTGCGTTCGACTGTCACGCTGGAGGTCTACCCAATAGAATTTTAATTTTATAAACCTGTCAATAATTTATAGCTTTTTAATGTTGAAACCAATTTTTGATATTCTTATTTTATTTTCAAGTTAATAACCCTTCGTTAAATTCAACATACATATGTATATAAAGCGTGATTTACCTAAGTTGTGACAAAATAGCTGAGCATGAGTTTTGGTTGTTACAAGCAAGCACTTTTGCAGTAGTCCATTCCCCCTTGTTTAGGAGGAAGGGGGATTTTTCTAAGAAAAAATACTTAAAACAGAAAACATTTTTGCAAAACCAGAAATCTCTTCTCTTCTCTTCTCTTATTTTTAAATAAGATTTTTTAAATGAACAGTTTTTGAAAAAATTCAAATTTTTGAAAAAAAATTAAAAATTATCTAACTATTTTTTTCAACATTTTACATAATTATGTAAAAAAATTGATCTCGTGATATTAATTTTCATTAACATAACGATTATAGAGAACGCGAAAAAAGTGGGTCTCGCAATTCTGTCTGTCTGTCTGTCCACGCACCTACAGCCTAAGCGACTGGAGGGAATTTCTTCAAACTTGGTACATAGTGTTTTTTGACTTATAGTCCCACAAGTTATTTTTTATTTTTTTTAGGACCAAAAATAAAGGTACCTGAAATACAATTTTTTTCGGCAAAAGGGAAATGATGTTTGTCTCAAAAACGGGTCCGAGGATTTTGTTGAAAAAAATTAAAAAAAAAAAATAATTTAGGAGAAACTACTTTTTGATATTTTTTTATTTTTAAAAATAAGATATTTTTGGTACCTCCAGTACAGCTACTTTTTTGTTTTTTGATTTTCTCGAAAACAGTTAATTTGAAATTTTAAAATTTTTTTATGGTAAAACTTCTAAATATATAAACATTATTGTGAACAAAAATTAAAAAAAAGTTTTTTTTTGAAAATTAAAAAAAAAAATCTAATTGTGTTTTTGAAAACCAAATATTTTGAAAACGACTTGGTCAATATTTTCAATATTAGGTGTAAGATATTTTTTTTTTTGTTGAATACTTGAAAATATCATCTTTCATCTTGATGAAAAGATGTGCGTTTACTATTTAAGGTATGGCCAATATTTTTATGAAAACAAATTTTACCAAAACCGGTTGAAAACTGTCACAGAACGGATTTATTTGTTTTCAAATTTCTCGTTGACAGCTAATTCGATTTCAACCAACATATTTATACAAGATCTCCTTCACAATTCAAAAATTTTGCGTATACAAATTTTCAAAAAAATAAGTTTTGGATTTTTAAAAATATATGTAGATATTGAAAATTTTGTTTTTGAAAATTCATTATGTTGAAAACAGGCTAATGATTTTTTTTTTTGTGAAACTGTATTTCAATAAATACTAAATGTTGGGGTACTAGATTTTTTTTTTGAAAAATTTTGTATATACAAAAATAATTTTTAAGGAAACCGCTCCAACGATTTTTTATTTTTGTTTTTTTCAAAAATTCATATTTATCAAACAAAGAAGATGGCATACTTGATTTTGAGCTCTGACCCTCAAAGCTATGTAGTAGCCCGTAGCCTAATGGTTAGTGCGTTCGACTGTCACGCTGGAGGTCTGGGTTCGCTTCCCAGCCTCGTCCACCTAAAAACTAAAAAGTTTTTTCAGGGCTACTGCCTCTTGCGAGGAATTGAGAAATCCTCCAAGAGTATAACTTTGGATTCAGCATACAATTGTAGGTCCCTTCCTGTCGACAGGCGAACACAGGAATGGTTGCGAGTTGTTAGTCACTAGGCCCTGGTTCTTCATGAGCCGTTGTGTAAATTTATAGTAATTTAAAGTAATAATTAGCTTACATATATTTTTGTTTATGATAGGATAGTTTATTGTATGGAACCCACTAATTTAACTTTTTGATTGGTGTGGAAATATTAATTATTTTATCTTACCCAATAGAATTTTAATTTTATAAACCTGTGAATAATTTATAGCTTTTTAATGTTGAAACCAATTTTTGATATTCTTATTTTATTTTTAAGTTAATAACCCTTTGTTAAATTCAACATACATTTGTATATAAAGCGTGATTTACCTAAGTTGTGACAAAATGTCTGAGCATGAGTTTTGGTTGTTACAAGCAAACACTTTTGCAGTAGTCCATTCCCCCTTGTTTAGGAGGAAGGGGGATTTTTTTAAGAAAAATTACTTAAAACAGAAAACATTTTTGCAAAACCAGAAATCTCTTCTCTTCTCTTATTTTTAAATAAGATTTTTTAAATGAACAGTTTTTGAAAAAATTCAAGACTTTGAAAAAAATTAAAAATCATCTAACTATTTTTTTTCAACATTTTACATAATTATATACAAAAATTGATGATGAAAACGGTACCGGAAATACAATTTTTTCGGCAAAAGGGAAATGATGTTTATCTCCGAGGATTTTGTTGAAAAAAATTCAAAAAAAAAAATAATTAAGGACAAACTACTTTTTGATATTTTTTTATTTTCAAAGATAAGATATTTTTGGTACCTTCAGTACAGCTACTTTTTTGTTTTTTGATTTTCTCGAAAACAGTTAACTTCACATTTTAAAATTTTTTTATGGTAAAACTTCTAAAAAGTATAAACATAATTGTTAACAAAAATTAAAAAAAGTTTTTTTTTTCAAAATTAAAAAAAAAAATCTAATTGTTTTTTTGAAAACTTAATATTTTGAAAACGGCTTGGTCAATATTTTCAAAATTAGGTGTAAGATATTTTTTTTTTGTAGAATACTTGAAAATATCATCTTGATAAAAAGATGTGCGTTTACTATTTAAGGTATGGCTAATATTTTTATGAAAACAAATTTTACCAAAACCGGTTGAAAACTGTCACAGAACGGATTCATTTGTTTTCAAATTTCTCGTTGACAGCTGCTCCGATTTCAACTAAAATATTTATACAAGATCTCCCTCACAATTCAAATAATTTTGCGTATACAAATTTTCAAAAAAATAAGTTTTGGATTTTTTAAAATATATGTAGATATTGAAATTTTTGTTTTTGAAAATTCATTATCTTGAAAAGAGGCTAATGAAATTTTTTTTTATTTTGTGTGAAACTGTATTTTATTAAATACTTAATGTAGGGGTACTAGATTTTGTTTTTAAAAAATTTTGTATACACAAAATTAATTTTTAAGGAAACCGCTCCAACTTTTTTTTTTATTTTTTTCATAAATTCATATTTATCAAACAAATTAGATGGCATACTTGATTTTGAGCTGTGACTCTCAAATCTATTAAAATAATAAATTTACAGGAGTTTTAAGTTATAATTTGCGTACATATTTTTTTTAATGATAGGTAACATAATATTTTGGAACCAATAACTATGTTCTTGTACATAAGCAATTTCTAGCTCGGTTAAAGTTGTTAGCTACGAGAGCAAGTTGGTGCGATCCAGTCGTGCCCATGTTTTTATTTAGACTCCGAATTCAAAAATTCGTCTGTAAATGAATGAGTAGTTGTTTTTGTTTGTGTTTAAACAAAATATTTTTATTTTTCAGTTGGGCAATATGTATATACTCGTAATGCAGCCAACACATTCAAAGAAAACGAATAAGTGCTATTGTGTGGGTGTACAGATGCACTAATGTTCAATAATGGGTTGCTCGACTTTCGTTGCGATTGGTTATATTTTTTTTTTATTTCTGGAACATTTATAAAACTATGAAGAAAAAAATTAGCTAAATAATAACCGTTATACATATATCTACATTATGACTTTTTTCGAATTATGTTATTACAAAATTTCGTTTTAACAAAAAAAGGCAATAAAATGAAAGCTACCTTATTTACAAACAATACGTTTATCATTTTTATAAAGTCAAAAATTACATTTGTACGCATAGTTTTGGTGAAAAAAAAACATTTACAGGTAGTGCAATTTTCATTTTTTTTGTTATAAGTACTTATCAATCCAATTAAAAAAATACTATGCCTTTGGACGCAAGGTCTATAAATAAAAAAATAAATCGGGTGGCACAACGGCTCATAAAGAACCAGGGCCTAGTGACTAACAACTCGCAACCATTCCTGTGTGCGCCCTTAGACAGGAATGGACGCAAGGTCAGGCTCTTTTATACGACTGTTAGACTATATATGTACATTTATGTCAGTGGCGTCGCGTGGATTATTTATATGAGAGTGTGCAAACCGTGAAAATAATATAATTATTTTTAAATATCAATTAATTGCATACAAAAGATTCCTATTTATTGTTTTATCTATCAAAACGAAATCAAAATAATTGTTTTTTTTTTCGGCATACGATTTTTCTAACAAACCATGGACACGATTTTCGTCTTCACTTTTACTCATTGTTTATTTTCCTTTCTTCTTAAATATTAAATTAAACATAATCGCACAAAAAAGTAAAAGCACCGCATCAAACTGTAGACACTTAAAAAGGAATACACAAAAAGCAAATTAAATGATAACATAAAACAGAATAGAAGCTCTGACTCTGACTTCGTACGCATAAACTTCGAACCCATACCCATAATAAATACCTCCTTAGACACAGCCTTCCTATATTTTCTTTTTCCAAATTCCTTCATCGTTGCCTAAAAATAAAAAGAACAAGTAAACTCCTATGAAATCTCACTGTGCACTTATTCTGTTATATTCGTCAAATGAATTCATAGTCCAGTCAAATCGTCAGCGTGGGTGCCAGTTTCAGGAAAAAAATATAGAAGTTTTTTCCTCACTCGACTCTTATGTTTTAGGGGTCGCTAAATCCGAATTTCAACTTTGCTACTTTCTACGGATACGGCTTTACAACGAAAATCGCAAAAACCCTCAAATTTTTCCACCTTTTTCAGTTTTTTGCCAAAATGTCATAGAGATATACACTTTTGGATAAAATTATAATATACTATTTATAGACCATAAAATTTCCTACAAAACACGTCATAATTTTTTTTTAATAGGACGAACGGTTTTGGCCGCTAGAGAACACTGAAAAAAGGTCACAATTTGGTACTTTTTGAAAAACACATCTTTCTCGTTATTTTTTTGCTTGTAACCCAAAAACTATGCCTATTTTTACCAAACATTTTTGGTTCAGCTTAAATAACATTAAATTCTCTAAAAATCTGATACCTTAAATTTAAAAATTGCCAACAGTGTTAGGGCAATTGCAAGAACATCAAAAGATATTGTCCTGATTATGGTTTGGATGAAGTGGAGGCATCTGAAAACGACCAAGCTTCAAAAGAAAAAGGTAAATTTCATTGCTGATCACATTTTAAATCTCCAAATCACTAATACCCACCTATGAATTTAATAAAATTCTCATGCAGCTTCCCTAATACTATCATCTTACCTTTCCCTTTTCAGATGAAGAGCCCACTCCTCGGCCTTTCAACGCATCAGTGAGAATACATCACAAGAATTTTTCAAAGATGAAAAAGGTATAAACAATATTTAATTTACTGACTCATTATTGCTAATAATCCTCGTCGTTTTTCCCTGTTATATTTCAGGAAAACAACCAGGAACTTCAACCGCTACCTAAGCGACATGTTATATTAATGATGCTGATTAATATAAATAATTTTGTTTATTTATAAATTAATAAGTAGTTTCATTTAAAGACCAATTAAATTGTTTTTAAAAGGTTAAAGTTATAATATACATACAGTACAGTCAATGGAGAAATTTTGCTTGCAAAAAATAGTGCTCTTTGGATTATTTTTTTATATGGTAGGGGTTACCCCCAGGTATAACATACCCAAAGTCCCCAGCCCAGGGCCGCGAGCTAAACTCAGGAGGGGGTTAAAGGTAACGCTTTTTAGATTTTCGTGAATATTTCCACAACCTAGCATGTTAGCGGAAAAGTCTGTACTACTTAATTAGAGACAATTAAATTGCCTATAAAAATATATATTCTCATTTTTTCTAGGGTCAATAATAAAGGAGATGCGGGCGGTAGAAAAGTCAACAAATCTGAAAAACCTGTTATTGTCTGAGATATTGAATGTTTTCTGACCAATTTACCTGGTAAAAACAAAAAACGTTAATACACATTCATTCACTGTTGTTTCATCATGTCATGAAGCTAAGAAAGGAGTTATAATTTCCTTTTTTTTTATATATCCGAAACTATACGAAAAAGTTGATGTGTACTAAATAAGGCAAAATTTAAATAGCAAGAGTTGTTTTCATATGGCGCCAAAAAAGGATGACGTTGTTATTTAAAGGAACACAATACAACATTTATTTGCTATAGAGGAGGGTTCTTTCTCCACTCTTTTAGGGAGGAGGGGCATATTTTTTAAAATAATATTAAAACACAACGGCAACACTTACAACAAAATAATATACCTTTTATGAAAGCCAGAACTCCGTTCTTTTATTTTATTTTGATATAAAGTTATTGATGTCCATAGTTTTTGTGAAAAAATTACTTTCAAACTCAAAATTAAAAAAAAAAAAAAGTTGAAAATTTCGTTTTTGATTTTTTATTTAAATTGTAAAATAAAATGCAGAATTGGATATTATTGTTCACTACCCCTATGAATTCTCAATTGAAAACTGACAACTAAATGGTTCTATTTCTCCTAGTTTTTGAGAAAATTGAAAGTTACTACGCCATTTTTTTTGATTTTTTTTTTATATTTACAATTTAATTGTCTCTAATTAAGTAGTATAGACTTTTCCACTAACAAGCTAGGTTGTGGAAATATTCACGAAAATCTAAAAAGGGGTACATTTAACCCCCCCTCCTGAGATTAGCTCGCGGCACTGGTCTGGGGACTTTGGGTATGTTATACCTGTGTGTAACCCCTACCATATAAAAAAATAATCCAGAGAGCACTGTTTTTTGCATTTATTTTATAATTTTGAGTCTTCGTTGATTGGGCTAATAGGTGTCCACTCACTTTGGGTTCATGGTTTAGTGTTTTCGTAAAATGACATATAATTTCAACGCGCTCTAGTTGCTACATTTTTTGGCCAATTTAAGTAATTAAGGTATCAGATTTGTAGAGAATTTAATGTTCTTTAAGCTGAAGCAAAAATGTTTGGTAAAAATAGGCATAGTTTTTGAGTTACAAGCAAAAAAAATAACAAGAAAAATGTGTTTTTCAAAAAGTACCAAATTTTGACCTTTTTTTAGCGTTCTCTAGCGGCTCAACCGTTCATCCTATGAAAAAAAAATCATGACATGCTTTGTAGGAAATTTTATGGTCTATAAATTGTAGGTTATAATTTTATCCAAAAAGTGTATATTTTTATGACATTTTTTTGTAAAAAACTGAAAAAAGGTCAATAATTTTGAGTTTTTTTTGCGATTTCGACCCCTTAAACATAAAAGTCAAGTGAGAAAAAAACTTCTATATTTTTTTCCTGACCAAAACACCATTTGACTGGACTATCATCCAAAATGATCAAACTGCAAACCTGTAGGTAGGTTGTAGGTACCCACTGCCACTACCCAGTAACAGTAGCCATGTCCATCGTTATTCGTCACCCATACGACATCATACGCATAATATTTATTCTGATAAATTTGTAGTGAACTCGTTCGAAAGTTTTCTGTGCACTTCAGTCTCTGTTTTTGTTGTGTGCTCTTGTTTGTATCTATTCCGTTTCCGTAAAGCGTCTTTCCAGTTTGTACATTTTGGATGAATTAATTTGAAGAATTAAACAGAATAAGTGCAGAGTGAGGTTTCGTACGAGCTTACTTGTTCTGCTTATTTTCACGCATAGATGAAGGAATTTTGAAAGAAAAAATATTGGAGGTGAGTATTACGGGTTGTGGAATTGGGCATATTTGTGTGTATTATAACATAACCTTCGATGAGGATGAAAAAAATGAAGGATGCAAATGGGTAGGCTGTTGGTAGGTTGTATAATTGTGCATGTTTTTGAGTAAAATTAAATAACGTTCGGTGAGGGATTTTTTGTCGCTAGATCAGGGTGTGGAATGCACACCTTGCACACCCTGACGAAATTATGTATATGTATACCTCTTGGACTTGGGTATCTATGTCAATGGACAAAAATCAAATTTAGTTTCCAAGCAATGTCAAAAACATATTTTCAATTTTGCAATATATTTGCAATACCGTTACAAATATAACACACTGTACCGCACTGCTATTGATACCTTAATCGCTAAATATAATTTAGATTTTCAAATCTGAATGCCAAGAAATATCTTTATCAGAAATGATACAAAAAAGAACACAAAACTGAACCCCTTACTTGATAAAAATAATCAAAATGAACAAACTGTCTCTAGACTGCCAACAACTATATAACAAAGTTTTTTTTTTCCATTTTTTCAAATAAAATAAACAAACTTATCATAAAAAAGTTGTCTCTATATTTTAATATGTACAAAAAAATCTTAAGCATAGCTTGACAAAAATATTAATATAACCCATACCCCTAACGAAAAACACATACCTACAAACATTTTTCAAAACAATACGAAATATTGAAAATTGTCATGGTTACCCAATAACAAAAAGGAATAATATAGTAAATACCTAAATATCCTTTTGGGAATCGGTTTGTGCATACAAAAAGCACAGTGTGGCAATTCGCTCATCTAGCGGAATTAAATTAATAGCGCTTACAGCTTAACCTTTTTGATATTTTTTTTTCGCAAGATTTATCAAAAAAAGGGGAATTATGAAATTTAACTATATTTATATACTCTGCCAAATTTTTGATGTACAGAGCTCTAAAAGTACAAATTTTTGGCAGTTTGGTAACCAATTTGAAAAAATTAATCACGGTCACAAAAAAAACTTTTTGTTTTTGTATGAGACTCATAATGAATATATACAAAAAAAAATAGAACTACAATTACTAACATATTTATACAATTTTTTCATTTACAGAGCTCTGAACGTAGACGTTTGGTAGACCCTTCATAAAAAATGAATTTCACTCACAAAAAAACCTTTGATGCTAATTTTTTTTGTAGTTTTTATTATAAATATATACAAAAATGAAATTAAACTACAATGATTGATATAACTAGCGAAATTTTTGGTTAACGAAGGTCTGAAAATACGCGTTTTATGCATAAAAAATTGTGGTATCTTTTTTGTTTATATTTATTAAGAATGGATATAAATACTTACCTCTAAAACTACGTTTAAATTGAGTTGATATGTGTTTAGGGTTACAGATACTCAATTTTAAATGGTGTTCAATTTTTCTTGCCCGAGCAAAATTTTCAATTTGCAATAATAAAAAAAAAATCAATTGATAAGTGCACACAAAAACCCATACATTTTATGATATGTGGGAAAATCTAAACCAGGTAAGAAATCGAATTTTGGGTTTTTTTACCTATTTTTATTGCAGCACTTGGCAATTGGAGTGGTTTTCCAAGATTTATAGTTTTTAGGTAATTTTTAAGACTGAGCACTAATGAAAAGTGTTAAAAGTGTACTTATGCCTTCTTGACTTGCTGTCAAAACCTTAATTACCTTACCTCTTCTCAGGGAGCGTTAAATTTGGGGTATGAATGTTTAATGGGTAAACTTATTTAATAAGAGGTATAAATAAGAAAGCTTTATGCTTATGTTTTACACATTTTTGAAAAAAATTAACCTCAAAGGTAAAATTTTGCTCGGGCAAGAAAAATTAAACACCATTTAAAATTGAATATCGGGCAACCCTAAGCACTAGGGCTGGTCACGAGACGAGACTCTGCGAGACTTTTGTAAGTCTCGTCTCGGTCTCGTTAAGACCGAACATTTTCAGTCCCGCCTCGGTATTGAGTCGGTCTCGTATAATTTAGTCTCGTCTCGGTCTCGTCTCCGAAAAATACGATTTCCGGCCAACTTGCTGATTTATGAAACGAAATATTTTCGATTTTATATGAATGTTTGAATGTTCAACAACCACTTGAGTGGGCTACCACCATTGTGTTTGGCTGGAATTCCAACAATATAAATGACGGAGCGAAAGCTATGCATCCTAAGTGAGAGTGTGTTATCACACAAAAAACCCAATTTTCGATTATAGTTTGAATACGTGCAGAAGAAAATAAATATTTAACTGAAATTTAATTTTTTTACTTGTTAGGCTCTCCGTACACCAAAGTTTTACTTTTTTTAAATCGTCAAAAAGTGATGTCAAGCTTGAGACTCAGACTTTACTGTAGAACAATTTTTTCTTAGAATATGACCAAGAATCACAACCCAAAGTATGGCACACGAATAACCGGTCACCCTGTATATCGCTCTTTTTTTTAGGCCAAATCGAAAATGAAAAAAGAAAAATGTATGGGCGTCGCACCTACGCGCAGCAACTTAAAGCGCTAAATGACAGATGACATATCAGGTTTTCAAATGCATATAGTCTCCCATCCGAACAAAACTATACACTTAAAGTTTTACTCTCACGAATGCATTAATAAAAATAGCTCCTTTTTTATTTATTTACAACTTAGCTAAATTACTAGCTACACAAGTTTAATGTAAAATTGTATATATTTGAAAAAAAATTTATTTAAATTTACTTGTGAAATTTACGTTTCGATCAAACAAGTTAATTATATATTATTGAAAATATTAAATAAATTAAACATTTTATTTAAGGTCGAAAAACGTTCATAATTGGTCCGATAGTTGAAAATATGCAGACATTCGGACAAGTTTCTTTGGGGAGTATTAAAGTGAATACAAGATAGAAGGTGCAAAGAGTCTATTTGTCCGTTTAACAATTTTACAATGAAGACGAAACATAAATACGACCGTCTGTTCTCAAGACTAGGCATGTCAATAAGTTTCAGTCTATTATGATAAGGTGAAAGATCATAAGGATTAACCCAACCTAAACCTCTAAGTGCAAACCTCAGGAAACTTTTTTGCACCTGTTCCAGTCTAGCTTTATGACAATGGTAATGGGGTGACCAAACCTGACAAGCATATTCAAGAATAGGCCTAACAAATTTCATAAATAGCTGTTTTGTAACGAAGGGATCAGAAAATTGGCTTGACTCTCTTTTGATCAAACCAAGAATTGAATTGGCTTTGTTAGATATTGAGTTGATGTGTGATATGAACTCAAGTTTCTAATCAAATAAAACACCAAGGACAGACATCTCGCTTACTCGTGATAATAGCATGCTATTAAGAGAATAATTGAATGACATTATTGATACCTTTCTCGTAAAACTCATAGCCTTACATTTATCGATGTTAAGACACAAATAAATACGAGCATGCCAGTCAAAAAACGAATTTAAGTCACACTGCAACTCTTCACAATCGCGAGTATTTGAAATGGTTTTGAATATTGTTACATCGTCTGCATAAATGAGGCAGTTGGAATACTTCAACACCGACGGTAAGTCATTAATAAATAAAGTGAAAAGGATCAGGCCCAAATGGCTACCCTGTGGTATTCCAGAGTTAAATTTTGTTGATTCATAATTGTTGAAAAGCACCAAATAAGATCTATCGAGTAGATAAGATTGGAGCCAAATTACAAATTGATCACTAAATCCAAGTTTTCTTAATTTAAAAAGCAAAACTCGATGTGAGAGTTTATCAAATGCCTTGCTAAAATCTGTGAAGACACAACCTTCTTGTTTTTTTTATTTTTGAATGAATAAATACAATTTTCTGCCAATTCCATTAAAAAAGTGACAGTAGACCGGCCTTTGGTAATAATTGATTTAACATAAAAACATAGAGACTCACAAATAATAGCTTCAAAAATTTTGGGATAACTGACAATCTAGCAAAAGGCCTATAGTTTTCGATTTCATCTTTTTTCCCTTTCTTATCTAGAGGGATTATGAAAGAATTTTTCCAAATAGAAGGAAACACACAAGAAGATATTGAAGAGTTAAAAAGAATAGATAAAGGCAACGACAAGTAACTTACACATTTTTTAAAATAAAAGAAGGTATACCATCAGGACCTGGTATACAACTTTCGTCAAGATTAGATATTAACTTTGCAATGTTGTCAGTATTAATGTTGAAGTTTATATCAGTTAAGTGGGTAAAAGATTTCAAAAGACCAAAGTTTTGAGCTTTTTCGTCAAATTTATCACAGTTGGAAATATCACAGTTTGAATTATCACAGTTGTAGGAATCACAGTCGAAGGCACTTTGAAAGAAGTCCCAAAATAATTGTGTTATAACCCAAGGGTCGTGAGTTGAAATGTCATTTGACTTGAGAACAGTCGGGTATGTACTGGACTTGCTTTTATTATTTCTGAATTTCCAGCAATATTTCGGATCCATTTTAAGATCTCTTTGCACCTTTTGAATGTAGTTCAAATATTATAAGCTTGAAATTCTATTATAAATATCTCTTGCTTCACAATAATTATTAAAATTTGTTTCACTTGAAGAAAGCTTGTATTTTTTTATCGCATCCACCAAAAAAAAAATTAAACCCCTTTGAACTATAATTTAACTTACTTTTTAATTCTTTGATATCGTATTTATAAAAAAAGAACAAAACTTTCAATAAAAAAAGCACCAAGCACTCTCAAGAAATGCAATACCACATCCACCTTCACAAGCCAATTGCCACTGAAATTACCAATAACTGCCACTTTGAGACCAATTATCTTTATTTACATGACGCCCACATAACAGTTATTTCTTAATCGTTTGGTTGAAGGTTTAGGCTGCATTAAAGGGTCTTTCTTAATTCTTCAATTGATACCAATAATAATTATTAAATTTAAATAATATTAAGCAAATGTTTTACTCCTTTGAGCTTCAGTATAGGTCAGGTGCGAACGCAATAAAAATTTTTTTTGGGGAGAGGGGGGGTGTTGAAAAATTTAAGATGTTCATAAATGTTATACTTTATCACGAAAAATCAAAATCTTGACTTAGAGGACAATAAATGTTTCTATACATTGAAACAAAACAGTATTTAAAGTTACGAAAATTATTCTAAGAAATCAACCCTTTGAATTAAAATATTACTTGGCAGGCTGAGACCAATTATTTCATATTCATTTGCAGATATTAATTAATTTATTATTAATAAAGTGGAAAGTATAAAAAAAAACATTCTATTTAAAGTAGGTACTGTAAGAAGGTTAGTGCTTCCAGTTTCAAAAATCAGGCAGGACTTTTTTTTTGGAAATAAATTATTTTTGTTCACATTTGTATATTTTGTGGTCCTTTTATGATCAAATTTTAAATAATATGGAGTGGTATATAATGAAAGACTGCTAGGATCCAATTCTTAACAATTTAGTTATTTATAAAAATTTACGTATTTATACAAAAAATGTTTCTTTTTAAATCAATATAATGAAACATTATATAATAGCGGACAGCTCCCTTGAGCCATGGAGACCGCGGATCTCGGATTTTAATTCCATACATTTTATGTTCCAATGAAGATTCTTCCTTGATCGCACACGGACATGAACACCAGCCGTAACTTTTATCTGCTCATTGAGAATTCAGATAAAGTTGTTCATAGGAATAAATATTTTCAAAGTCAACATTACTGTATTTCAACATTACTTTGAAATAAACGTTAAATAAAATTAAAATTACTTTAGAAATGTTCGATATACAAAAACAAAAATATCAAAAACATATACATACATAAAAACATAAATGAAAGTGACATACAAATTATAATATTCTATGTAGATTATTTTTTCTTTATAGCGTTTTCGATTGGATTTCGGAATAGTACTACTCCTTTTTGACTCCAATCGAATTATTTTCTATTGTTCCGAGACTAATTTGTGAAATATTTATGTGTGTGTGAGTACATTTTCTGATATTTATGTATACTTTGCACGTTCAGTCGAGTAAATTTAATTTGACAAATAATTCGATGAAAGGGTTCATATGTATATGTGTGTTCCGGGTCTACTCCTTTATTAATTCCGGAACAGACAAATACTCCGAAAACATTACTGGGAACAGCCAATCGAATTATTTTGGAGTAAGTGGAGCCAAAAAGGAGTAACTCCGAACCTCCAGCCGAAAACGAAATTAGTTTAGTTTAGTTTATTCTTCTAGTAAAAAACTGACTCTTTGTCTTTAACTGACTATTGAAAAATCGGCTCTTAGGCGGACCCATCCTTTCAGCAGAACTTTTTAATAACTTTTTTCTTAATTCAAAACGTGCACACTCGTTCACAGAGGCAATTTTTGGTTATTTTTAATTAATACTAATACTAAGTCCGTCACTTTTCTCTGAATTTATGTGCATTTTAGTCAAGCTTATCGTCGAAACTATTGACAACTGCTTTGAAATCTTCAAAATATTTTGTATAATACGTAATTGCTTCTAGCCACGTTCAACACCTAGTAACTATAGGCTGGGGTGGAAGAGGTGTTGAAGGAAATTCGCCTTTAAAGAAATCAATTCGACTTTGGTGCCTTTATAAATATTTTTTTCCATAATATACACGAAGAATATGAAAATATGCACGTTAAATATGCATTTATTTTGAAAATATGCATTTATTATGAAAATATGCATTTTGCATAAAATATGCAAAATATGTACTAACGATTAAATGCCATTTTAAAGGAAATTTTATGATTCGTGAAGATAATTTGGTCTAAGGCTTCTAAATGTTGTGAGAAAAAACATGGATTTGCATGGAAATCCCAGCCCTAGTAATGATATAATAACACTTTCCAGGGGAGTCTACAACAAACAAATTTAAATAAAATAAGAGAAGACGTTTCCGGGAAATTCGACGATTAAACATCGTTGCCGTACAAACAACAGCAAACAATTTTTAAGTAGGAACATGTTTTAAAACATGTTTAAAATTAAAAAGTTAACTAGTTGTTAACTATTTAATTTTAAATCAGTCAGACTTATCACACATTTATTTTTTTTAAATTACATTAGTTTTTAGATATAAATGATATAAATAATGAGTTAGCCCATAGTTCTTCATACAAATAATCTTCTTCATCCTTAGGCTGCACGTACAGCGACAAAGCGATGCGAGAAGCGATGCGAAAAGTATTCGAGATTCGAGCAAAAGTGGTCAAAAGAGTTTGTGAACGTGATGCTTATGCTTGCGATAAGAATGTGAGAAAATCACAACACTCGCAGCAAATATCGCTTCACTGTGCCCACGTTTATAAGATAAATGTAATTATTTTTCTCGCATGCAAACATTTCTCGCACGCAAACATTTCTCGCATCGCATCGCTTTGTCGCACTACTATACGCGCAACCTTAGGTTTTTCATACTTCGCCGAGAAACCTTATAAGAAAAGCAGAATTTATCTTCTATCTTCAGCCCCTCCCGTATTTGGACAATGCTGTTCAATAATTCTTTTCCAATTTTATTACGAATTTTCGTTTAAATTATATTCGTTTGGCGCTCAACCTTAGCGTTTGAAATGGGAAGTGGAAGCAGTCCAATCACAAATCGACCTAATCACCAAATTCATTAAACTTATTTTCCCCAGCTGCATCTTTAAAAGTTAGACCCTTTCACATAAGGAAATTGAGTTGCCAGAAACTAGCTAGTTTGTAGGCGAGAAGGGTGAGAGGGGAGATTTTTTTTCTTTCCCTTACGCCCTTCTCGCCTACAAACTTCCAGTTGCCGGCAACTAAGTTTCCTTGTGTGAAAGCAGTCTTAGTAAATGGACCAAAAACGCATTTGTGTTTTGTGAATTTCGAACTTTTGGCATCTCGCATAGATTTCTTAACAGTTTTAGCAGCCCAACAGAATTTAAAATTCATAAAAGATTTTTTGACAGCTCAAACTTTTGTATTGAAATTGAATAGGCTGAATAGGCCCAAATAATTGACTTTCCAGATTCCAATATGAAACAGATGCTTTAATTAAATCATTTCTATTAGAAAAAGTCATGAATTTTGTTGGCGTATGTGTGAATCTTCGTGATTTGACTTTATTTTTTTTTTCTAAATATGTATGTTTGGAAATTAATTTCTCAAAAACTGTCGATTAAAATAACTTTATTTTAAAATAAAATTCAAGAATAGATTTCTGTGTTCAAGATAAGCTATAGGAGAATATTGTGGGTGTTGTTTCTACGTTAAGTAATTTTTTTAGATAATTGCCCCTCCCATCTTAACGGGGGTATAAAGACCCCCCTTCCGGTATGATTGTCCTATTATTTTGGCTTAACCTAAACGCTTCAGTGCTTTGATGCATTTATGTCAACCATTCTTTATTTTCCATTATACTGTTTGATAATACTACTTGTTATATTTTGTTTTTTATAGCTAAATTTTGAAATGCTATATTTGGCTCAATTTGGAGCAAAATAGGTTACTTTGAAATCGTGGAACAATATTTTTATTTAAAATTACTTCTTTAAGACTAACTTCGTCAATAACTGAAAAAAGCGCGAAAAACGCGTTTTTTTTAATTTTTGACCATGAAGCGGTCACCGCTCGTGGTCGAAAAGTTAGGTGATTTACTAGGCGAACAAAAAATCAGAAATACGAGTTTGACGCAAACGGCGCCTTCCATATAAACGACAAGGGGATTTGCATTTTAAGAATTCAAGTAGTGATTTTTGTAAAACGAATTTCTTAGTTTTAAACTAAAATAATAAAGAACTTCTGAGCTTTTTGCAATAACGAAACCCTTGACAATTATTTCTTTCACACAACTTAAAGGTATTCCTTTGCAGTTTTTGCAGTTAGAGTGACATAAAAACATCCTATCTTCCCCGTACTGCACAATTTTATTGGACTGAGAAAAGCCATCATAAATCACTATAGCCATTTGCGAAAGAATATACAAACAACATAATGTACGTGTCAATTAGGTGGTGGTATTTTTGTGGGGTGTTTGCTATACCCAGATTCCTGCAATCCCAGAAATATCCTAGAATTAATTTTATTTATTTATTTGTTTTCTAATTGGGAGCTTGCATTCAACCTCTTTGTACTTTGTTCTCCGAAAATGCTGATGCGTCTGCCTCGTGTCCGTAGTGGTCAGTCCTTTAGCTAACCCAGGAGTCAGAGTGCTTTCATCCATGACCTGTAAATAATTAAGAACATCTAATTAATAGTCAAAGTAAGTTTAGATGGAACCACGTTGTTGAAGCTTAGCAGGGAGGAGGCTGATGTTACTCGTACAAACCAAATAACAAATCGATTTTTTTTTGAATAAGTATGCAAGGATTAAGAGGAATTATGGCATCACCTCGTCGAATGAAATTTATAACTCGGGACATAGATACGTCCGTCGTTAAATTGACAACTTTCATCATGGTATTACATGTGGCTTCAGTTATTCAGAGTAAAGCTATTTGCTCTGCATAAATTATACCCCATCAGATATCAGAATTCAATTATTCAGTACACTGAGGAAAGGAATCGTTTGCGGCAAACGTTAAAATTGCCCAAACGACTTTTTCGTTGTAGTAGCCCGTAGCGTAATAGTTAGTGCGTTCGACTGTCACGCTGGAGGTCTGGGATCGCTTCCCAGCCTCGTCCACCTAAAAACAAAAAAGTTTTTTTTCAGGGCCACTGCCTCTTGCGAGGAATTGACAAATCCTCCAAGAGTATCACTTGTCACGAATAAGTGCTTCTCGTCTAGCCGTTCGGATTCGGCATAAAATTGTAGGTCCCTTCCATTCCTGTCGAAAGGCGCACACAGGAATGGTTGCGAGTTGTTAGTCACTAGACCCTGGTTCTTCATGAGCCGTTGTGCCACCCGATTTTTTTTTTTTTTTTACTTTTTCGTTTGCCAGCCAGTTTTGACAGTTCGTTTGCTGCAAACTCTTAAATTCTTTTGAGACAAACAATTCATACTGTTGTAGCAAAATTCTATCGTTTGTTTCAAACGAATGTAGTGTTTCTGTCAGACGAATAATGGTGTTTTGTAAACATATGTATTTACTGTTTGTGGCTTTTAGACTAAATGTTAATACTTTTAACGACAAGCGAATGGGTCAATTGTTATAGAAGATCAAAGTGGTTATGTAAAATGAATAACACGGTTGTTGCTCATGACTTGTACGTTTGTCACAATCAATACAGTGACTGCTGGTTTTCCCTTAATTCTGAAATTATATTATTTTATTTTAATTGAAAAAATGTCAAGCTTTACTTACCTGGATTTGAACTGGTATCCTTCCGTATCGAGTGCGAGCATGCATCCACTGAGCTAATTTGCAACATAAAATCCTCCGGCAAAATGTGAATCAGTTGAAAACTTCACACATTTTCCTTTTATTTAGTTGAGCAGAGGAAATGTACTGATTAAGAAATGTGGCTTAGACAATTTCATGTGTTTTAATTATTTTAACTATGATTAATTATTTTAACTATGACGACGACGATCGAAGTATTTAAAATATTGGGTCAGTTTTTATTTTAAACTATTACTACGTAGATGTGCTCCTAGGACTGAATCAAAACTTTTAAGAAAATCGTTTTGTTTAACACAATAATTGTTTTTATGCGTTGTAAATTAATTATATATTGATGGAATCCCAACATGTGCTTTAAATAAGAATTCAATGTTTATATTTTTATCATTTTAACTTCATTATTACAAAAACAAAAAAAAATTGGGCACCAGCAGGGATCGAACCGGCAACCCTCGGGTCTATGCTATACCTTGAGTAAAATGTTCCATTCTCCAGTCACATGGATTGAGTACGATACTTAAAAGATGTGATTTTAACTTTAGTTAACTTTAGTAAGGGGATGCTAAACTCGTTTAAATTTAGCAAAACACAGTTTTTAACCTAGTATCATACTCAAATTGATTTAACATCGTACTTAATCATCTAAAATTTTGCACCATTGTTTTTCGAAATGAACAACGGAGATGTGGTAATTTTTATTAATTTTTAAAATTGAACTTTTATTTTATATGTAATTATTTTAACAATTATTTCAACAATTATTTTTAATGCAAACTAGCATTTATTTTATTTTTTAATGCAAATATTTTCGAATTTTGACTTTGCTATTTTTTAAAGCAACAAATTTTCAATTTTGAACCGCATTATTTTTAAATGAAACATATTTTCAATTGAAGTTTGATTTTTTGTACAAGTAGTGCTGAACTTCAGAACAATACCAAATTAATAAAGCAAAACATGTATTGAAACTTACCCAATACTTGCCCTATAGATTACCTGAAATTGGTTAGATAGGAGTTAAACAAATAAAATACTTTTTCCAAATAGGAAAAAAAGCATGAAATGTTTACCACAAGCATTAAGTTAATTTGTAAAAATAAGATTTAAAAATACAATAAATAAAAACTAGTTTACTTTCGATTCATTGCAAACAATTGTAATTTATATAGTAAACGTAAAACTTTTTGCAGCAAACTGCATTTCAAAAGCTTAATTCGCAGTCGATTCATTCGTTTGCCACAGGCGCGAACACAGGAAAAAATTTCGGGGGGGGGGGGGTTTAAACTGAAAACTCAAAAATTAAGAGTGAAAGAGTGAAATTGTATGGCGAGGAAGTTAAATTCATACATTTCGGGGGGGGGGGGGGGTTGAACCCCCCGAAACCCCCCCTGCGTTCGCGCCTGGTTTGCCATAAACAAACATTATGTCGTTTGAATTTGGGAAACATTGTCATTTACCGTAATCAACCCAGGCAAATTGAGCTCCGAACGAATGGGTTATTTGTTATATGTTTGATGCAATGGAACTACTTTCTGTGGCGACTGTAATACAATTGCTACAAATAAAATACGTTTGCAGGGATTGTATAACAATTCCAGCAAATGTACTACAATTACAGCAAACGAAATTCGTTACTCGCAAACGCAAAAAAAATATTAATTTTCTCAGTGTATGGACAATATTTAACGGAACGTAATTTGTTAGATACATTGGCATTAAGATTTACAGTTATCAATTCTATTTGCGTAAAGCTGACCATTTTGATACTCGCATTTTTGTCTTTGTTATGTGCTCATGAAAATCTTTGATTTCAATCAAAAACGTGTGTACCTACGTATGTAATGTGAATGGTCATTTAAAGAAGACATACCTACCGATAAATATATGAACATAGGTATATAAATAAAAATGTAAATGTACAATGTAGATACAGTATGTTTGTTCAAAACGTCAAATCTCTGAAAGTTCTATTTCAGCTCTGATAAGCATTTTACTGTCCAAGAACGGATCATCCCCATAAAACTCAAGGTCATTTATATTTTGGAATTGTTTTTCATATCATCTGAAATTGCAAGTAGAGCTGAAAAGCCAGTAAAAATAGCTTCCGTTGTGATGAAAATCTTTCCTTAAGCACTGATATTAAAGTTTCAAATATCAATAAAAGAGAGGAATACTGTTATTCGAAAAAAGGGCGCCCGGAAATTACGGCATTATTTTTTTGGAAAAAACGCCTAAAAGTAAAGCCCAAAGTTTTCTGGCAAAATGTCTGATTCTCAGGCATTTTTTTCCTCAACATTTTCTGGCCTTTTTTCCATTTACAGAAATGGAAAAAAAGGCCAAATAAAAAATAAATAAAATTTATATGTTTCGGAAAAAAAGCCATAACGAACACTGTATTTTGTATAAATTGTTGTAATAAATAAACAGTTTTACTACACATTCTTTGTCTCTATCTTCCATTGCAAGAATTATTGTTAAGTTGCTTTCGTGCATTCATCATTGATTCCTTGTCGCTGTAGGAAAAAAAGTAACATGCAAAATTATGAGTACGAAATTGTTTGTGGAAAGCAAAAAAACAGTAATCTTTTGTATATTTTCGAACACAAACAATTGTATAAAAAAAATGTTGATATAAGAACAAGCAATTGCAGATTCACACCAAAATTACAAATGTCCATGCTGCCGAGAGATCGTAGCAGACACGTTGCAAGTTTACATTAAGTAAAAATATTTTGTTCTTTTGTATTTTGTTAAAAAAATTATAAAAAATAAAAAATTAATTAAAAACTTTAGAAATTGTGTGTCGCTACTTGGTTAATATTGTAGAGAGTTTTATCACAACAGATAACAACAGCCCCTGACATCCACCCGCAGGGGGAGGGGGCGCGCTGCGACGCGGCCTCGGTGCGGGTGGAGCGCAGGTGAGGCACGGGCGCGGGTGCGGCACGGCGCGCCGCAAACACGCCGTGGCCGCAACTTTAAGTTGCACTCCGAGCATATTTTCATATGTCTGCATGGCAACATCAACATCACAATGTTTGGTAGAAGGACCTGACATATGATACATACAGGGTGTCCCGTAAGTAATGGATAACCCTGAAATGCCGCATAGTAGAAACTGATACAAAAAAGTTCTATCCCAACCACAAGAAAAGTTATATGCATTTTTTTGTTCAGTGCATTATTTTTTTTCTTACTTTACATTTTTGAATACCACGACTACAAGTGAATGAGTTCCATCATTTTTTTTTTTGCAGGAATATTTAACATTACTTGTGCCAACACATAAGTAGAAGAAAATTATTATAACTGTTGGACTTCTTAGAGAAAAAAATTATTTAACATTGAATTTCAATGCAAAATGTGAAAACAAATAATTTTTGAAAAAGTTAAATCATAGCTGGTATAAAAAAAATGCATGAATACCTGAGTGGCCAACTATTTCAAAAATATGCGCGTTAAATGCAGATTTCAAAATGGTATTACTTATTATTATATCTAGAGTCAATAGCAAGTTATTGGTAAAAATCTGCAATACTAGAGTAAATTTAGCAAAAACAAAAGTTTTCAAAATTAGCACAGTAAACGTGAAAATAATACCAAGCGTTGAACATAGCAGATTTTTGATTTATTGGCTGTTTCTAAGATGTTGTACTAATGATAAATCCAAGCTTTCAACTTCTAGGGCCGAATGCATTATTGATAAAAATGTCAAAAAAGTGCAAAAAACGGTTACATTTTCGAGCTTGTTTTGAATTTTACCTGTTCTATTGGGCTTTAACAAACCCATCAAATATTTTGTTGGTTGCTATTTTTTATTTGTTATTTTCTCTAAACAAAAAGTTTTTGAGCCAGCTTTTAATCACATGATCACTTAGTTAGAAAACAAAAACAAAAATAGATAATTTTTTAATTTTTTTTTATTTAAAACAAATGCTCAAACTGTTTTCCACCCACTCTTATACAGGTTCTGCACCTCCGATTAAATGAACGTCTTAGTGAACGTGCAAGGTTTTGCTCAGAAATTTGTAATGCAGCTGCCTCCACACGATTTTTTAGCTCCTCTAAAGACCTGACGGGCTTGCTGTATACGATTTCCTTAGTGCATCCCCAATAAAAAAAATCAAGTGGATTTAGGTCTGGTGAACGGGGTGGCCATAAAATTGGTCCCAGACGTCCTATCCATCTGCCTGGATATCTGGCATTTAAATATGCCCGCACAGGCACAGCATAGTGTGCTGGACAACCATCATTTTGAAGCCAATGGGATTCCTTTAGTTCTTGAGGCACTTCTTCCAGCAAGGTTGGGAGATCATTTTGGAGGAACTCCAAATAACCTTGGCCAGCTAAAATCCCCGGCAACTCAAAGGGTCCAATTATTTTCCCATTGAGAATCCCAGTCCAATAGTTTATTTTGAATTGGTACTGGGACCTGTCTTCCCTCATGATGTTTGGGTTTTGTAGTGCCCAGAAGTGGAGATTATGGAGATTAGTGTAGCCATCTTTTTTAAATGTCGACTCATCGCTCCAAAGAATTTTGTCAAAAAACTGCGGATCTTCTTCAATTTTCATTATCATTTGTCGACAAAAGCTCATTCTCGTTTCAAAATCTTGCGGCTGGAGAGTTTGCACCCGTATTAGGTGAAAGGGATGATATTTATATTTACTTAGCACATTATGCGCAGTCGTCTTTCCGATCCCAGTGCGTCGTGCTATTGCTCGGATTGATACTGTAGGATCTCGGTCAAGTTCCGCAAGCACTTAGTCTTCGGTATCTCCTCGAGGGGGTCGTCCCACGCCAGCACCAACACCACTACCAGGCAGCCTTCCTTCCGAGAAACAGCTATGGACTCTAATAAACACTCGATAATCCGGGTGACGTGCGTTAGGGTACCTTTCCCTATACAGAGTCACAGCTTCGTTTGCGTTGCCTTTGCACTCTCCATAAATGAAATGCATGTTTGCATATTCTTGTGCAGAATACAGAATACGTGGCATCGAAAAAGTTCAATCAAACGTCTTAATTATCAAAAAGCAGGTTCAGGAAAACAGCTATTTAGACCGTTAATTTTTCTGAAAAATTAACAATAAAAACGATATAAATAAGTGTTCGTCGTGGTCTTAATCTTATGATTTAAGATCAAATTACAAAAAATTTAATTCAAAATTTAAAAAACTTACGATTTTATGCGTTCTCACTTTCTCAGGATCTTACAATTTACTATTCAAAAAACACAATTAAAATTGAATCAGAAGACTTTTTGTTTGGAGAAAATAACAAATAAAAAATAGCAACCAACAAAATATTTGATGGGTTTGTTAAAGCCCAATAGAACAGGTAAAATTCAAAACAAGCTCGAAAATGTAACCGTTTTTTGCACTCTTTTGACATTTTTATCAATAATGCATTCGGCCCTAGAAGTTGAAAGCTTGGATTTATCATTAGTACAACATCGTAGAAACAGCCAATAAATCAAAAATCTGCTATGTTCAAGGCTTGGTATTATTTTCACGTTTACTGTGCTAATTTTGAAAACTTTTGTTTTTGCTAAATTTACTCTAGTATTGCAGATTTTTACCAATAACTTGCTATTGACTCTAGATATAATAATAAGTAATACCATTTTGAAATCTGCATTTAACGCGCATATTTTTGAAATAGTTGGCCACTCAGGTATTCATGCATTTTTTTTATACCAGCTATGATTTAACTTTTTCAAAAATTATTTGTTTTCACATTTTGCATTGAAATTCAATGTTAAATAATTTTTTTCTCTAAGAAGTCCAACAGTTATAATAATTTTCTTCTACTTATGTGTTGGCACAAGTAATGTTAAATATTCCTGCAAAAAAAAAAATGATGGAACTCATTCACTTGTAGTCGTGGTATTCAAAAATGTAAAGTAAGAAAAAAAATAATGCACTGAACAAAAAAATGCATATAACTTTTCTTGTGGTTGGGATAGAACTTTTTTTTATCAGTTTTCAGGACGGTCATAAAGTCTACTATGCGGCATTTCAGGGTTATCCATTACTTACGGGACACCCTGTACACAACATAATATTTTATCCGCTTCTTTTGTTTCTTCAGGCTGTTCCTGCACTTCTTCATTGTCCGAGCGGCTGCTGTTTTCGGTTGTGCTGAAACTATCTTGTTTGTAGTAAATTAATATATTCGTTGGCCTTTTTTCAAATTGATATTAGGAAATTAGGCCAGAATATATAAGTAATTTTCTGGACTAATTTCCATTTTACTTTCTGGCATTTTTTCCATTTTTGTCTGGCACAATTTCCAACGTTTCTCGCTTATTTTCCAACAAAATTCTGCTTCTTTTTCCAATTTGAACGTTTTTTCCAAAAAATCTAGCGTAATTTCCGGGAGCCGAAAAAAGCTTTCGATGTCATTTACTGGTAGACTGTTACGATGTTGTTGGCGTTTTGCTATTCTAGGATGCGAAATGGAAATGTCGTGCTGAATTTGCACCCACAGATGAAAAAGCACGCCTTGGAGTGGTTTACAAATGTTGCAACAAAGAAGCATAGAAAAAGTGTGTCCAACTTCAAGCAGGGAGTACGAAGAGCATGTATCGGGAGCCGGAGGAAATATCTGCACCGGCTGCTGATGCAAGCCAAGCTATTCAGGAACTGCGACATGTCAACATGAACAAGGGCGCAAATATTTTCAAAATCGCCGCACAGATGAGGAAAAATGCTCAGGAGATTCTTTCACCAAAATTCATTAGTAACGCTCACGGCCAACTCCTTGTGGATGACAACAAAATTCTTCACAGATGGCAAGAGTATTGTGAAGGACTTTTAAATTAACAGTTTCCGAGGATATACTTTCCAATAGCTGCACCTATTAACGAAGAAGTCGCCGACATCACAATCGAAGAAGTTAGTGATGCGGTGAAAAACTCCAAAAAGGGAAAAGTGATTGGGCCAGACGAGATACCCTCTGAGTTCTGGAAAAAGATTGGAGACATCGGGTCTAGATGGTTCATGATTCTCATCTCCAAACTTATCTGCGGCGACCAAATGATTAGGCATAGTGGAGGGAAAGTAACCTTCCTCCAATCTACAAGGAGAAGGGTGATACACGAAATTGCGACAGCTACCGCTCGATCAAGCTGATGTCACACACCATGAAGATCGTTGAGCGGATATTGGGTGGCCGCTTACGAAAAATAATACGGATCTCTGACGACCAGTGCTGGTTTGTTTCGGGTAAATCAACCACATATGCTATTCAGAGTATTTAAGAGATTTGCATATTGTATTGGTTGATTTTGAAAAAGCATTCGACAGACAACCACGAGATCTGATATGGGTTGCACTTAGGCAACGAGGAGTTCCGGAAGTCTACGTGCGGATGATCATGGACATGTACGAGCAAGTTAAAACAAAAAATCATAGAAGAGTTCCCAATTAGAGTAGGTGTGCACCAGGGAAGCGTCTTGAGTCCTTTGCTCTTTATAACTATCCTTGACGTTCTGCTTGAGAATAAGGTTACGGACCCCAAAGTGAATCAGTTATTCTTTGCTGACGATGGTGATATAATAAGTGAAGATCATGTGTCCTTGCAACGAGCACTTGATGCATTAGGCGAAGCAGTTGAGTGGGAGAGTTGTGGTCCCCTTCGAGATCATGACAATCGCCGGTAAAATGAAGAAGAAGAAGACCCGTATTTTCAAGCACTGCTGGCAAATTATCAACATGATTCACAGCTGCTTGTAAAGGGATCGCACCAGCGATCACTTAATTAATTGCCGCAAAACAATTAAAAATACATTCAACCTGCTTCGATACTTCATACTCGGTTTCCCGTCCATATCCATCCATCGCAAATACCTTGTTCAGTCACCGCGCCGCGCTTCCGCCGCGCTTCCGCCGCGCCGGCTATAGCAAAGCCGAACCATAATAATAAGTATTCATATTTCTATTGGCATACTTTGTGCATAATATAATCATATAGTTCAACCGGCACCTTCAGTGCACGAACTATAGGAAAAATAAAAGAAACACAAAAATACTCATATGACACAGAACATTTTCAATTTCAAGTGTCGTTGGCTTATGAAGCAAGCTAGCCCAAAGAGACTTAAAGTGCATGGTATTAGTCTGGGGAAAATGGACCACAACCCAAAACTTCGGTATATACAAAATGTTTTGATGGTATCTTTATGGAAAAAATGTGCTGAATCCGAAATTGTCGGGAATACCTGTGGCAACCTTGAGGGTTTTGAGATATGACGTCATCAATAAAGGACTTCTAATAAAAAGGCGGCAACTGGTGTGCATTCACGAAAATTTAGAATTCGCAATAATTTAACATTAGAAATGGAGTTTTAATCATTCCCCAAATAATCAAATACTTTTTCAAGATTTTGGAAGAAAAAACTTTTGTGAACTATGTCGAATGGGTATCGTTTTCATGTATTTTTTAATGCTGAATCCAACTACACAATTAACTTTTCTTTAAGATCACTCTTTAAACATTTTACAATTAATTTTGTTTATACTTAAGATATTTATTTTTTGATTATTTTAATATTATGAAAAAAAAAAATTTTAAATTATGCTTAATCTTCCCTGGCCCTATTCTACGGAGGATCTCCACGAAGAGACAAAAATTGAAAAAGTTGCAATTCGAATCTCAAAATTATATGATCGTTATAAATTATTATGCAGTTGCTCTGATAACAACTTAATATTAAATTTGATAACTTGAGATGTTGTAAATTTTTTTTTTTTGTTTCTTTATTATTCTTGTCTATTTATTTATTAATTTATCTATTTTCTAATGCTGTGATATAAAATATAAAAAAAAATTCCTTGTTTGTTACTTGTATATTTATTTATTTATTTATTTGTTTATTTATTTATTTATTTAATCATTAATTTATTTATTATAGTTATTTATTTATTATATTTATTTATTTATTATATTTATTTATTTATTTATTTTTTTATTCATTTATTTATTTATTTATTATGTTAAAGTATTTATTTATATATTTATTTATTTAGTATTAATTTATATACTACTGTGATATAAATATTTATTTGGTGTTCATTTAATTAATTGCAAATTGTTGATTAATTTGTTATTATATGTATCTACATATCTTTTTGTTTATTTATTTATAATTTATGTAACCAATTATGTAAACAACATCTTTATTTGTGATCACAAGGACCCACTTCTCTCTCCTCAGGAAAATTATATTATTTAATTAAATGAAGGTTTTTTTATGTAGCTTTTCCTTCTAAACAATTTGAATCTGTGATAATATTAGTGTATAAATGTTATAAGTTTTTTCAGTAAATTGTGCAATCTAAAAATACGAAGCATTTTTTTTTTATAAATTCAGCTACAATAAAGATTACAAAAAAAAAAACATAAGGCTCTTAGAAAAAAAAGCATTTATTAACAATTATATAAGTATGTAATACGAAGGTATAGTAATAATTTACTCTTACATTTTATTTCTTATATCAAAAATAAAAATATATATTGGTGTTGCAATTAGTGTCTTTGATTGTTTGTCTTTATAGTCCAACCATAGTTTGTTAGTTCAACATAAGGAGGGGTGAGCACGTTCAACATTTTCCCGAAATGCTTCTGCGGTTGGTGGAAGAGTCTTTAATTTGGGTATTGATGACACATTGTTACCGGTTACTTTCTTTTTCCAAACTTCCTTTTTCTGACGGATTTAAAATCCAATTTAAAATGGAAATAAACCCCATCTGGCAGGCACCTATAGTATCAGTCGATCTGCTTTCAAAGTTTTTGTACTAAATAGTAATTTATGTGGCCCGCTTCGCGGGTTCAAGGATTTTAACTCCCTTTTTGAGTCCTCTGTCCCGCTCACGCGACTCCGTCGCTCCGCTTAGGGTATGCTCAGTCGCCTGGCAGTATAATTGGTATAATTCCGTGGACGTTAATGCACTGCACCCTTTTTGCTTGTGTAGGTTCTATAATAAAGGTACAATTTAAGTTTTTCTGGGCATAGTGATGCATCAAAAGAAGAAATACATCGGTGTCCTCAGAAGATATTTCTTTAATATTCACTTAATTCATCATCATGGCTGTCGAAATAGCTTGTGAAGTTAGAATCACATCTGCTACCTCATGATAACTCTCTGTATGTAGTATATATGTAGTATACTTTATTCTAAAGTGGACAAGAGCACTAGAACTTTTATATGAAATTAATCTATCCAAAAAATAGTTAAGAATTGCCCATTTTATGGAACTATAAAGTTTTAATAACAATAAACCTTCGGAATATTCGATGAATTGCTTGCGTTATAACGTTTTGCAAAATATTATTAGGTAGGATGTTCATCAATCCAGAACTCTTTTTGCGAATGAGAGATATCTTTTGATTTTCACTACCAAAATATGTACTTTCGTGACCGAAGCATAGATAGGTAACTGCGATTTTTTTGTTTGATATTTAAATTTGAAAAATAACTTACTTTGTAAGACTATCTAAATAGGCAAGCATTTTTTTAAATTGTACGGACACAGAATAGCAACCTCTTCAACATTGGCTTTTGTATAGGTGCTTTTAAAGAAGGGGGAAGATGGGATTTTATCAATCTGAATAATTTGTGTTGGTACAATCTGAGGATATGATTTTAAGGTGCTTTCCAACGCTGAATTTAATGAGATAAAACCCACAACGGTACGATTATCCTATAAAAAGTTAAAATTCTTTTTATATGGTTATGATTTTTTTTAAGTGCAACATGTATAATATTACCGAACAATTTTTGAAAACAATGGTACATTAATGATGTATGTCAAGTAAGCACTACATTTGTGGAAATTCAAAAAAGTAAATATGCAGTTAATTGTACCTTTTTAGTAGTAAATTAGTTGTGGAAAAAAAAATTTGTAGCTCTACAATTTTTAAAAAAAATGGTAAGTAGTGCTAACTTGATATCAACTTGGCACTACACTTTGTTAAATTCCAAAAACTTAGTACGCAGTTAATTCAAGCTATTTAGTAGTAAATTAGTTGTGGAAAGAAAAAAATTATAAAAAAATGTTTGAGTACTATTTTTAATATTAAAAAAAAATTTGTATGTAGTGCTAACTTGATATAAACTTGGCACTACACTTTCTGAAATTCTAAAAACTAAGTACGCAGTTAATTCAAGCTATTTAGTAGTAAATTAATTGTGGAGAAAAAAAAATTCCAAAAAATTTGTTGCCGTACTTTTTTTAAAAAAAATAAGACTAGGTAGTGCTAACTTGACACTGGTGAACTCAGCCATTAAAAAGGGAAATTCGAAAATAAAACATGCCATTATTTAAAGCTTTTTAGTAGTAAATTAGTTGTGGAGAGAAAAAAATTCCAAAAAATTTGTTGCCGTACTTTTTTAAAAAAATAAGAGTAGGTAGTGCTAACTTGACACTGGTGAACTCAGCCATTAAAAAGGGAAATTCGAAAATAAAACATGCCATTATTTAAAGCTTTTTAGTAGTAAATTAGTTGTGGAGAGATAAAAATTCCAAAAAATTTGTTGCCGTACTTTTAAAAAAAAATAAGAGTAGCTAGTGCTAACTTGACACTGGTGAACTCAGCCATTTAAAAGGGAAATTCGAAAATAAAACATGCCATTATTTAAAGCTTTTTATTAGTAAATTAGTTGTGGAGAGAAAAAAATTCCAAAAAATTTGTTGCCGTACTTTAAAAAAAAAAATAAGAGTAGGTAGTGCTAACTTGACACTGGTGAACTCAGCCATTAAAAAGGGAAATTCGAAAATAAAACATGCCATTATTTAAAGCTTCTTACTAGTAAATTAGTTGTGGAGAGAAAAAAAATCCAAAAAATTTGTTGCCGTACTTTTTTTAAAAAAATAAGAGTAGGTAGTGCTAACTTGACACTGGTGAACTCAGCCATTAAAAAGGGAAATTCGAAAATAAAACATGCCATTATTTAAAGCTTTTTACTAGTAAATTAGTTAAGGAGAGAAAAAAAATCCAAAAAATTTGTTTGCCGTACTTTTTTAAAAAAATTAGAGTAGGTACTGCTAACTTGACACTGGTGAACTCAGCCATTAAAAAGGGAAATTCGAAAATAAAACATGCCATTATTTAAAGCTTTTTACTAGTAAATTAGTTGTGGAGAGAAAAAAAATTTGTTGCCGTACTTTTTTAAAAAAATAAGAGTAGGTAGTGCTAACTTGACACTGGTGAACTCTGCCATTAAAAAGGGAAATTCGAAAATAAAACATGCCATTATTTAAAGCTTATTACTAGTAAATTAGTTGTGGAGAGAAAAAAATTCCAAAAAATTTGTTGCCGTACTTTTTTAAAAAAAAATAAGACTAGGTAGTGCTAACTTGACACTGGTGAACTCAGCCATTAAAAAGGGAAATTCGAAAATAAAACATGCCATTATTTAAATCTTTTAAGTAGTAAATCAGTTGTGGAGAGAAAAAAATTCCAAAAAATTTGTTGCCGTACTTTTTTAAAAAAAATAAGAGTAGGTAGTGCTAACTTGACACTGGTGAACTCAGCCGTTAAAAAGGGAAATTCGAAAATAAAACATGCCATTATGTAAAGCTTTTTACTAGTAAATTAGTTGTGGAGAGAAAAAAATTGCAAAAAATTTTTTGCCGTACTTTTTTAAAAAAATAAGAGTAGGTAGTGCTAACTTGACACTGGTGAACTCAGCCATTTAAAAGGGAAATTCGAAAATAAAACATGCCATTATTTAAAGCTTTTTAGTAGTAAATTAGTTGTGGAGAGAAAAAAATTCCAAAAAATTTGTTGCCGTACTTTTTTAAAAAAAATAAGAGTAGGTAGTGCTAACTTGACACTGGTGAACTCAGCCATTAAAAAGGGAAATTCGAAAATAAAACATGCCATTATTTAAAGCTTTTTAGTAGTAAATTAGTTGTAGAGAGAAAAAAATTCCAAAAAATTTGTTGCCGTACTTTTTTAAAAATATAAGAGTAGGTAGTGCTTACTTGACACTGGTGAACTCAGCCATTAAAAAGGGAAATTTGAAAATAAAACATGTCATTATTTAAAGCTTTTTAGTAGTAAATTAGTTGTGGAGTGAAAAAAATTTCAAAAAATTTGTTGCCGTACTTTTTTAAAAAAAATAAGAGTAGGTAGTGCTAAATTGACACTGGTGAACTCAGCCATTAAAAAGGAAAATTCGAAAATAAAACATGCCATTATTTAAAGCTTTTTACTTGTAAATTTGTTGTGGAGAGAAAAAAATTCCAAAAAATTTGTTGCCGTACTTTTTTAAAAAAATAAGAGTAGGTAGTGCTAACTTGACACTGGTGAACTCAGCCATTAAAAAGGGAAATTCGAAAAAAAAACATGCCATTATTTAAAGCTTTTTAGTAATAAATTAGTTGTGGAGAGAAAAAAATTCCAAAAAATTTGTTGCCGTACTTTTTAAAAAAAATAAAAGTAGGTAGTGCTAACTTGACACTGGTGAACTCATCCATTAAAAAGGGAAATTCGAAGATAAAACATGCCATTATTTAAAGCTTTTTAGTAGTAAATTAGTTGTGGAGAGAAAAAAATTCCAAAAAATTTGTTGCCGTACTTTTTTAAAAAAATAAGAGTAGGTAGTATTAACTTGACACTGGTGAACTCAGCCATTAAAAAGGGAAATTCGAAAATAAAACATGCCATTATTTAAAGCTTTTTAGTAGTAAATTAGTTGTGGAGAAAAAAAAATTCCAAAAAATTTGTTGCCGTACTTTTAAAAAAAAAATAAGAGTAGGTAGTGCTAGATTGACACTGGTGAACTCAGCCATTAAAAAGGGAAATTCAAAAAATAAAACATGCCATTATTTAAAGCTTTTTACTAGTAAATTAGTTGTGGAGAGAAAAAAAATCCAAAAAATTTGTTGCCGTACTTTTTTTAAGAAATAAGAGTAGGTAGTGCTAACTTGACACTGGTGAACTCAGCCATTGAAAAGGGAAATTCGAAAATAAAAAATGCCATTATTTAAAGCTTTTTAGTAGTAAATTAGTTGTGGAGAGAAAAAAATTTGTTGCCGTACTTTTTTAAAAAAATAAGAGTAGGTAGTGCTAATTTGACACTGGTGAACTTAGCCATTAAAAAGGGAAATTCGAAAATGAAACATGCCATTATTAAAAGCTTTTTAGTAGTAAATTAGTTGTGGAGAGAAAAAAATTCCAAAAAAAATTTGTCCGTTCTTTTTTTAAAAAAATAATAGAAGGTAGTGCTTACATGACTCTTGTGAACTCAGCCATTAAAAAAGGAAATTCGAAAATGTAAACATGCCATTATTTGTAGATTTTTAGTAGTAAATTAGTTGTGAAGAGAAAACAATTACAAAATTTGTTTTGCCGTACTTTTTTTTTTAAATAAGGATATGTAGTGCTAAGTTGACACTGGTGAAATAAGCCATTAAAAAAGGAAATTCAAAAATGTAAGCATGCCATTATTTGTAGATTCTTAGTAGTAAAGTAGTTGTGGAGAGAAAAAAATTCCAAACAAAATTTTGTCCGTACTTAAAAAAAAAAAATAATGGTAGGTTGTGTTAACTTGACATTGGTGAACTAAGCCATTGAAAAAGCAAATTCGAAAATGGGAACGTGCCATTATTGGAAGCTTTTTAGTAGTAAATTAGTCGAAGAGAGAAAAAACTTCCAAACAAATTTTTGCCGTACTTTAAAAAAAAATATGGATAGGTAGTGCTAACTTGACACTGATGAACTCAGCCATGAAAAAAGTAATTTTGAAAATGTTAACGTGCCATTATTTGAAGCTTCTTTTTAGTTATAAACTAGTTGTGGAGAGAAAAAAATTCCAAAAATTCAGTTGCTAACTTGACACTGGTGAACTCAGCCATTAAAAAAGGAAATTCGAAAACGTAAACGTGCCATTATTGAAAGCTTTTTTGAAGTAAATTAGTTCTGGATAGAAAAAAATTCGAAAAAATTTTTTGCCGTACTTTAAAAAAAAAATATGGATAAGTAGTGCTAACTTGACACTGGTGAACTCAGCCTATAAAAAAGCAAATTCGAAAATGTAAGCAAGCCATTATTTGTAGATTTTTAGTAGTAAATTAGTCGTGTAGAAAAAAAAAATTCAAAAAAATTTGTCCGTCCTTTTTTTTTCTTAAATAAGGGAAGGTAGTGTTAACTTGACACTGGTGAACTCAGCTGTTAAAAAAGGAAATTCGAAAATGTAAACAATCCATTATTTGCAGCTTTTTAGTAGTAAATAAGTTGTGGAGAGAAAAAAATTCCAAACAATTTTTATCCGTACTTTTTTTAAAATAAGGGTAGGTAGTGCTAACTTGACACTGGTGAAATCAGCCATTAGAAAAGGTAATTAGATAATGTAAACGTGCCATTATTGGAAGCTCTTTTGAAGTAAATTAGTTGTGGAGAGAAAAAAATTCGAAAAAAATTAAAAAAAAAAAAATATGGATAGGGAGTACCGATCTGCATCCCGCTGTGAGCGGACGTGTGTGCGCGAGTGGTGGAAATACCTTACCAAATACCCATTGCTTATAATAATTAATTGCATTCAATTACACAGTGCTCTTCCCTTATTATAAAAATAAACAAATTAAATACCCACTCCCACCATCTTTTACCAATAAAATATAAAAAAAAAAAAAAATAATAATAATTTATTTCGCAGCGAAATACAAAAAAAAAAATAACCCACAATCAATAATCATACAACATCATAGTGCAAGTGCCAGTGCCAGTGCAAAAAACAACAACAACAAGAAAGTGCACCCGAGTACGAAGATGATGATGCACAAGCAACAATCACCACAGCACAGCGGTAAATTTTCTATCTCTCCTTCCCACTTCACTCACAGTGCTTTGACTTCGTCATTATATGCAGTGTATGTATCATCTCATATAATGCTTGTAATTGACTAAGCCAAAGCATATCAGATAAATTGCTGTTGTTGATTTTGTGTATCCAGGGGCGGATCAGTACACTGCTTTTTTAGGCATAACACTAGTAGTATTGTACTGTGAAGTCATTTGGGGCCCAAACTTGATATCAGCATAGATAACTGTCTGATTTGGTTTTTTATGTCTGTTTATTGTAATGGTGGGTGAATTTAGGGTTGACTATAGCAACATTCGGGGACTGAGGCAGAATTTTTGTGCTGCATATGTCCATACTGTGAAAAACAGGCCAGCTGTTTCGGCACTAAGTGAAACCCAGGTAGGGGAAAATACCGATCACTCGGAATTCAGCCTACATGGTTATAGCTTAGTGCCTCTATTTTTTCACATCATGGTCTCGCCGTGTATGTTCGCAGTGATGTAGCTTATCAGCTTCAACCACAATATGGTTCATGTTTGAATACGAACTTTAATTTCATGTGGTTTAAATTCACCATCCATAAGGGCATCATCCATACTTGTTTTATTTATCGTAGTCCTAGTTTGGATAGTAATTCGACTTCCAACGAATTCGATGCAATATCCGACTCCATCCAGAGAATTATTTCCCATTTTCCGCACAGTGAAATCGTTGTTACGGGCGATTTCAATGTACATAATTCTTCGTGGCTACGCTATTCGGGTCAGACAACACCCGAAGGAAGGTATGTCGAGATTTTTGCTGAGATAAACAACCTAACTCAGCTGGTCGACGAGCCTACTCGGATTCCTGACGTTGCAGGTCAATCCGCCAACACTCTAGATTTGTTTCTTACCTCTGACCCTGATAAATACACTATAAGTGTATTATCGCCTCTAGGCACACCAGACCATCGTGTCATATCTGCGAATTTCTCGTGCCACCAAAACACAGTTAAAGAAAAAACTCCCAAGAGAACCGTTTGGCAGTATGAGAAAGCCAACTGGGACGGTATCGATGTTTTCTTCAGGAACTTTAACTGGTCACTATGCTTCCTCGATAGTGACGTAGATTCCAGTGCAGATATGATTACAAACTTAATTCGTTGTGGAATGAGAAATTTTATCCCGAATAGGGTGAAACCTATCAAACCCAAAGAAAACTCATGGTTTGATTCGAGCTGTAAAGAGGTTATTAGTGTTAGAGAAGTAAGCTTCCGAAGTTATAAAGCCAACCCTACTGAGGTAAACCGGAAAAAGTTTCAACAAGCTAGAAAGACCTGTAACGTTCATATTCGACGAACCAAATTTTTACATGATCAAAAATTACGGCAAAAAATTCTACAATGTCCCAAAGGTAGTAAAAATTTTTGGTCATTTGTAAAAAACATACGAAACACCACCTCGTCCTCGGTTCCAACGCTCGTCTTCAACGATACTCCTTTTGTCAGCTCAATCGATAAAGCCAATTTGCTTGCAGCACAGTTTGCTGTTAATTCGTCGCTGTCTGAAAGTGTTTGACTCCTCCTGTGCTTGAGAGCGCAAATGATTCTATGGGACAAATCTTCTTCCGCACTCGTGCAGTTGCCAGAGTTCTGAAAGATCTCGATATACACAAATCCGCTGGCCCGGATAGTATCCCTCCCATTGTTCTGAAGAGGTGTTCTTCAACGCTGGCAAAACCACTGCGTAAGCTTTTCCATCTGTCCTACTCTACTGGTCTCTTTCCGAGTGGATGGTAAACAGCATTTGTCCAGCCTGTCCCTAAAAAAGGCGTGTCTTCTTCCCCCTCCAACTGTCGGCCAATTGCGCTTACGTCCCTTCTTTCCAAGGTCATGGAAACGCTGATTAATTTTCAGCTAAAGAAATATCTCGAAGAACGAAAGCTTCTTAATGACCGGCAGTACGGCTTTCGTAGCAATAGGTCCACTGGTGATCTGATGGTATATCTCACCGAACAGTGGCACAAATCTTTACATCGTTTTGGAGAAAGTAAGATTATTGCGCTTGATATTTCTAAAGCATTTGATAGAGGTTGGCATCAAACTCTCTTATCGAAAATGCGTTCATTTGGTATCGATGAATCTCTTCTTCGTTGGATTAGAAATTACCTTTCGGACCGTTCAATACAAGATGTATTGGATGGTTTCAAGTCTGAAATTCACAAGATAAATGCTGGTGTGCCCCAGGGCTCCGTTCTGTCTCCGACTCTCTTCCTTATATTCATAAACGATCTTTTATCTGAAACTTCTAATCCATTAAATTGTTTCGCTGACGACAGTACCCTCAGCTTTTCATATTCGTTCTTAGATTCATATCCATGTCCTTCGGATGTGGATCTTGAACGGCAGCGTATGATAAGCTCATAAAATTCTGATCTGGACAGCATTGTCCAATGGGGAATAAAAAATCGTGTAGAATTTAATGCTTCAAAAACTCAATGCTGTCTACTGTCGTTAAAACGAAACCCACCCCCCATGCCACTATCCAGGAGTGGCACTTGTATTGAGGAAACCGAAAAGCTTTCTGTCCTCGGTATGTGTGTCACAGACCACCTTTTATGGAACGATCACATATTCGACATCGCCAAAAATGCTGCTAAGTGTTTAGGTTTTCTCCGTCGATGCAAGAAATTTTTCTCCCCTTCTGATCTGGCTGTGATCTACAAAGCCTTTATTCGTCCAAAACTTGAGTATAACTCTCATATTTGGGCAGGTGCTCCAATAACCCACTTGAGTTTATTGGATAGAATTGAAAAGAGAGCTCTTAAAATGATAGGAGAAAGAACTATAACGGAAACATTCTCATCTCTTGAGCACCGTCGAAATGTTTCATGTCTTTCGTTATTTTACCGTTATTTCCATAAACAATGCTCTAGTGAAATAGCCAGTTGCATTCCTCCCCTTAAACAATTCAACCGTAATACTCGCGCTTCTAGGAATGCCCATCAGTTTACCCTTGTGCCCAATTTCGGTCGTACTGTTAAGTACAGAGATTCTTTCTTTAGTCGCACTACTCGAATGTGGAATGCTCTACCCAGCTCAATTTTCCCCTCCCATTGTGATCTACAGACGTTCAAAACCAATGTGCATCGGTATCCCCTTGGAGAAAAAAATTTTAAAAAAATTGCTGTACTTTTTTTTAAATAAGGGCAGGTAGTGCTAACTTGACACTAGTGAACTCAGCCATTAAAAAAGGAAATTCGAAAATGCAAATACGTCGTTATTTGTAGATTTTTACTAGTAAATTAGTTGTGGAGAAAAAAAAATCCAAAAAATCTTTTGTCGTACTTTTTTTTTTTAATAAGGGTCAGAAATTCAAAAAAAAAGGAAATCAGCCATTCAAAAATGTAATTCGAACATGTAAACATGCCATTATTTGAAGCTTTTTACTAGTAAATAAGTTTTGTGGAGAGAAACAAATTTTATGCCGTACTTTTTGTTTTTTTTTAAATAAGGGTGGGCACTGCTAACTTGACACTGGTGAACTCAGCTATTAAAAAAGGAATTTTGAAAATATAAACATGCCATTATTTTAAGCTTTTTAGTAATAAATTAGTTGTGGAGAAAAAAAAAAATTCCAAAAATTTTGTTGCCGTACTTTTTTTTAAAAAAAGGTTAGGTACTGCTAACTTGACACCTGTTAACTCAGCCATTAAAAAAGGCAATTCGAAAATGTAAGCGTGTCATTATTTGTAGATTTTAAGTAGTAAATTAGTTGTGGAGAGAAAACAATTAAAAAATATTGCTGTACTTTTTTTTTAAATAAGGGTAGGTAGTGCTAACTTGACACTTGTGAACTCAGCCATTAAAAAACGGAAATTCGAAAATAAAACATGCCATTATTTAAAACTTTTTAGTTGTAAATTAGTTGTGGGGAAAAACACACCCGATCGCGCCCTTCAAGCAAGCGACTCCGTTTTTGATCCGAAACCACTTCATAAACGAACCCAAAACCGGTTCACCAGACGAGAATTTTCTAGAAATGATAAATAAAATCAAATTGTATCAACATCTTTTTACATAGGTTGTATGGTTTGACAAGCTAGCAAGTTTTCAAAATATTTTGAAAACCGTACAACATGGTGTGTCAAGCGGTTGTTTTTGCGTTTATATTATACAACATCAATACATTTACGCGATGTTGTACAACATGTTGTTCCATATAAACCCTCTATTGGCTGAACGCACATTGCGGGTAGTGTGAGGAGGAATGTGAAACTTTGAACGGGGAAATATTTTTCATTCCCCTTACTTTCTTGACCTTTTTGTCTTCAAACTCCCAGTTGTCGGCAACTCAGTTTCCTTGTGTGAAAGTGGACTAACCTTTCCTAAAAACTAAAAGTTGCTAGCAACCCAGTTTCTTCGTGTTAATCCAAGAATTCAATGAGGCAGGACATAACACAGTGGATAGCGAATTCATAATAGCGGTGTTTTTTGCAGGTTCACATAAAATTGTCGAAAAAAACAACATCCGAATTTAGCAAAGTCATCGAAGCAGAAATGACCAGCACTATCACGAATCTCAGAAATCGCCATCACTAACCTTGCAGCTTTTGGACAAGCATGCAAAATAAAAACAAAAATACATTAATGAAATGAAAATTCGTATAGAAAATTATTCCAATCGTTAATGAAACAAAAAAATGTGAAAAAACACAATTCTAAATCACTTATCAGAAAAAAAATTAATAAACAAAACAATGGTCATCAATTTTTTTTGTCTATAAAAAATATTTTCATTCTTTGGCTCAGATATTTTCATACAAACTATCGATAACAAAATAGTTATTTGAGCTGGCAGTACTTTTTCTATCTGTAGACCCCTTTCACACAAGGAAACTGAGTACGTTGCCGGCGATTTTTAGTTTGTTGGCGAGAAGGGCGTAAAAGGAAGACGAAAAATCTCCCCTCACAGCCTTCTCGCCAACAAACTAGCTAGTTCCTGGCAACTCAGTTTCCTTGTGTGAAAGCGAGTCTTAAGAACCGATAATTATCTGGACTAGCTACAGCGGGATAACGTGTACTCTCTGTTTGATGGTTTGGCAAACAAATCTGTTGTTCACAAAATTTGTTGATAATGTTTGACGGTCTCTTGGTGTGTTCGATAATGTGTACCAAGTCGTTCATCAAACCATCACATTTCATTGAAAATCAGTTCACAATTCCTGATTTCTTTAATTAAATTTAAGTGAGTGTTCTGTTTTCTTGTTTTTATCCACTTTTTCACCCACTTTTTTCTATTAATTTTCTTATTTTAAGCTTACAAAATAATTATAGCACAAGCTATTTTATCTTCATCCATTTTTTAATGTTTATAAAAGCCAGTAATCCTTTATTAATTAGCTATACTCGTATGTAAATATTTTGTTTTTGTATTTTATTTTGTTTATTTTAATATCAACGCGTATATGGATTTGACATTTGAACTTGACGAAAATAATAAGATCTGGACTTAGGGATTTACATGTAAAATACAAAAACAACTTAAGTCCATATGAACTAAGTCCCCTTTCACACAGGGAAGCCAGTTGCCGGAGATTTTTTTGACGTTTTCCTTTAATTGTCTTGTACCTTTCACACATCAAGGAATCAAAAAATTGCCGGAGATTTTTGTTTGTTTCCATATAAAGTCTATTGGCTGAACGCACATTGCGGACAGTGTGAGAAGGAATGTGATAAAAATCTCCTCAAACGTTGACCGGGGAGATTTTTTTCATTCCCCTTACTTCTTGCCCTTCTCGCCTATAAACTCCCAGTAACCGTCAACTCAGTTTCCTTGTGTGAAAGCAGTCTTAAGCGGGGTATACATTATAAAACCTGTTTCACAAACTTGTTGGACGTCAAACTTGCACAAAAAGTTTCGGGTTCACATTTATCAGTTTTGTTGACTGTCAAACAAAAGTTAGTACTCAGTGTCAAATGTCAAATCCATATAAGCGTTGATATTAAAATAAACAAAATAAAAAACAAAAAAAAAATATAAACATATACCTAAATAATAAAGGATTGACGGCTATTATAAACATTAAAAAATGGATGAAGATAAAATAGCTTGTGCTATAATTATTTTTTAAGCTAAAAAAAAGAAAATTAACAGAAAAAAGTGGGTGAAAGAGTGGATAAAAACAAGAAAACAGAACACTCCTTAAATTTAATTAAAGAAATCAGGAATTGTGAACTGAATTTCAATGATGTTTGATGGTTTGATGAATGACTTGGTACACATTATCGAACAAACACACTAACAGACCGTCAAACATTATCTAAAAATTTTGTGAACAACAGATTTGTTTGTCAAACCATCAAACAGAGAGTACATGTTATCAAACGTGAAGAGATTTGTTATACAGGTTTGATAATGTGTACTCTGTTTTAGCTAGTCCAGATAATTATCGGTTCTTAAGACTCGCTTTCACACAAGGAAACTGAGTTGCCAGAAACTATCTAGTTTGTAGGCGAGAAGGCTGTGAGGGGAAATTTTTTGTCTTCCTTTTACGCCCTTCTGGTCAACAAACTAAAAATCGCTGGCAACTCACTCAGTTTCCTTGTAAGAAAGGGGCTTACAGATACTATTACTATTTTGTTATCGATAGTTTGTATGAAAACGTGAAAATATCTGACCCAAAGAATGAAAATATTTTTTATAAACAAAAAAATGGACGACCATTGTTTTGTTAATTATATTTTTTTTTCACATTTTTTTGTTTCATTAACGATTGGAATAATTTTCTTTACGAATTTTCATTTCATTAATGTATTTTTGTTTTTATTTTGCATGCTTGTCCAAAAGCTGAAAGGTTAGTGATGGCGATTTCTGAGTTTCGTGATAGTGCTGGTCATTTTTGCTTCGATGACTGCTAAGTTCGGATGTCGTTTTTTTCGACAATTTTATCTGAACCTGCAGAAAAAACACCGCTATTATGAACTCGCTATCCAGTGTGCCTACATTGAATTCTTGGATTAACACGAAGAAACTGGGTTGCTAGCAACTTTTAGTTTTTAAGAAAGGTTAGTCCACTTTCACACAAGGAAACTGAGTTGCCGGCAACTGGGAGTTTTGTAGGCAAGGAGGGCAAGAAAGTAAGGGGAATGAAAAAAATGTCCCGTTCAACGTTTGATGAGATTTCTTCACATTCCTCCTCACACTGTTCAGCCAATAGGGGGTTTATATGGAACAACATGCTGTACAACATCGCGTAAATGTATCGATGTTGTATAATATAAACGCAAAAACAACCGCTTGACACACCATGTTGTACGGTTTTCAAAATATTTTGAAAACTTGCTAGCTTGTCAAACCATACATTTCTAGAAAAATTCTCGTCTGGTGAACCGGTTTTGGGTTCGTTTATGAAGTGGATTCGGATCCAAAACGTAGTCGCTTGCTTGAAGGGACACGATCGGGTGTGCTTTTCTCCACAACTAATTTACTACTAAAAAGTTTTAAATAATGGCATGTTTTATTTTCGAATTTCCGTTTTTTAATGGCTGAGTTCACCAGTGTCAAGTTAGCACTACCTACCCTTATATTAAAAACACAGCAATTTTTTTTCTAATTTTTTTCTCTCCACAACTAATTTACTACTAAAAAGCTACAAATAATGGCACGCTTACATTTTCGAATTTCCTTTTTTAATGGCTGAGTTAACAGGTGTCAAGTTAGCAGCAATTTGGAATTTTTTTTTCTCCACAACTAATTTATAACTAAAAAGCTTCAAATAATGGCATGTTTACATTTTCACAATTCCTTTTTTAATGGCTGAGTTCACCAGTGTCAAGTTAGCACTACCTACCCTTATTTAAAAAAAAACTACGGCAACAAAATTTTTGGAATTTTCTTCTCTCCACAACTAATTTACTACTTAAAAGCTACAAATAATGGCACGCTTACATTTTCGAATTTCCTTTTTTAATGGCTGAGTTCACCAGTGTCAAATTAGCACTACCTACCCTTATTTAAAAAAAAAGTACGGTAAAAATATGTTTGGAATTTTTTTCTCTCCTCAAATAATTTACTACTAAAAAGCTACAAATAATGGCATGTTTACATTTTCGAGTTTCATTTTTTAATGGCTGAGTTCACCAGTGTCAATTTAGCACTACCTACCCATATTTTTTTTTTAAGTACGGCAAAAATTTTTTTGGAATTTTCTTCTCTCCACAACTAATTTACGTCGAAAAAGCTTTCAATAATGGCACGTTTACATTTTTGAATTTCCTTTTTCAATGGCTGAGTTCACCAGTGTCAATTTAGCACTACCTACCCTTATTTAAAAAAAAAAGTACGGCAAAAAAAAATTTTGGAACATCGCTGTACAACATCGCGTAAATGTATCGATGTTGTATAATATAAACGCAAAAACAACCGCTTGACACGCCATGTTGTACGGTTTTCAAAATATTTTGAAAACTTGCTAGCTTGTCAAACCATACATTTCTAGAAAATTCTCGTCTGGTGAACCGGTTTTGGGTTCGTTTATGAAGTGGATTCGGATCAAAAACGTAGTCGCTTGCTTGAAGGGACACGATCGGGTGTGTTTTTCTCCACAACTAATTTATTACAAAAAAGCTTCAAATAATGGCATGATTACATTTTTAAAATTTCTTTTTTAATGGCTGAGTTCACCAGTGTCAAGTTAGCACTAACTACCCATATTTTTTTTTTTTTTAAAGTACGGCAAACATTTTTTTGGAATTTTTTTCCCTCCACAACTAATTTACTACTAAAAATCTACAAATAATGGCACGCTTACATTTTCGAATTTCCTTTTTTTAATGGCTGAGTTCACCAGTGTCAAGTTATTACTACCTACCCTTATTAAAAAAAAAATCAGTACAGCTTAAAATTTGTTTCTCTCCACAAATAATTTACTAGTAAAACTGATCAAATAATGACATTTTTACATTTTTTCAATGGCTGATTTCACCAGTACCAAGTTAGCACTACCAACCCTTACGGTTTTCACCTTGATGTTGGTGAGGGGGCTTACGTTTGGTACTACAGCAATCCAGCTGCAGTACCAGGCAAGTAAGAAAACCAAACAGAGACAATGAACCATGAACGTTAATAAAGTAGAAGACAAAAATCGAGTGAGGATATGCACTCAAGTGTCGGCAGAGGTCACAGCTGCCGGCGAGGGCTTGGTCTTAGTAAAGACTAAGTCGCCAGTGACACAAAAAATAGTAAAAGTAACGCTACAACAACAACAAACGACAACCGGAACAACGACAAACGACTGCACTCCTTCCTGTAGCAGAATTGTAGAATTTCTCATGGATCTTACGGACCCTGAAGATGATGCTGTCGGTACTGGTGATGGGGAGATGGCATCTGATGAAGAAAATCGAATCCGCAATGATGACGACTATCAATCTTTCACCAGTTCAGAAAGCTCGGACGCAGACGTCACAGTGGCCGCTAATCCTGCGAAAGGCAAGGAGATAAAAACCCATCTTTGCGGTACTCTGGCCAAAACCTTGTCACTGACAGGAGCCAAAAGTACATCGACTCCCAAAAAAGGGTCTGGGGAATATAAATCGACCGAAGTCTGCGAGGATGGCTTAGGGTCTTCCATGACTCTAAGAAACACCAGTCCTGAAAATCGATGCTCGCATGGGCCGAAACCGATCGAAGGAAAAACGGTGCATCCAAGCAACCAGAATAAGGAAGGTGGAGAAGGAGGATCGAGAACGCAAGGAGAGCCGTACGTAGATATGGCAAGGGCGACACAACTAAACTACATCTCAGAGACTGGAAGCGGTTGAGCTGGGCTCGGAAACTTCTTGCGAAGTCTGAAGCTGAGAGTGAGACGCCAGTCGAGAAAAACAGATCAAAACTAAAAGAAGATCTGAGTGCCTCTTCCTCCAAGACCACTGTAGCCAGTAATCCTAAGGCGAAACCGATAAACGGCCCCGATCGCCAAAGGGTCGAACATACTGCCACTAGCAGTCGTCGAAAGAGGAACAGACACAACGATTCGACACCCCCTACAATGACCGTCACCAAGAAGCACAAATCGGCAGGAAGCGAAGATACGCCGAAGAGTATTCAGGTAGCTGTCATTAATGAAAGGAGCTCCGAGAAGAGGCTTAAAAACGAGCAGTGGGCTCAAGTAGAGGTCAAGCTTCTTGAGTGTGTCAACGAAGAGATACTTGCCTGTACAGGGTTTGTGCCAACTTTCTGGCCGTTGTTCACCAAGAAGGGTTTTAAGGTACTCGCATGTTGCGGACAACCTTCCCTGAACTGGCTTCGATCCAAGGTAGGAAATATGAAGGGGTTACTTGAAGGAGTAACACTAAGTGTTGCTCTCTAAAGTGACCTTCCGACAAGACCAAAAGTCCGAATAAATGTTCCGGGCCCTAGCATCGACAGCATCACTCTGTTGAGATTACTTCGTGCTCAAAATCCCAACCTACCTAGTGCCGACTGGAAAGTCATGCTTATGGAGGAGCCCACTAAAACGGACCGGGAAGTGGTACTCATGCTCAATCACGAGACAATGGGTATGCTTCCTTCAAGGGATTATAGGCTTAAATTTGGCATAATTGCAGTTAGGGTGCGACCGGAAACGGTAGCCAACTTAGTGCAAAAAACTAAAAACAAAAAATAAAACTAAAATGATGAAAGTGCTGCAAATCAATCTGCAGCACAGTAAGTTGGCCTCTGCCACCCTTAACTCCCTTTTGCTCAGACATGACGACGGTGAAGTGCGAAAGAAAAGGGGCCCCGCCCCTGATCTTAGCCTCTGTATACATGCCAGGTGATGAACCGGGGCCGCCTCCATCTATAGCATTTGATGTCCTAGTAGCAGAATCGGGTAAGAACGGTTGGGGCCTACTGGCAGGCTGTGACTCTAATGCTCATCATTTGCAATGGGGCAGCACTGACACAAATACAAGAGGTGAGTCGCTTTTTGAATTTATTATTAAGAACAATATTGTGATACTAAATAGAGGTAATGAACCAACCTTCATTACGGGAAATAGAAGAGAAGTGCTTGACATAACGCTTTCCACGAACTCTGATTCTATTCGGATTAGTGACTGGAAAGTATCAAATAAAGTTACATACTCTGACCATAGAATGATAGCATTCCAAATTGAACATCATATGGAAACCCCTAAGCCCTATAGGAACCCTAGGAAAACAAACTGGGGAGCCTTTAATACGTTAATGGCCTCATCCTGGGGCAGTTATGTGGGTCAACCTTTATTAAACTGATCAGAGATTGAAAAACGCGTTAGTGAACTTACAACATCTATTCATAACTCATACGATAGCTCCTGCCCCATAACCAAAGGAAAAGGTGAAGTCAGCCCCATCTGGTGGTCAAACGAGCTTTCTGTCCTAAGGAAAAACTCAAGGAGGCTTTTCAACAGAGCGAAACACAGCAATACCAATGCGGACTGGGATCTTTACAAGATCAGCAAAAATGAATATAAGAACCGAACAACATATGCCAAAAGAGCAGCCTGGCGGAAATTTTGTACAGACATTGAGTCAACAAATGTTGCTGCTAGGCTCAGGAAAGTCATGTCAAAGGTTTACACCCCTCCGGGCTTCCTAAAAAGACCGGATAAGACCTGGACAGACTCCTGCTCTGAGACTTTAGAGTCACTTATGAGTACTCACTTCCCAGGGTGTGTCAATGACATACCTCTTGGTAACAGGGGCTATCACATAGATGTAATCTCTCAAATAGGCAATGAGATAGTAGATAGTAAGAAAGTGGCCTGGGCCATTGACTCTTTCTCAGCATACAAGTCCGCAGGGCCCGATGGTATAATTCCAATTATGTTCCAAAGCTCTAAAGACACAATTGTTCCAATCCTCGTGGATATCTTTAGGGGATGTTTAAATACAACCTATATTCCTTCAGAGGTCAATGTCATCTTCATTCCGAAAGTTGGCAAACCCACGCACACTGAACCGAAGGATTTTAGAGCAATAAGTTTATCTTCTTTTCTTCTCAAGACATTAGAAAGACTAATAGAGACCCATATTCGCCTTAAACTAAGTGATGATGTTTTCTCACAGACCCAGCATGCATATATGAAGGGCAAATCTGTTGAGACAGCTCTTCATGAGGTGGTCGGCACAATTGAAAAATCAATCCATTATAAAGAATTCACTCTAGGAGCTTTCCTAGACATAGAAGGGGCTTTCAATAATGTCGAAAATAAATCAATCAGGCAAGCCCTAGACTCTACCGGTATTGACCCTTTGTTATCAAACTGGATCGACTCTATGCTTCAAACTAGACTTGTAAATGCGGAATTGGGCGATAGCAAGCTAAAAGTCAGAACATGTAGGGGTACACCGCAGGGTGGGGTATTATCACCGCTACTCTGGGTCCTGGTTGTAAATCAGGTTTTGGTCGATCTAACCCAAAGTGGAGTCAAAGTCGTGGCATATGCAGACGACATCGTGATAATGACCTCTGGAAAATTTGTTTCCACACTTCGTGATCTCTTGCAAACAGCCCTTGACAAGCTCAGTAATTGGGCCAATAGCTTTGGACTTAATGTCAACCCACTTAAAACTGAACTAGTTTTGTTTACGAGAAAACATAATATTCCAACTATTAACCCTCCCACTATAAATGGGACACCGCTCCATATTACGGGTACGGCAAAATATCTTGGACTGATAATTGATCGTAAACTAAACTGGAAAAAAAACATTAAAGAACGTGAGAAAAAAGCGTCGATAGCATTCTACACTTGCAGTAGAATTTTTGGTAGGAGATGGGGGCCTAGCCCTAAAACCATCCATTGGATGTATACAGCCATCATACGGCCAATATTAACATATGCATGTTTGGTTTGGTGGCCAGCACTCGACAAAGCCACCAATCTCAAGACCATGACGAAAATCCAAAGACTCGCGTGTATAGGTACAACAAGTGCCATGAAAACCACACCAACCGCAGCCCTAGAAGCTTTCCTTTCGCTTGCCCCACTTCATCTTTTTACAAAAGAGCTGGTGGCCAAAAGCGCTCTTCTATTTAAAGAGTGCAATTATTGGAAAGGGGGCCACTATGGTCACAAGACGATAATTAATTTCACTAATATTAATATTCAATCGGATTACATTTTACAGCATATTGATTTCAACCCAGTTGTACTTACAGAATTTCCATCAAGAGAACTCTGGAAGGAAAACCGGGTCACTAACGAAGATCATATATCGGTATTCACTGACGGGTCCAAATCAGACGAGGGGGTAGGGTCCGGCATCTTTTCAGAAAACCCACCCATAAACAAATCGATAAAACTACCGAACTTCTGTAGCGTCTTTCAAGCAGAGGTCCTTGCAGTTTGTAAAGCTGCAAAGCATCTCTCCACGCTTGAATTGACGGGAAAGAACATTGATTTCTTCATAGATAGCCAGGCTGCAATCAAAGCCATATCATCAATCGTCACTAAATCCAAACTGATCGATTGCTGTCGCAGCGAACTAAAATCGTTGGGCGCAGCAAACACAGTTACCCTTCGTTGGTCCCAGGACATCGTGACATTTTTGGTAATGAAAGGGCAGACGAACTGGCCAAAAACGGGGCAACACTTGAACCGAGCCAAGTCATACCCTGGGTACTTATGCCTCTTGAACAAGAAAAATGTAGAATTCACCATAGTTTCTTAAAAGCTACTAACGACCGGTGGTCAACACTGGAGCCCTGTTGAGTTTCGAGGACTTTGTGGCCGTTGCTCTCTAAGAACAAGACAGACTATTTACTAAAGCTAAGCAGGCCCCAATTATCCCTTTTAGTTGGCATACTCAGGCGTCACAACTCCATGGGAACCCACTTGAGCAGAATGGGCATCAGCTTATCTGACCTATGTAGAGGGTGTCAAGACGAGGAGGCGGTGGAGGGCTCCACTTCCACTTCCTTTGCAAATGCCCCAGCCTAGCTAGAAACAGAAGAGCAACTCTTGGAGAATACTTCTTCGACGACTTAGATAGCGTCTCTATTTTGCCACCTGCAAACATCATGAAATTTATTCAGATTTCAGGATGGCTCAGGGAGGCTCCTTCCACAATAAGCCCTACCTGATACCCACCATGTCCTCTCCTCACCCATCCTTTCTCCTACCCAAGTCAACTCCTGGGGAGCACAATGGATCCATTGAGATCCGAGTGAGATAATTCGGCATGCCGCTTCATCTCCCCTTTTAACCTAACCTAACCCTTATTAAAAAAAAGTACGGCAAAAAAATGTTTGGAATTTTTTTCTTCCCTTAACTAGTTTACTAGTAAAACGCTACAAATAACGGCATATTTACATATTCGAACATTCGAACAATTCGAAGCACTACCTACCGTTATTAAAAAAAAGGACGGCAAACAAAATTTTTAGAATTTCTTTATCTCCACACCTAATTTATTACTAAAAAGCTACAAATAATGGCATGTTTGCATTTTCAAAATTGCTTTTTTAATGGCTGAGTTCACCAGTGTCAAGTAAGCACTACCTACCCTTATTTAAAAAAAAGTACGGCAGAAAAATTTTTGGAATTTTTTTCTCTCCATTTACTACTAAAAATCTACAAATAATGGCATGTTTACATTTTCGCATTTCGTTTTTTAATGGCTGAGTTAACAGGTGTAAAGTTAGCACTACCGCACCTTATTTTTAAAAAAAAGTACGGCAACAAATTTTTTGGAATTTTGTTTCTCCACAACTAATTTACTTCTAAAAAGCTTCAAATAATGGCATGTTTACATTTTCAAAATTCCTTTTTTAATGGCTGAGTTCACCAGTGTCAAGTTAGCACTACCTGCTTTTTTTTAAAAAAAAAAGTACGGCAACAAAATTTTTGGAATTTTTTTCTCTCCACAACTAATTAACTACTAAAAAGCTACAAATAATGGCATGTTTACATATTCGAATTTCCTTTTTTAATGGCTGAGTTCACCAGTATCAAGTAAGCACTATCTACCATAATTTGTTTAAAAAGGAACGGACAAAATTTGTTTGGAATTATTTTCTCTCCACAACTAATTTACTACTAAAAATCTACAAATAATGGCACGCTTACATCTTCGAATTTCCTTTTTTATTGGCTGAGTTCACCATTGTCAAGTTAGCACTACCTACCTTTATTTAAAAAAAAAGTACGGTAAAAAAATGTTTGAAATTTTTTTCTCTCCTTAAATAATTTACTACTAAGGCGACAAATAATGGCATGTTTACATTTTCGAGTTTAATTTTTTAATGGCTGAGTTCAACAGTGTCAAGTTAGCACTACCTACCCATATTTTTTTTTTAAAGTACGGCAAAATTCTGTTTGGAATTTTCTTCTCTTCACAACTAATTTACTACTAAAAAGCTTTCAATAATGGCACGTTTACGTTTTCGAATTTCCTTTTTTAATGGCTGAGTTCACCAGTATCAAGTTAGCACTACATACCATAATTTGTTTAAAAAAGAACGGACAAAATTTGTTTGGAATTTTTTTCTCTCCACAATTAATTTACTACTAAAAATCTACAAATAATAAACGCTTACATTTTCGAATTTCCTTTTTTAATGGCTGAGTTCACCAGTGTCAAGATAGCACTACCTACCCTTATTTAAAAAAAAAGTACGGTAAAAAAATGTTTGAAATTTTTTTCTCTCCTCAAATAATTTACTTCTAAGGCTACAAATAATGGCACGCTTACATTTTCGAATTTCCTTTTTTAATGGCTGAGTTCACCAGTGTCAAGTTAGCACTACCTACCATTATTTAAAAAGAAAAGTACGGCAAAAAGATTTTTGGAATTTTTTTTCTCCACAACTAATTTACTAGTAAAAAATGGCACGTTTACGTTTTCGAATTTCCTTTTTTAATGGCTGAGTTCACCAGTGTCAAGTTAGTAGTACCTACCCTTATTAAAAAAAAAACAGTACGGCTTAGTTTTGTTTCGCTCCACAAATAATTATCTAGTAAAAAGCTTCAAATAACGGCATATTTACATATTCGAATTTCCTTTTTTAATGGCTGAGTTCACCAGTGTCAAGTTAGCACTACCTACCCTTATTTAAAAAAAAGGACGGCAAACGAAATTTTAAGAATTTTTTTCTCTCCACAACTAATTTATTACTTAAAAGCTACAAATAATGGCATGTTTACATTTTCGAATTTCCTTTTTATTGGCTGAGTTCACCAGTATCAAGTTAGCACTACCTACCATAATTTGTTTAAAAAAGAACGGACAAAATTTGTTTGGAATTTTTTTCTCTCCACAATTAATTTACTACTAAAAATCTACAAATAATGACACGCTTTTATTTTCGAATTTCCTTTTTTAATGGCTGAGTTCACCAGTGTCAAGTTAGCACTACCTACCCTTATTTAAAAAAAAAAGTACGGTAAAAAAATGTTTGAAATTTTTTTCTCTCCTCAAATAATTTACTTCTAAGGCTACAAATAATGGCATGTTTACATTTTCGAGTTTAATTTTTTAATGGCTGAGTTCACCAGTGTCAAGTTAGCACTACCTACCCATATTTTTTTTTAAAGTACGGCAAAATTCTGTTTGGAATTTTTTTCTCTCCAGAACTACTTTACTACTAAAAAGCTTTCAATAATGGCACGTTTACATTTTCGAATTTCCTTTTTCAATGGCTGAGTTCACCAGTGTGAAGTTAGCACTACCTATCCTTATTTAAAAAAAAAGTACGGCAAAAAAAAATTATGGAATTTTTTTTCTCTCATAACTAATTTATTACTAAAAAGCTTCAAATAATGGCATGTATACATTTTTAAAATTTCTTTTTTAATGGCTGCGTTCACCAGTGTCAAATTAGCAGTAACTACCCATATTTTTTTTTTAAAGTACGGCAAAATTTTTTTTGGAATTTTTTTCTCTCCACAACTAATTTACTACTAAAAATTTACAAATAATGGCACGCTTACATTTTCGAATTTCCTTTTGTAATGGCTGAATTCACCAGTGTGAATTTAGTAGTACCTACCCTTATTAAAAAAAAAAACAGTACGGCTTAAGATTTGTTTCTCTCCACAAATAATTTACTATCAGAAAGCTTCAAATAATGACATGTTTACATTTTCGAATTACCTTTTTCAATGGCTGATTGCATCAGTGTCAAGTTAGCACTACCTACCCTAATTAAAAAAAAAGTACGGCAAAAAGATGTTTGGAATTTTTTTCTTCCCTTAACTAATTTACTAGTAAAAAGCTACAATTAACGGCATATTTACATATTCGAATTTCCTTTTTTAATGGCTGAGTTCACCAGTGTCAAGTTAGCACTACCTAACCTTATTTAAAAAAAGGACGGCAAACGAAAATTTTAGAATTTTGTTCTCTCCACAACTAATTTATTACTAAAAACCTACAAATAATGGCATGTTTACATTTTCAAAATTCCATTTTTAATGGCTGAGTTCACCAGTGTCAAATTTGCACTAGCTATCCATAATTTTTTTTAAAGTACTGCAAAATATGTTTGGAATTTTTTTCTCTCCACAACTAATTTACTACTAAAAAGCTTCCAATAATGGCACGTTTACATTTTCGAATTTCCTTTTTTAATGGCTTAGTTCACCAGTGTCAAGTTAGCACTACCTACCCTTATTTAAAAAAAGTACGGCAAACAAAATTTTTCTCTCCACAACTAATTTATTACTAAAAACCTTCTAATAATGGCATGTTTACATTTTCAAAATTCTTTTTTTAATGGCTGAGTTAACCAGTGTCAAGTTAGCAGTACCTACCATTATTTAAAAAAAAAGTACGGCAGAAAAATTTTTGGAATTTTTTTTACTACTAAAAATCTTCAAATAATGGCATGTTTACATTTTCGAATTTCCTTTTTTAATGGCTGAGTTAACAGGAGTCAAGTTAGCACTACCTAACCTTATTTAAAAAAAAAGTGCGGCAACAAATTTTTTGGAATTTTTTTTTCTCCACAACTAATTTACTGCTAAAAAGCTTCAAGAAATGGCAATGTTTACATTTTCAAAATTCCTTTTTTAATGGCTGAGATCACCAACAGCGTATACAGGGGGGCGGGTCACGGGGTCATGCTCTTTAAACACATTATAGAACACCTACAGAAATAGTTTTGTTTGATTTCTGTATGACAGATTATTTTTAAAAGCAAAAAAAGTGATAACTTTCGATTTATAGTTATTCTAACCAAAAAATATTAATGTTAACGATAAAAGTCATATATATATAAAACTATGATGAAAACCTTTTATGAAAGGATTTTGTTTGCACTTATTCAACATTTACGATCGAACAATATTGTTATTGATTTGGATGTGGATTGTTTTTACAAAGTAACCTATGAATCCCATAATGCAAAAGCCAATAGCTATGGTAAAGGAGATTTTTTGGAACTCCTTGCGGTGAACCGTTAGACCAGTCGGATGGAATTATTGACGTAAAGCGACTAGGCTCGTAGAATTTAACAACTTTGTCCATCATTTTTTTTAGAAAGGCTTACTGGTAAGAAAGATAAAAAGATTAGGTATATTTGATGTACATATTTATTTTGTAAGGTGCCTTTCACTTTTCCATCGGTGGCAGTCTTAGAGACATACATTTTTTTCAAATCAGAGGCATATCAAAATCACTCGTGAACTTTGTTCACACTTTTCTTGAAACGCATCGAAAACGATTCTTTTTATTCAATTATAATACGAATATGAAATGTATTTTAGTTTTTCCACTATTGTAAAAAGATCAATTTACACAAGTGGTCATTTTTTGAAAATCAGAGCTATTGTTTTCATTTTCAGTAGTGAATATTTATAGATATCTATTTACTAAAATTAAGAAACAGAAACCAGTGCACAGTACCTATGATATTTTACTAATTTTTCCTGCAACTTCAATTCGCTGAAATAAAAACTTTGATAGGATTAAAATAAATTCTAAATAAAAACCAAAACAAATGATCAAGCGAATCCAAAAATTTTTGTCCTCAGTATTTTGACAGCTAGCTAAACTGATTTTTTTTGGTCAGGCAACTGGAGATTGCTGTATGCTTTTGCTGAGGCCCTCCGGAATAAAAAATGTAAAAGTCAGGAATAAAAACGAAGAGCGCGGTCACTGGTCCAGCTAAGGGGCCAGTTATAGCGATCAGTAAAAACCATCAGTAAAAGTTGAAACAACTGAAAACTGAAATTTTTTACGTACCGCCGGTTATAGCAATCATTCAAATTCTATCAGTAATTAAATGTCAAGCCTCCAGCAACAACCTTTTATTATTTTTAATGATGTAAGTTGCTTCAGTAATTTTTTTACTGATGGAGTGGAACAGAAAAAAAATAGAACACAGAAAACTGAAACGAAATGTTCCATTTTTTGTGAATTGGCAATCAGCTGTTCATGGAATTAAGCAATAGAAAATTTGTACTGATGCTTTTTACTGATCGCTATAACTGGCCCCTAATAAAGGTTCGTTCGACTTAGTTGTTTATTTTAATTTTCTTTGGAACCAAAAATTAGGTAACTTTGCAAATACCAAAAAAGTGTTGTCGTCTTAAATTTGTTAATTTTTTTGTATAGGTAGCTCATTTCATTTTGAATTGGCTTTGGCAGTTCAATATATATTTTCAACGAAATTGCCTAACTTGGCGTAGTGAAAATGTAGTATTACATTCGTAGTCTGCTAATTCACGCCGACTTTTGATTCTTAACTGTCTTGAAATTAAATGAGTTAAGGTATGATATATTTTTCCAGGATATGAACGATTTTAAATTATTTCAACTTATTTTTAACAAAGGTTATGTATTATAGGGTTTCCCATTAAAGGCGGGTCGATTTTAAAATTGAATAAAACAAGATATCAATAAGGTTTTATCTTTATTTGAGAGCCCTATTATAGTTATATAACACCGTTCAAATGGCCGCCCCGGCTTCGCTGGGTGGCGCGGATTCGAAAGGTTCAGTTTTCGATGACTTTGGTGCACAAATCAGGCTGAATTTGACCGATGGCATCGATTATGTTGTCTTTGAGGGTCGATGTGGTTTGCAGCTTATTCGCATGGACCTACGACTTAAGAAAGCCCCACAAGAAAAAGTCCAAAGGGGTCAAATCACACGATCTTGATGGCCAATTCACGTCGCCTCGGCGCGAGATAACCATGAAACCGCTTGTGCAGAATATGGATTGTGTCTTAAGCTGTGTGGCACGTAGCGCCATCCTGTTGAAACCATATATCTTCAGTGTCCGTATCATCCAATTTAGGCCACAAGAAGTCGGCCGATGACGGTGATGGCCTGGCCAGCATCATTTTCGAAAAATTACGGACCGATGACGCCTCCAGGCATCAAGCCCAAAATCCACACAAACCAGTAACTGTATTTGGATGCATTGGCACCTCGTGAATCACGCGTGGATTAGTGTCGTCCCAAATCAGGCAAATTTGCTTATTATATTATTATTATTTTGTATGAAAGTTTGACTTCAAATCTTCTTTGACTATACTTTTGTAAAGAATCAAATCCTCTTTGCATTTCTATTTTTCCTAAAATATATTTTTCTAAATTTCAGAGCCTACTAGTTTTCAAATAATTTATTAATTTTTCTCACTATAAAAAGAGAATCAAATTCAGTATCAAATCACTTTCGACTTGACCAGGAAACTGACAGGTAATATTTTAGAGGTATCTTCATACCGCTTTTTATAACTTGCCTTTCTTTCTGGGATTTTGGTGATTATAATGTCTTTTCCTTCATCAGTTACTGCCGACTTTTGCCCGCATGATAGAAAAGGAAAAAACATATAACCTATAAAATACTAAGAAGAAGTTTTAAAGTTGTAAAGAATTTACAAAAAAATAAAAGTTTAAAAATAAGTTTATTTAAAATTCTCCGGTGTCTAGAGTTTTCATTTTTGGAAGTTACAACCCTACAATTTTGCTCTACGGACTAACATCACGCTACACTTTTCTTTTATATAGCTACGCACAGTAAAATATGAAAACAAAAAAAATATAAGGCACTTGACTTTTAACAAATATTAGTTTGTGTTATTTTTTTGGCATGACCCCCCCCCCAAGAACTAAGGCTGTATACGCCTCTGGAATACACCAATGTCAAGTTAGCACTACCTACCCTTATTTAAAAAAAAAAGTACGGCAATAAATTTTTTGGTTTTTTTTTTTCCAAAACTAATTTATTACTAAAAAGCTTCAACTAATGGCATGTTTACATTTTCAAAATTCCTTTTTTAATGGCTGAGTTCACCAGTGTAAAGTTAGCACTACCTTCCCTTATTTAAAAAAAAAAAATACGGCATCAAAATTTTTGGAATTTTTTGCTCTCCACAACTAATTTACTACTAAAAAGCTACAAATAATGGCATGTTAACATTTTCGAATTTCCTTTTTTAATGGCTGAGTTCACCAGTATCAAGCTAGCACTACCTACCATAATTTGTTTAAAAAAGAACGGACACAATTTGTTTGGAATTTTTTTCCCTCCACAACTAATTTACTACTAATAATCTACAAATAATGGCACGCTTACATTTTCGAATTTCCTTTTTTAATGGCTGAGTTCACCAGTGTCAAGTTAGCACTACCTACCCTTATTTAAAAAAAAAAGTACGGTAAAAAAATGTTTGGAATTTTTTTCTCTCCTCAAATAATTTACTACTAAAAAGCTACAAATAATGGCATGTTTACATTTTCGAGTTTCATTTTTTAATGGCTGAGTTCACCAGTGTCAAGTTAGCACTACCTACCCTTATTAAAAAAAAAGTACGGCAAAAAAATTTTTGGAATTTTTTTCTTCCCTTAACTAATTTACTAGTAAAAAGCTACAAATAACGGCGTATTTACATATTCGAATTTCCTTTTTTAATGGCTGAGATCACCAGTGTCAATTTAGCACTACCTACCCTTACTTAAAAAAAGGACGGCAAACAAAATTTTTAGAATTTTTTTCTCTCCACATCTAATTTATTACTAAAAGGCTACAAATAATGGCATGTTTACATTTTCAAAATTCCTTTTTTAATGGCTGAGTTCACCAGTGTCAAGTTTGCACTACCTATCCATATTTTTTTTTTTAAAGTACTGCAAAAAATGTTTGGAATTTTTTTCTCTCCACAACTACGTAACTACTAAAAAGCTTCCAATAATGGCACTTTTACATTTTCGATTTTCTTTTTTTAATGGCTTAGTTCACCTGTGTCAAGTTAGCACTACCTACCCTTATTTAAAAAATATTATGGCAAACAAAATTTTTGGAATTTTTTTCTCACCACAACTAATTTATTACTAAAAACCTTCAAATAATGGCATGTTTACATTTTAATGGCTGAGTTCACCAGTGTCAAGTTAGCAGTACATACCCTTATTTAAAAAAAAAAAAAGTACGGCAGAAACATTTTTGGAATTTTTTTCTCCAGAAAGTGTAGTGCCAAGTTGATATCAAGTTAGCACTACATACCAGTTTTTTTTTTGAAATAATAAAAATAGTACTCAAAAATATTTTTTAGAACTTTTTTCTTTCCACAACTAATTTACTATTAAAAAGCTTCAACGAACTGCTTACTTAATTTTTGGAATTCGTGAAAGTGTAGTGCCAAGTTGATATCAAGTTAGCACTACATACCATTTTTTTTTTAAATAGTAGAGCTACAAATTTTTTTTTTCCACAACTAATTTACTACAAAAAAGCTACAAATAACTTCATATTTTTTATTTGCTGAATTTCCACAAATATAGTGCTAACTTGACATACATAAAAAACACGGCTGTATTGGTTTTGATAAAACTTCGTACCTGTAATCGCTATAACAGTTTTTATAACACAGACAAATTATATTTAAGTGTTCGTACTGGCAAAAGCTCATATATTTGCTTTGACACGTTATTAGTCCTTTAAAATCTCATTTTTCCTGAATTATCCAAATCAAAGAGAAACTAGTTTGTTCAAAATGACACTTTACGACATAAGACAAAGCTGCTCTAAGAAATAAGCCGCGGCCCAATTCTGCCAGCGTGAATGAGTTTTCGTGTATACGCTGCATACGCTTTATAGGTATTCATGCTAAAAAAATATGTCGACAAATTTGCACGTCACTCTAGAGGGATTGCAAATATTCATTTGCTTTTGCATGATTTTCTGAGCGCGCACAGAGAAAACTCACGCTTTTGGAATTTGGCTCCTTGACTAGAGAATTTCTATGTTTTGTATGTACAATTGCCTTGGACCTTTCAAATTTTGAAAACGTAGCCCCAAAAATTTCTAAGCCCAGCCAAGGCCGTAAGAAATAATTCCTGTTGTATTAAACATACACTAAACTTGACATCCCGTTGTTCTCCAATGGTTCAAGCCACAAATGCGTTTCTTTCGGTAAATTAGCTTTGTTTTTAGTATATACAGTTGGGGCATTTGACACGTTAATGTAAAGCCTCGACCATTTTTATCTCTTTTTACTTATCTCTTCAAGCCTTAGCCCCAACTTCGGACTTTGACAGTCCCTAGACTTGAGCCCCCAAAACTCTCTGGAACAAGGTTAGTTTTTAGGAAGTAAGTTGCTTAACCCTGGCTAGGTTTTTTGTCCAATATTCTCAGACCTTATTGCGCCAAAGCTGTTTTTTTTTGTTCCAATTTTCTGGGTTTAATTTTTAGGGAAAGATTGTCGTTGCATTAAAAATATCCATATTCATAGCCCCCAACTTAGTTTTTGTCTAATTCGCTTCAGGCTTCAGCCCCAATCTTAGGACTTCGAAAAAAAATTACATAACATGTATGCAAATAGTTCAGCCCCAACCACGTTATTTTGTCCATCAAATTTTATAGCTTAACAATATTTTAGACGGAATATAAAATTCTACACGCTGTAATGTATTGCTTTCTATATTTCAATTTTTTTTATGATTCGGCTGTGGGGGGGGGGCTTTAGCCCCTTTAGCCACCCCCCTGGATCCGCTACTGGATAGAATGTCGGGATGTGTAGGCTGGGCTGTCATATTTTGTTTCCACACTATTCTATATAGTTTGTTTCCCACTTCTTTGACATGTATTAATACACAGTGGGCTAGTGTGGAAGGCCTTTAACCAATGATTCTCATGCATACTTACCAAAAACTATGAGTCGTCGGCCATATTACGTACGCATATACTTTGCTAATAATATGAATCTATATTGATTTGACTTTGCTGTCATTTTGTGATGTGTACTCTCTCTCTATTCAGTACTTTTGTTTCATATTCTTCTTCGTTAGTCGGTTATGTAATTTGTATAAGTTTGTCGTTGAAAATCATCCGTTGATTTTGGTTCTTGATTTTATTAAAAAAGTCAAAAATACTTTCGTTTGTGTTTAATATATTCATTCAAAAAAGTAGATTTTGTTTAATTGCTTTTCAGTTTTCATTATGGCACCTCAGAAAAAAAGCGAGGTATGGAATTATTTTGACAAAATTGATGATAAATCAGCTCGAAGTAAAATATGGCAACAAAATTACGAACGGCGGGAAACACTACCAATATTATATAATGGGACACGTAAAACATGTAGTAGCGCGTAGCGTAATGGTTAGTGCGTTCGACTGTCACGCTGGAGGTCTGGGATCGCTTCCCAGGCTCGTCCACCTAAAAACTAAAAAGTTTTTTTTCCTTCTCCAAGAGTATCACTTGTCACGAATAAGTGCTTCTCATCTAGCCGTTCGGATTCGGCATAAAATTGTAGGTCGCTTCCATTACTGTCGAAAGGCGCACACAGGAATAGTTGCGAGTTGTTAGTCACCAGGCCCTGGTTCTTCATGAGCCGTTGTGCAACCCGATTTATTTATTAATTTACACGTAAAACACATTTTTTATTTTAATAAAACTCGATTGAATTAACTCGGAAAACTTCTAATTTTTTTATTTCCCATCATATCCTTTATTATTAACAGATTACTCATAATAATACTTATGTCGATGTAACGAAAACATCGATGTTTTTATGCGATGTATCGGTAAACATCGATGTGACGTTTCGATACATCACATCGAATAAAACATCGACGTTTTTTTTAATGAACATCCCTCATTCAAAGAACAGCTAGCATTGGCACCACAGGGGTATTCGATCTTGTCCAACAGATGCCTTAGGCCTTTTTCTCCACCTTTTGGGTGGGTCGTGTATTTTTTCGTAGATCGTAGTCCCTAAATATATCCAGGCCTGACTTTGCTAGTGTTTTTCAAGCTTAAGTACTGGCAATCAGGGAAGCATTCAAGCTATGTACTTAAACAAGATCCAAACCAGAACCGAAATACGGCTATTTTATCAGACTGTTAAAGCCATTAATTCGGCTACATCATTCCCTGAATTGGTACGTAAATGCCAGGATGAGCTTCTGAGTCTGAACACTAACCTCAGGGTCACTCTTATTTGGGTTCCCGGTTAGAGTGGCATTGAGGGGAATGAACGGGCTGGCGATCTGGCCAGGCAAGGTTCAGCCCTTCATAACTCATTTACAGAAAGAGTCAGTATTCCTCTCGGAGTTATGAAGGGCAATATATTCTCAATTTTTCTCACAGAATATAATCTTATGTGGAATAGTTTAACCAACTGCATCATTTCTAGAAAGATCTGGCCTACCTATAATAAATCCCGAACTATTAACCTAATATGCAGACCCAGGCGAGACATAGCCAGGATCGCTGCAACATGCACTGGACCCTGGCCAATAGGAGAACATGCGGCGAAGCTTGGTATCCCCTACAATACTCACTGTCGTACTTGTGGGGACCAGCATGAAAAGGAAACAATCTTTCATTTCCTCTGTAAATGTCCCGCTTTGGCCAGAATGAGGCAACAATCTTTTGGGAAGCCATTTTTTGACGACCTTAACAAACTTTCCGAAATGAAGATCAATTCAAGTCCTAATCCAAGAAAAACGTCTGGTCTTATGAGCATGTGGTATTTTCTCTGGTAACCATAAGTCAAGCAGATGGAGATGTACAGAGATTACCATATCCGAGTACCGAGTGTGAGACTAGATGATCACCCTAATGGATTAGAATGTCTGCGTCTTTCTTAACTTAGCATACTGCAGCCGAACTCGGGGCGTATGCGATGATCCATTGGGAGGTCTATCACCAGACACCGTTTTTTTTTTAAATCTTCTCTATTCCACGGGTCAAACGAGTAATTGTATCAAAACGGCGCATTACAGCGTTAATTGGGCCATCGAGCGAGGATGCTTGTGGTCGCCATCTCTACCTACTAGGACCTGGATATATCTGTACTGTATACAAATAAACCCCGATAAAGGTAAAATCAATTTTATAAATTCGAAGATTAGCCCAGACAAAGAGGCAGACAAAATTTTTAAAATCGATCGTTGTATTTGTAGTAGATATCATTTGTATAAAGAACAATTTATATGATCTTAAGCAAAAAATTTTGTGGGAAACAACTTCAATTGAAAATTCAATTCAAAATTAAAATGTAAGTCACAGACGTTGGAGTGGCCCCAAACAACCGACAGCCGCGATATAATTCGCGGGTGTTATTATTTTTTTTAATTGTATATTAGTGGAAGCTTCTTCAAATGTTTACCAATTAAAAGGTTTTGACTCAAGAAAGTGAAAATATAAGTTACAGGCGTTTGAGTTACGCCAAACTGCTGAAAAGCGCGAAAAAAGTCGCGGATGTGATTACTAGTTTATCAAAAAGATTATAGATACAAATATCTTTAAATGTATCTCAATTTAATTTAGAACACAAAGTGCAGTTAAATACATCATTACATTACTAAATGTGCATGTGAAACCAGAGAACATAGGTATACTTGAACGATTATTTAACTTATCAAAGACGTCACCTACTTAACATTGCAGTCCCACTAAAGGAGAAGAAGGGGAAAAAATATGTATGGACTAAGAATGGGACAGTTTATTTGCGGGAAAATGAGGGTTATAATCCAGTAAGAATAACTTGTGCTTCTGATTTTGATAATTTATGAGCTCTCTTAATTCTGTGTCGTGTTTAGTCCCTTATGCATGTGAGTATCCAGTCTCTTCTCCAAAGTTTGATCTAAAAAAAAAATTCTAATTTCTTTTATCACAAATTGAGTCACTTTCAAATGTACTTGTCATTATTGTTTTGAGTGAAATATGGTTTTTTGAGAAAGAATTAGATTTATATAATATATAAGGGTATAATCTTTCTGGTAATTGTAACGAAACATACTGGACGTGTAGCAGTTTATGTAAAAAGTGGTTATGAATTTAATTGGTCTAAAATATGTTTTAATGGCTAGTATAAAATTAATAGATAGTATAAAATTATCTTTTAATTTTATGAATAAGATGTATACATTGTTGTGAGTGTATAGATTGCATGAATATGCTAAAGGTGTTTTCATTGATGAACTAAATAATACTTTGAGTGTTTGTAAAGATACAAATTTAATTGTTTTAGGCGACATTAATAGGGAGACATTTTAAAAGACAACGATAATGATACTGAAAACTACTTGTTTCTTATGGCGTCAAATGGTCTTAAGAGTTGTATTAACGAACCAACCCGAGTGATTTATTCTTCGAAGACCTGCATTGACCATATATATTTATCCGTCTTAAAAAAAATAATACTTATTTGTTTTGTTGTGTTGTTTATGATTTTAAAATAACAGACCATCATATGACTGTACTAAATGTATGTTCTAATCCAGATAAATTCAAAAAGATAAATATAGACTAGACTACAACTTATTAAACGAAAACTTGAAATATGAATTTTGTGATTCAATTTATTTAGAAAATAATCCATCAATTGCTTTCGATTTATTTCTCAAAATTTTACAAAAACATATACAAAATTGTACTACTTTGGTATCGCGTAATTCAGTAAATACAACATTTTTGAAACCATGGATGACTCACAAACTTCTGAAACAGATTTAGAAATAAAAACTAATTTTCAGTTAAATGTAGAAAGCATCCCCAAAATAAAAAACTTAAGAAACATTATGGAGTATTGTGCAAAGCCGTTAATGAGCAAGTTTTATTCCGATTCGTTTGTACAAGCTAGGGGAAATATAAGAAAAGAATGGAAAGTCGTTGATAGTATCCTTGGTTAGAGTTAACAGCATGTAGTTATTGACAGTTTGGAAATTGATGGTTGTGTTGTTGATGACGCTAGGACCATATCAGACAATTTTAATGAATACTTTACCGAAATTTCGGAAAAACTGAAACCACCTTTTGAACCTTCTTAGGATGCAATTGTTCAAAAAACTCGTTTCTATTGTCAGAGGAAATGCAATCATATAGCTTTGTTTTTCATCCATTTCCATCAAGTAAAATTTATAAAGAGATTTTGTATACAAAAAATAAAAATTCCAGTACAAGTGACGGTATATCAGGCATGCTGTTATAAAAAATTGGCCTAAATCTATCTGACGTACTATGTCACTTATTTAATTCTAGTGTTCTGTATGGCTGTTTTCCCAAGCACCTGAAATGCGACGAAATTATTCCGCTTTCTAAAAAGGGACATAGGAAAAACATAACTAATTATAGACCAATTTCATTGCTGCCAACTTTCTCTAAAATTTTCGGAAAAACTTACTTGTTAAATCACGAACTGTTCAGTTTTTAGACAAAAATAATTTTTTTCAGTTGTAATCAGTTTGGTTTTATAAAGGGATTATCAACAGAGGATGCTATTCTTAGAGTTTGTAGTCAATTATTTAATGGCATCAATTGTAATAACTCTCCAATGGCACTCTTTGTTGATATGACAAAAGCATTTGACATGGTTGACCATGACTTATTGCTGAAAAAATTGTATCGTGTTGGTTTTAGGTGAGTTATTTACAACTGGTTCATCTCTTACCTTAAATGCATGAAACAAAAAGTAAATATTGATGGCATTTTTAGTGAATCACGAATATTGAAAAATAGAGTACTGCAGGGATCGGTTCTTGGTGCGTTGTTGTTTCTAATTTACATAAACCTTGAAACCCTGAGGATCTGGTTTCATGAAAATAAACTGATCGTAAATGAGAAAACTAAGTTAATTTCATTTAAATTATCTGGAAATGAGTAACATGACTTCCATCTCCATTTCCACGCACATGATTGTGAGCAATTTTGTCTTCCTGTTCATAATTGTGGTAAAAATAATTTTGTTGGTAATCACCATTGCTTCTTCTTCTTATTGTTTCAGAATGGATACAGTCGAGTATTACAAATATCTAGGAGTTATAACCGATTACAATTTGAATTGGAAATATCAGATGCAATCTATCAAACCCCATATGTTGCTAGTGACGAGAAAAAGATGTATCTTATTAGACAGTTCTGTTCTAAGAAAGTCTTGAAGACAATTTATTATGGTCTGGCTCACTCTAAGTTGCAGTACGGCATTACAAGTTGGGGTGGTTTGTATTATAACTCTTTTGGACATTTACTTACAGCTCAAAAACATTTGGTTCGCATTATTTGTAATAAAAATCGTTTAACTCATAGCTGGCCTCTATTCAAAGATTTAATTATCTTACCAATGAGACACCTTTACATTTTCAAAGTATTAACCCTTAAAGCTTAATCCTACCCAACCTGGGAGCTACACTTACCCTACCCTGGGGTCTTGGAAAATTATTATTTATTAAGATCATACGAAAGTTAAAATGTTAATTATGTATTAAAGTTTCGAGTCCAGGCACGTTTGGCACACAGAGCGGCTATGTTCGCCACAAAAAGGATTTCGGCAACACCCACACCTTATTTTCGTCTTCCGGTGTTTTCCGCGTGGACAAATGGCGCATTTATTTCTTACAGCAACAGTTGACTCAATCAATGGTCGTTTCATTTTTAAAATATCTCCAATCAATACCTGAAGATTTGAAGGCAAAGTTGGAGGAAGTTTCTCGTATAATTGATTTTTGATTTGACGCCATTTTCAGGAGAAAATAAGAATTAACACCCACAATTTTCAAAATCCCATAAAATAAAGCCAATAGCCATCGTCTGGTCTGTCTTAAAAATCTTCAAAAACTAGCTTTAACCCTACCCTGGGGTCTATGGGACCCTGAAGTTTAAATTTCCGCGACTGTACCACTCGAAATTAAAAAAATTACCGATGATTAGGCGGCTAATAAGATATTATGTAAATACCTTGAGTGGCGCCGGCATGGGTTACTTAGTTTTTAAAATATTCAAATAAATATATTTTTTCAATTGCGCTGGACCCCAGGGTAGGGTTTAAGGGTTAAAAGAATTTTTCAAACAGAGTGGTAACATTCCGAGTGGAAACTCCCAAATTTACAGTTTACGCGTAAATAATTTGCATTTGGTCAATAAACTTATTGCTTTCAAAACTTACTTTTCGAACTTCTACACCGTTACGGCCCCTTCAATGTTTAATTAGCTTCCATACTTTATTCGGACAAATATTAATTTGCATTCTTTCCTCAAAAAAGTAAAAGACTGGCTATCTACAATTGACCTTGCTACTGTTAAACTATTCTTGAGAAATTTATCTTAATCATGAGCACAAATAAATGTTAAATAGTATATAATGTATTATTCAAATCATATACTGTTATATAAATTGTTTTTCTTATGATCTTTGTTTAAATTTATTAAAATTAAAGTAATTTAAAATTATAAATAATTATTTTGCACTGATTGTCACATCAGATATTTTCCACTTGTAATACTTATTAAGATGTCATTCCACACTAACTTTTATGTTATTGAATGTACATTATTATTTACTTCCTTTGTTATTATTCTATGGAAACATTTTGTAATGTAACTTTTATTTGGAAAGTAAATAAAATATTTGAAATTGAATTGACCCATCAACAGACATTCCAATTTTATTTTTGTACCTACGTACTTATATGTAGATTTATAAACAACGAAAAAAGCCAAATCAAAAACCAAAAACTTAATTACATATACATTATACATATTAAAATTTTATATCAAAAAATCTTCACTCATGCATAATTAAAACTATTTTTCCCGGAAATGCACCTTATTACGCAGTCGGATTAAGTAATTTACCTAAATTTAGGCCAGTCCGGTCATAAAAACATCAAATAATCATACTATTTATAGGTACCTACTTAATACAAAAACAAATTCGATGACAGAGAGTTCCGCCACCAGCCGCAGGTACACATTTACTAATAAACAAACATTTTCAAAAAGGGTGGTGGTTAAACGCCCTATAAATTCTATCTCATTTCAAAGAGGTAATTTGAAGCTACTTTCGCACCACATCAAAAATCCAAGGAGTGTCGTCGATGCCGGCAACTCATCGGTTCGGTACTGCACACTCATTCCATTCAGGATATCGTTGAATATAACACTTTTCCAACACAAAACGCGACCGACAAATGTCAACAGTGAAAACACATTTAAAATCGCTCATAAATTAATTTCATGGATCATAAAAGATGAGCGCACACAGCGACACAGCATTTGCCCTCCACTTCCAATATTCATATAATTGTAGCCGTTCTATATAGTCTGCTTTCCTCAAGGAGTATGAGAAGCATTATTAAAGATGGAGCAAGCTACCCCTTTACACATTATAATGAAGCATCTACCTACCTTACACATTCCAGAATCCAGATGCTAGAGCTATCATCGCTCGCAAGCTGAAATTGCTGTTGGTTGTAGATTGGAGTTTTAGTTAAGAGCAATACGCACATGAAAGTATTTGACATTTGAAAGACATACAGTTCGTAAACTTGCAGCCTGTCACATCCGTCAAAATTAATATTTTATTAATGCTGTGTGGCATTCAGGGGAAATACCATTTTGAATTAAATGGATGAGTGGATATATAAATTGCCTGATTTCGTCTTATTTATGCTCGGACTGTCACTTTCTGGCTCCACATTTCAATTCGCAATCATTTCTAGTATAAGCAAAGCCAAGCGCCCCTATTTGCAACCGCTTGTTCATAACGAACTACTAATCTACTGATACTCAACCCATCGTATTTATGCGATGCTTCTATTCGTCCGTTTATGAATTTCAGAGTTGATTACGCGCTAAAATCCATGTTTGTGTATGTTTGGTATTTAAATCTCTGCTTCAACTAACAATTTTAATACAGTGGGTGGTAAAAGTGTGGGTGATAGAAATTTGGAAACTTGCCTGCAATATTTTATAGAGGTTGACTTGTTATGTACCAATTTTTCTTTGATAGCTTATTAATTAAAGTGGGTGGCAAATTGGCACAGTGTAATTTTTTTAGTTTTTAATTTGTCGTGAGGCGGTAAAAGATTTTCTGAACATTTGCCAAACAACTACGGAGGATGTGTAGAGCGCAAGAGCGCTGATTTTCTGAAAAGCAATTAGTGCAAAATATCTAGATGATTTATATTTTGTGTTTATTTTTTAGATAGCTAGATATGCTGTTTAATTAAGCGTTCCAAAATTAAACACAAAGCTAATTAGTTTTGTTAAAAGTGGCATTTTCCCGGTTAGTTGGCAATTACCTACTGAATTTGTGAATTTTGTGTGTTAAAAATTGTATTGTAGTCCAGGAAAATTAGACTTTTACTTCGGAAAAAATGGGATGAAGCTGAATTTTGGTATACAAGTTCTGTGAACCTACCTTAATAATCACAGAAAGTTCCGCCAAGATATGTTGGATGCTAGCTTTTTTATAACGGTAAAAAGACGGAAAAAATCGTATATCTCCATTTCTAACGTCGTTTTCGTCCAAAAAAACTTAAGTTTAAAATTAAAGACCATAAGATTTACAGTAATAAGGTCCGTACAACTTTACTTATAGCTATAACCGTTTCTGAGTTATTAAGCGTTAAAAATTAGTTTTTTTTCTATTCTTCGATAGTGTGAACTGCAAAAAAAAAAGTTTTTTGCATATATCTTTAAAACTGTAAGCTTAATCGAAAAATTATTTTTACATAATGTGTAAATTATGAACCTTTATATAAGCATGCATTAACAGTTTTTTTCTAGAAGCCATAATTTTTACGATATCTTTATTTTAAAATAATCACCAAAAGTCGAAAATACAGGTTTTTGGCTCTTTTTGAATTTATCGGAAAATATTTTATACTTATCTTGTAGATTTTAATATTCCCTCCAGAAAATATTATAACACTTTTTTGTGTATAACACAGATACAAGATATTGCGATTTCAAAAATGGTAAAATTTGGAACATTTTTTTAATAAAAAAAATAAAAAAAATGATATTGTTTAAAATTACTTTATAAATATTATATAATTAAAAATACAAACATTCACCTTACCTTTGTCTTTTTACCCTTATAAGAAAGCTAGCGCCCAACATATCTTGGCGGAACTTTCTGGGCTTATTAAGGAAGGTTCACAGAACGTGTATACCAAAATTCAGCTTTCTCCGATTTATTCCGAAATGAGTACCTTATTTCCTTATTTTGACTAATTTTCCTGGAATATTGGTATTATTTAACTTTGGACAAAAAAATGTGGCCAAATTTAATGAATACTTATTTATTTATCTAACTTATCGTTTAAGGCTACGTCCTAATTGGACAGTCGTCGCGCTACCCAGTGATGAGCTTTGGTCGGTCGCATCGCTTGTTGGTAGCACTACCAAAATAAGTGTCCTAATAGCAGCCGCTCATAAGAGCTACTATGCGTCAAAGGTGGTCTCAAACACACCATCGCGCCACTATTCTTTTGGAATTTGCACCAAGCGCCAATATTGGTAAGAATAAGGGCGTGCAAGTGAAATTTTAACAGATAATTTAATGAAGCTGAAGATCGCTGAATTTTTTTTTTTTTGCTTTTAAAGTAGCAGACCTCGAAAAGTATCAATAATATTTGAATATTTCAAATACCAAAATGTTGTGCAAATAATTTTCCAGGGGCGATGTCCGTAACTTTTTCAAAGTTGCATCCCGTTATATTTGTTTTAATTAGTTTTTTTACAATTTTAAAATTAACTTTTTTTTAACGGGCAGATAGACCAAACTAACTGTTGAAAAAAGAAAACAAAAATGGCACTGTTTAGAACAGACCTTTTTTTAGAGGCGATGTTCCTTAGTTTTTTTTTTTTATTATTTTACGAAGCGTTTTTAACAATGAAACATAAAAAAAGAACAAAAAAACTTTAAGCCCTTATAACTTCGGATCAACGAATGCTACGTAAAAAAAACGTACACAGAAAAATAAAAAAGAAAAAAAACAAAAAGATCAGATTTTGAAAATTCTTATTTTATTTGTTGTAACGTTTCAGGTGTGTCTACACCCTTCTTCAGACCTCTTTTAATTATATACATAAATAAAAACAAACAATCGATAAAATAACAATACTTACAACCCGAATCGTTACAACAAATAAAATAAGAATTTTCAAAATCTGACCTAAAGCCCACTTTAGGATTTTCATTCATAATTGAAGAATGGTCACGAAAAAGGGAAATATGTACACAGAAAAATTTCGTTTTCCAAGCTCTAGAGGCGATATTTTTTATTTTTTTTTATTCATGTCATTTATTTTTGCTTAGCATCTAATTAGGTACCTATAACAAAACGAAAAAATAACAAAAAGGCCAGTTGGCAGGTTTTTTTTTGCAAAAAATAAAAAAACCGATCGAATTTTATGATTGAAATTGGTAAATGGTTTGTCTCTGAGTAGGTATAGAAAAAAAATTCGGCGCGGCTTTAATTGTTGTGCGTCAGCCACAATTTTGAAAAACGCGATTTAGCTTATATCTCGAGAATGACTTATCGTAAAATTTTTTTAATATACATGTATATAAATAAAAAACTTAATTATCTTAATTATTCCCATATAAAGTTTTTTTTGTGTAATGTATACATTGAGAGTTAAAGCGTTAAAAAGTATGTTTTTAAGTTTACAAGCAAAATTTGTGTGAAAAAAGTAAGATAATTTCGTTTTCTATATTTATATTAAACAATAATTTTACAATGAATTTTTCTTCATGGCATTTTCCAAAATGGCGGCTTAAGCATAAAACTAACACCTTCGCCGCGCCGATTTGTTTTTAAAGTCTTAAATAAGCCATCTACCAATTTCAATCATAAAAATCGAGCGGTTTTTTTTTGTAGAAATAAACCTGCCAACTGGCCTTTTTGTTATTTTTTCGTTTTGTTATACCTAATTAGTTGCTAAGCAAAATAAATGGCTTAAGAACATGAATAAAAAAAAATAAAAAATATCGCCTATAGAGCTTGGAAAACTAATTTTTTCTGTGAACTTTTTTTTACGTAGCATTCGTTGATCCGAAGTTATAAGGGCTTAAAGTATTTTTGTTCTTTTTGTATGTTTCATTGTTAAAACGCTTAGTAAAATAATAATAAAAAAAAACTAAGAAACATCGCCTCTAGAAAAAGGACTGTTCTACACAGTGCCATTTTTGTTTTCTTTTTTTAACCGTTAGTTTGGTCTATCAGCTCGTTTGAAAAAAAAAGTTAATTTTAAAATGTTAAAAAACTAATTAAAAAAAATATAACGGGATTCAAATTTAAAAAGTAACGGACATCGCCCCTGGAAAATTATTTGCACAACATTTTGGTATTTGAAATTTTCCAATATCATTGAGACTTTTCGAGGTCTGAAACTTAAAAAAAAAACTCGGATGCAGCGATCTTCAGCTTCATATAATTTAGCGAAATAAAGTGAAAGTGCTGTGAAATTCATATTTACTACTTTATTTATGTATCTAGCAACTTAAAATTTTATCAGATCTGGATTTATTTGGTCAATTTATATGCATTGCACTCATAAATAGGCAGTAGCGGATCTAGGATTAGGCTTTGGGGGGGGGGGGGCTTGGTAGATCCAGTTTGAGACATTAATGGCCAGTTTCACAAGTTAAAAAATTTATGTTTAAACTTAAGTTCAGCACTTGATTCGGTTTCAAAGTAAACCTTGAACTTAGATAATTCTGTAGTTCTACTTAAACGAATGTATTCTGCCATTTAAACTTCATAGCCTAAGAGCCCGTAGCAAATTTTGGGAGTGGATTGATAACCAAAATATGAGTATGATGGTTTGTAGGTGCATATATCGCGGTATCAAAAACAACCGTCTCTCAGGTTTGTTTGTCAGCCTTTTGCGGGGGTGGAGGTTTGAAAATAGCGATTTTCCAGTTATTTTGCCAGAGGTATTACCACTTCAATAAATTTAAAAAATATATATTATGTGATGTTGTCATTAAGTCAAAACATCATAATTTTGGTAATTCGAGCAATAGAACTCAAAATATAATCTTTTTAAGAGGACCTTATCGTCTTTTTCTTGGAGAATTATAAACACACACAAAATCAACAAAACAAAATCTCCAACAAAATCGATTAAGGTTCGGTTAAAAACCTAATATCTTGAGTTCTATTGGTCTGATTGCCAAGATTTTGACTTAAAGAAAATGACAGAGCATCACACTATATATTTTATAAATTTATTGAAGTGGTTATACCTATGAAAAAATAAACTGGAAAATCGCTATTTTCAAACTCCCACCCCCGCCAAAGGCTGGAAAAGAAACCTGCCAGACGGTTCTTTTTGATACCGCGATATATGCACCTATAAACCATCATACTCATATTTTAGTTAGCAATCCACTCCCAAAATTTGCTGTAGACTCTTGGTCTATCAGTGCAGCGTTCAGAACACTTGATCGTAATAATCATTCTAAAATCTTATTGAGAACTGCCATTTCCTTCTATTTGAAATTATTTTTATTTTTAATGTTTTCGAGTGACGAGGAAATGTAACATTCGTTGTGAGAGTGAAAAGAGAAAAACGCTTCCCTTGAGAACAAATTATTTTAACTATTGTGACGGTGTTGATTTTATTTTATAATTTATATATTTTTATAATTTATACATAACTAATATAAAAAAGTTTTAGTTTAGGTTAATGGTTTTTTTTGTGAAAATCTACAGTTATATACTTTATACTTTTCCTTTTAGAATAGCCTTGTTTTTTGTGCATTTATATCAGCTTCTATCCCTCATTTAAAATGATTTCAATATTACATACAATAACATCTGTAGTATTTAACATTTAAAATAATTTTAAGTGGAGATAGAAAAAAAAATGTATATACCTTCAATTTTCAGCCACGTCAAGCTTTGAACCACCAGAAAAAAAATCTGTCAGTAAATTTGTACGTCAGTCTAGAGAGACTGCAAATATTCACACGCATGATTTTCTAAATGGCCAGAAAAAACTCAGATTTTCCCAAATTCTTTTCGGGTTTTAGCCCCAATTTGGTTTTTTTTTGCAAAATTGGCGAAGTTCATAGGGTGAATTATTTTTTCGTTTGGCATGTTAATTTTTAAGCCCCGACCCCGTTTTTTTTCAATTATCTCTTTAAGCTTTAGCCCCAACTTTTTTCTGGAATAAGGTAAGTTTTAAAGGAATTATTTGCTTAGCCCCGACCACGTTTTTTTGTCCAATTCTTGTCAAGCGCTACTGGCGAGCTGTTTTTTTTTCGTCCCAATTTTCTGTCAATTATCTGTAGCCCCGAACTTGTTTTTTGTACAATTCCCTTCAGAATTCAGCCCCAACCTAATTAATTTGGGGCTTAGAAAAAAAATACGTAGCATATAAATTGCGTAGCCCCAGCCTCGTTATTTTTTCTGACTTCTGATTCTGATTTGTATATTTTAATCGATTTTAAGAACTGCCTGTGGGGGGGGGCTTTAGCCCCTAAAGCCACTCCCTAGGGCCTAGTGACTAACAATTCGCAACCATTCCTGTGTGCGCCTTTCGACAGGAATGGAAGGGACCTACAATTTTATTCCGAATCCGAACGGCTAGATGAGAAGCACTTATTCGTGACAAGTGATACTCTTGGAAGATTTGTCAATTCCTCGCAAGAGGCAGTAGCCCTGAAAAAAAACTTTTTAGTTTTTTAGATGGACGAGGCTGGGAAGCGATCCCAGACCTCCAGCGTGACAGTCGAACGCTACGGGCTACTACCTAGAACAAAAAAATCTAGCGACATTAAAATATTTTTTGTCGCGGAAGAAATTGGAATGTCGCTAGATCTAGCGACAAAGTTGCTAGAACGGCAACCCTGCAAAGAGCACAATGCCCATATAAAATTTAACAAACATGCAACAGAAAATAACCATCTTATCACTGCGGAGAGTTTAAAACTCTTAAAACATGTGAACGACAACTTGAGGCTAGATGCTTACGAAAGCTTATTCATTTCCCAAACTGAAATGTTAATGAACAACGAAGATGACCCCATCGTTTCGAGCCTATTTTCCTTAGCTTAACTTACATAAAATAGTCATAAAACAAAACGCGACTGATGATGGTCATGGACCGAAATGCGCATATCGCCTAAGAGATTTTTTAATTAATAATTTTAAATAAAAATTTTTTCCTAAACAAGTAACGTCAACAGTAGCGGATCTAAGATTTGGCTGTGGGGGGGGCTTGGAGTTTGGAAATCCAGTTTGTAAATTTGAAGTTATGTAACAGAAAACGAATTTTGACAGCATTTCCTTTAATAATAGCCGTGTTTTTTGTGCCTTTATATCCGCTCCTATCGCGCTTTATAATTTTTTCAAACCGAAGCACAATAAGAAGAATTTTGGATTGATGTGTTAAGCATGGAAATTATTTTTAAAAGCCAATATTAAGGCTCAGCAAAACATGGTAGTATAACTTATTTTATAACTTTAAGTTCTAGCCACGTTACCACACGAACAAATTCGTTTATTTATAGGTATATTGCTTAATAATTGATTAGGTATCAAGTGCCCACCTTTGTACATTATGTAAGTGTTTGTTTAAATTAGCTGAAGGTATGCTTTGAACTCCACCTTTTTAACAAAATTTAAAAACTGTTTGTAGTGCTAGTTCAGAAAAATGATATTTAAGTGGTCTTTCTGGCAAAAGCTCATATGTGTTTTGACAGTATCAGTCCTCTGAGATCTCATTTTCTTTAATTAGTCAAAGCAACGAACCTACCTGTTTTCTTCAAATTGTCACTGGAAAGCACGATTTTGTGGATCGAAAAATAAAATATCAAAATTTCAAGACTTTTAGTCGGGCATAAGAAAAGCTCTTAGAAATAAGCTGCACGGCTCAATTCTGCAAGTGTCAATGAATTTTCGTTTACACTACACCTACATACACTTTCTATTCCTGCTCAAAAAATGTGTCGATACATTTTTAAGCCACTCAAGAGTCTATAGAGATTGTAAATATTCATGTCCACCTGCAAGATTTTTCTGAGTTCACAGAGTTTCTCACGCTTTTGGAATTTGGCTCCTCGACTAGAAAATTAGTATTGAATTTCTTAGCCCAAAAATGTTTTCTATGTATTGCATTTGACCTTGAAATCTTAAAAACTAAGCCCCAAAATGATCTAATCCCAGCCAAGGCCGTAAGAAACAATTCCTGTTGTATTAAACATTTATACTAAGCTTTACACCCCGGTGTTCTCAATTAGCCTCAATTGCGTTTCTTTCGTTAAATTAGCTAAGTTCTTAGTGTAGGTAAACAGTTGTTGCTTTTGACATGTAAATGTTAAGCCCCGACCACGTTTTTTTAAAATTATATCTTCAAGCTTTAGTTCCAACTTCGGACTTTGAAAATCCTTAGACCTATGCCCCAAAAGCTCTCTGGAATAGGGTTAGTTTTTAGGGAGTTAGTTGTTTAACCCTGACTACGTTTTTTAGCCAATATTCTCAGACCTTATTAGTCCCAAGTTGTTTTTTTTTTTTAATTTTCTGGGTTTTGTTTTAAGGGGAAATTGTCGTTGCATGAAACATGTCCATTATTCATAGCCCCCAATTGTTTTTTTTTTTTTTTTCAATTCACTTCATAGGATTTAGCCCCAACCTTAGGGCTTAGAAAAGAAGTTGCAGAACATGTAAATTGTTCAGCCCCAACCACGTTAGTTTGTCCATCAAAATTCTCATCTTAACAATATTTTAGACGAATATAAAACTTAACACGTTGTAATGTATTGCTTTCTATATTTCAAATTATTTTAGCAATCGGCTGTGGGGGGGGCTTTAGCCCCTATAGCTTCCGAGAAAAATTAGAAAAACTGATTTCAATTCACCACACTGGTGCTGCAGTACGTGTACCGTGTACCTGATTCATGATGCTGAGGTAAGTTATTATGCTTTGAGGTGAGCAACATGTTGCAATGATAATTAAGTATAAAAGATGAATTTTAAAAATAAAATAGAGTTGCTTCTACTTCAAAGATGGGAAATGGACTTTGAATTTTGAATTTATTAACAGAAAAAAAAATGCTACTACCATTTTCAACTACACTATCACGGCTAGAGCTTGTATAATGTTTTACTTCATTCGATTGAAATTTTTTTACAAATTTCGAATTCACCGATAAAATCGTTTGTGGCTACCTAATTTGTTTGTGACAGCCTATTTTCCAAAAACTCATAATGGCTGGTTTAAATTTATACTCATTCCATTGAAAATTGTTTCTAAAATTGGAATTTAGCAAAGAAATCGTTTGTGACAACGTAGTTTGTTTGTCTAAGCCTATTTTCCAAACACTCGTAATGGCTGGTTTAAATTTATACTCATTCCTTTGAAAATTGTTTCTAAAATTGGAATTTAGCAAAGAAAGTTTAGAAAGTTTGTTTGTGACAGCCTTTTTTGCAAAAACTCGTAATGGCTGGTTTAAATTTATACTCAGTCCATTGAATATTGTTCCTAAAATTGGAATTTAGCAAATAAATCGTTTGTGACAACATAGTTTGTTTGTGACAGCTTATTTTCCAAAAACTTGTAATGGCTGGTTTAAATTTATACTCATTTCTAAAAACAATTTGTAATGGAATGAGTATAAATTTAAACCAGTCATTACGAGTTTTTGGAAAAAAGGCTGTAACAAACTAACTAGCCAGCCACAAACGATTTTATCGGTGATTTCGAAATTTATAAAAAAAATTCAATCAAATGAAGTAAAACATTAAACAAGCTCTAGCCGTGATACTGTAGTTGAAAATGGTAGTAGCATTTTTTTTTTTTGTTAATAAATTCAAAATTCAAAGTCCATTTCCCATCTTTGAAGTAGAAACAACTCTATTTTATTTTTAAAATTCATCTTTTACACTTAATTATCATTGCAACATTTTGCACACCTCAAAGCATAATAACTTACCTCAGCATCATGAATCAGGTACACTGTTCACATACTGCAGCACGAGGGTGGTGAATTGAAATCAGTTTTTCTATTTTTTCTTGAAAACGACGTTGTCACAAACGATTTTATTGATATATAAAGAAGTCGCAAACGATTTCTGATCGATTGAGTATAAAAAAGTCTGTACTACTACAGTTTTCAAAAAAAAAATGGCTAACTGGTAAATTTTTTTTAATTTGTTAATAATTAAATAACTAGCGGGTCACAAAACTTTTTATTGCTGTCACAAATAGTCACAAACGAATCACAACGATTGGCAAAAAAAAAATTCAAAAAGTTGAGTTTTTAAAAATTGGAATGGCTATCTGGGATGATCTGCATTTCTCGTGTAAACATCATTCAATTATGCGTTTCGAGATGACAAACAACGAGACCGCGTGTTACACATTATACGGGAAAGTCCAAAATTGAAGCCTTTCGGTCAAGTGTCCTAAGCCTTAGGGCTATTGGTAGGAATATTTCGAGATCGGGTCGTTGTTCCGTAATTTCATACAAGATCCATAATCTTATGGAACGAAAATAAGACCCAGGCGTCCGCAGATGCTGGCACGTCGCGATAAGAGCCGAACAATCTATGCTGCATTTAATTCGGTGCGTTCTTTGCGGGAAATTCGTGACAAATTGTGGTTAGGTTATTTTTCTTACCTTAAGAAATAGTGAGGTGATTGTTCGAGCAAAATGGCGCTAGCTCTAAATCTGACAACGCCCACAAACAAGAAATATTGGAAGTTGCCCGTCAAAACCTGCAACGCAACTTAAAAACCGTAAATAACATTTTATTAACCAGCTTGCGTATGTTCGTCTAAAGTTTGCTCGGCTTTGGTTGCTTGTTTAGAGCTAATTTTTTTTAAACTATAGGAAAGAAATAAAGCTAAAGATTAAGTATAATATGTATAAGCTATTTATCGAGATAATAACGAAAAAGTGTATTAAAAAAAAAGAAAATTGTCTAAAAGTAACTGTAACTATTTACTTATTTAAACTTATTTACTTATTTAAGCTATTTACTTATTTAAACAATTTAAACTTGCAATGTTGACCGTGCGATATACTGGAGCCGAGTTATGCTCCAAACCCCAAAAAAATAACACAAATTACAATTTGTATGAATATCATTCGTAAAAAAAGTAGTCAGGGAGGCCAATTATATGTTTAAGCTTTCTCATTCTCATGACCATGAACAAAAACAAACAGTGCCTCTGATCAGTGGTCAAATGAGAGTTCGACTGGACTTTAAGTAGACTGTAACTGTAAAATTGCGAGACCTAGTGGTATGTTTTTCGAACACACCATTTATGTTTAAAATAGATTTAGTGAATGTAATTATAACATGTGCCTTTGTGTTCCAAGAAAATCGAAAACTGTAGGTATATACAAAATGTGTATTGATAGTACCTAAATTTTATATTTCTATTTTAACGTATATATAATTAATTTTGTAGAAAGGCATTGATTGTCTTGCTTACGAATATTGAGGTAGGGATTTATTGGTTGGTATTGTCTTCACAAATAGTTGCTTTAGATTCATTACCAAATGAAACTAAATATATTTTAGCTCTAAGATAAAAATATTTTAATAAGGACTGCCACTGATGTGACTATCACAAATCGTAAATCATTTACACAGAACGATAATCCAAACTTAATCTGTCAATGAAAAGAGACAAACTTCTTATAAAGTGGGACCCTCTTTTCAATTTATTTATTAAAAATAAACAGACGGCTCATTCAAGCTAATATTATGGGGAGTAATTTAATAATAAATCATCTCTTGAGGATTTTTATCTTGGGATTTAATATTTTTCCGGTTCGTGTTTAAGACTTAGGCCTGCATGAGTTGAAAACACAAAATCGCATTCATAATGAGAATAAGCATTTGCCATACTGATTTCTATTTCTTAAGGAACAAATAAATCAAAGAGCGATGAATTTAAGCCAAATTTAGAAAAGTTTGTGTGCTAATGGTGAAATGTTATTTGATAAAAATAGATTCTCCATCAAAAATGTTCTACAATATTCTCACATTAAATTGATTAAAAAAAAGTTTTCTAAGAAAAGTAACACCTACAGTATGTGATAGTAGTAGCCCGTAGCGTAATGGTTAGTGTGTTCGACTGTCACGCTGGAGGTCTGGGTTCGCTTACCAGCCTCGTCCACCTAAAAACTAAAAACTTTTTTTCAGGGCTACTGCCTCTTGCGAGGAATTGACAAATCCTCCAAGAGTATCACTTGTCACGAATAAGTGCTTCTCGTCTAGCCGTTCGGATTCGGCATACAATTGTAGGTCCCTTCCGTTCCTGTCGACAGGCGCACACAGAAATGGTTGCGAGTTGTTAGTCACTAGGCCCTGGTTCATCACGAGCCGTTGTGCCACAACAAGATTAAATACCATTCATCAACATCTGGTGTGGGTCCTTTGCTTCTGAAGAAGGTATTTTGTTTAACGCAATAGATTATGTTCGGTACGTTTGTGCAACCAAACAGAAAAATAGGTAGTAAATTTTAATTGACTCACCACTTTGAGTTTTGGAAGTAGAAGGAGTGTGCCATAGATACTTAAGTTGTTTTCAAGGGACTCAACACCATTTTCACTTCAAATAAAACATTTCAATTGACAGCAGAGTTTGACCCTTAAACACTTTATTAAAGATAAGATCAATTGTAAAGAAGTAGCTAACACCAAACATTAGTTTTTTTTACAAATATGTGTATTTATGTATAATGTGTAACTAGGGCAATAAATTGGAAAATACTTGGAAAACTGGAGCAACTCAAAGTTGGATATCATTTCATGGTTCATGGTTGAATGAATAAAACTTATTTCTGATGAAAATTAAATCAATAAAATATATTGGGTGAGTCATACATATAGGTATAGATACTTGTACTTCGCTTATGTGAATCTTGTGTGTAGCGCACGTTAGTTTTAATAGACAACGGAATCGTGGCAGAAATACTACAAATCACCGGACAGGCCCGCAGCCAGCATTTCGTTTTGGGGAAGGCTTGCTCTAAAGACTAAAACTTTTTTTATTTAAAGCCTAGTATTCACCTATGAGTGAAATGAAAAATAAAAGCGGTTTGAAATCCACGTGAATAAGCTTTGTGAAAACATAATTAATTATCCACGTAAAGTTTCAGTCCTCAGTTTGAAAATTTTTAGTACTTACTTTGAATGAACAAATTATGTGATTTGTCTGACAGCTTAACAGAATCTTGGAATGCTTGAAAAGACTATTTAAATTCCATAGTTTGGTTTTTGTCGGTAACACTTAATATTCAGAAATAAACGATCATAAGATCCAAAATAATTCTTTAGGATTTTTTATTCAATTATTACAACTTTTTTAATTTTTTGACAAATAGCACAATTTTCCACACTTCAATTATTTTTTCCTAGTGGTCGTATGTTAGGAAATGAAAATTATGAAATGATATTAATTTTGAACCGGTTCATATTTCGCTCTCACATTTTGCGTACTCAGCTCTCGTTATGAATATCATCGTTGTGAAATAAATGTCACTTTTATATAGAAATTTCATTTACACTTGAACTGAGGTACCAGGCTTAGTAATTAAATAATGACATTGTGCCACTCGTGCAAATCTGGCATAACTGGCTTGCCTTTTTCGAAACCAGGAGTAGTTGCGAAGCCAGTAGAGAAGCAAATGGACTCGTTCAGACTTGTATATATATAAAGCGATTTTGATAGCCGTTGGTTAAAAATTTTAAATTAAATATTCTTTCTGATGATAAACTTTAAAGGGGAGGCGGGAACAGGAAATTTAAACATTTCCTAAAAAGGCAACAAACTTTCAAATATGATTGAATGACGGCTATGATTTTGATAAATTAAAAAGTCTCGATTTTGGGGCTTACGGGTAAAATTATTTGGGACACAATATTCTGTTACCAATTTGTCAAGTCATATGCTTGATTTACATGTTCATCTGCAAATATGAAGAAAGTACAGCTGGACAAAAGTATGTCAAGAAACCGAGCATGTGAAAGAGAACCATCCTGAAGACGAACTATTCCGTCTTCATATCTGCATTATGGCATGGCACTTCCTATAATCCGCAAGTATGAAAATCTTCTCCATTTTTGTCTTGTCTCTCTATCCAGCAAAATTAAAAAGTAAATTTTATATTTTGTTTATCCCTTTTTTACATAAGTCAGACAAATATACATGTAAATCCACCAAGAGAATGTCAAATTAAATTGAAGAATTCTTTGCAAAGATTATGTATTGGAAAACCTTTAAGAAATCTGATTTTTTTTTCAGATGAAATTGTTTGCTCGGGGAATTTAGGGCTTTTGGGTAACATTTGGCACGAAATGTAGTGTGTATGCCAAAATTTAGTTTATTACCTATCTGTCAACGTATGAACTATCAAATTCCGTTGAAGGATGGCTACCATGATAATGGATTAAGAAACCTCTAAAAACACGATTTTTTTTAGAATTATTATAGAACCAAATTTGTCTTCTGTGTCGTGTTGCTGTGTGGCAAAGGAAATATATGACAGCGGCACACGACTCCACAACACAACATACGAGAAATGAGTGTTTCCGACTTAAAAGCTTCGAAAAAGGCAAGTCAGTTGACGAGCAAGTTGCTCAAGTTTGTGTCTGTTGGTTAGAAATGTGAGTGTATTGCCACTGGCTAGTCAGTACTGGTTCGTGTGGTCTCAGCATAAGAAACAAATTTATCGATTTTCTAATGCACTTCACTCACGAAAGGATAGGATTTTCAAATGATTTTCATAACCTGAGTTTAGATTTAGATTTGAAGTTGTGCTAAAATGTTGTTGAAATTACAGAAGAAGGATTTTCGTCAAATCATCAAATAAAATTGGATACACACATAAAATAAGTCCATATTTTTAAGCAAACATGCAAAAATTCAGTTCGTTATACATAACAAATTTCGACTCGACTCTACTCCTTAAGAAGGATTGATTTCGTTGAGTGGTAATGAGATTCGTTCATTACCACTCAACGAAAGTATACAAAGGTTCGAATCAGGTTAAGTGAGCGTAGTAAATAACATACGTAATACCTTATTAGTCTCCTCATACGAGTATTAAATATTATACCTAAATAGTGTCTAGTTTTTAAAACATTAAATTTTACCTAAGTAGCTAGTCTCCTTATTTTTAAAGATTTTGTGGCGAACCTAGTTTCTTATCATGAAACCAAAAATAAATTCTTCTTAAGTGTACACGCAAGAATTATCAATCAATTATGAATTAAATGTACTTATGATTAGTAAAAGACCGGAAGGCTCAGGGACATTTTTGTAAACCCCATTCTGTGCGCTGACCTCGTGTGATACATGCGTCTCATAAGTATCTTATAATATACATACAACACTAATTAAGATTATATTTTATAGAATAAAGTGGACATTAGTTTTAAAATATAAACCATTTCTTTTATTTAGAAAGTCCAAAGATATTATCTATTATCTCCATAATTTAATTTATACCAAAAAGTTTAAACTCTTTTTTCTTTTTTTTTTCAATTCACAATCATTTCGGAATTTCAAGAGCTTGTGGTTGCGCTGCTCTAAGAGGTGCATTTGTTCACTCCTCCTTGGGTTATCAAGCCCTCTTCTCCTGCGGCTGAGTAGTCTCTTCTTGAGACCTATTCCGCTTGACGGCCTTTTCTTGTATTGCCAGAAGATTGTTGTAATCTTCAACGATCTTCTGGTACAGTATTTTATCAGTGGCGTCCCTCAAATGGACCCTTCCAGCTTCCTCATTCCTGGCTATCTTGTCAAGAAAATAGGTAGCCCTCTTGAACTGGACCCTGGGAAGGGCGTTCGCTGATTGTTTTTTATTTTTTATACGGGATTTTTTGCTAGACTTTGAATGCACATGGGTTCTATGTCAGATGCTGCCTGATGTGCTTCTTGAAGGTCCGGTTGGCCCATGAGCACCGAAACTACTGATACTCACTGAGCTACCCTTAAGGATTTCTTGGCTTGAGACCTCTGTGTCGGCGGATGGTTCTACGTCTGTCTTGTCATTATCGACCATAGTATACAAATAACAATTTGATTCCCACGAGTAGGTCGGAAAGGAAAGGTCAGCCTTGGCAGAGCCGATATACCGGGTTTAGGCAAAGAGTATGACGGACCCTGCCAAGGCGTCCGAAAGAGCTCGTTAGAGACTGGTTTGCACCCCAGCCTTCCATTTCTTCGGCACGGATTATGAAAGCGTTCACACCACCACTGAAAATTAGGGACCCTGTATCTATGGTAAAATCGCATTGCTGAGTATTGAACTATTGAGAAGTAAAGAATCACAACAAAAAATCCACATGAACTTTGCTGATTCCCATCTTGAGATCGAACAAGATTGACTGTGGTGATCATAACCGCCCGGCACCCACTGTGAGGGTTTGATACGAAGATCTTTGCCGGGCGGTCCAGATAATAGAAAGATAGTAGTTAAATGACAATGGGCAAATCTGGCCCAGCATCGATAAGAACGACCTTCATATCGTATATTAGGTACATATTTTTGCATTCATTATCCGATAACCGTTTGTCAAAATTCGCTGTGTGACATAATTTATTTAATTTTGAATAAAATGAGTTTTAAGGTCACAATTCCCTTTTTCCTTAGTTTTTCTTTAATATTTGGTGTATTTTTCGTTCGATTGATCCCCCTGGCTACGGCCTTGAGAGCATTTTCTCTTTTAAATAGATAAGATGGACACGCAACCTTTGGCACTTATTTTAATTATTCGCATATTTCCAAAAAGTATATTGATGTATTTCAAAAGTTATTATTGTTATCTGTATGTGTTTCGTCTACGAATGACTTTCATTCAAAGTTACGCAATCTACATTTACAAAGTTCTCAAGCAAGTTCATCCTGACACTGGAATTTCATCAAAGGCCATGAGCATCATGAACAGCTAGGTGAACGACGACTTCGAAAGAATTGCCGCTGAAGCGTCGCGTTTAGCTCACTACAACAAGCGTTCCACTATAAAAAGTCGGGAAATCCAGACAGCCGTTCGATTGGTGTTGCCTGGGGAACTTGCCAAGCATGCTGTTAGTGAGGGAACTAAAGCAGTTACCAAATATACAAGCTCGAAGTAATTTATTTATTAAGTTTCTTCAAAAATGGCCGTTTTCAGGGCCGCAAAAATTTCAATAAGAGATACAAATGATTTGTTTTTTAAAATGCAATAATCTAGTTACTAATTAATTGGCGCGATTTTGTTATGTTTTGGACTGACTACCTGTTATGTTCGCAAAAATATTTTTTTTTTACTTTTTACATTTTATTGCCATGTGGTGTAAAAAAAGTTTGTCCACCTAATTAGTTTTTGTTGTTTACCTGTCACATGTAATAAAGTTTTTTTTACCTGTAGGTAAATTTTATTGCCATGTAAATGTTGTATCTTTACCTAAATGTTTTTCCTTTTTTGTACATTCCTTTTTTATGGAGTTTTGTACAAATATTGTTATCTGTATGTGTTTCGTCTACGAATGACTTTCATTGGTTTGGGAGATACTAAATAGCCAGAAGCTGGGGTAAGCAGATTTTATAAACCAATGAAAAGTAGATTTCTGAACAATCAAAATCAGAACTAAACTAAGCCATAATTCACTCTTTTTCTGTTTACCGTTCGTGTCTCAACCTTTGAGTGCTCGTTCTATGGTCTCAACTCAAAAAATTTCAGTTTCATTTCCGTGACCTGCACTCGGAGGCGCTCTTCACTTCCGAAAGCCAATTCGGCTTATCCCAGAAACGTCAGTGGCTAAAAAAAAAAAACACAACAGACAAAAAAAAAACTCTCCATCAAGGGAAACAAACAGCGTTGTCACAATTTTACAAATGTAACAAAAGTGTTACACTATTTTTGAATTTTATTTCGTTGTTACAATAGGGGTATTCATGCAAAACGCGGAAAACCCATAAATGCTTATAAACCATAGACTTTATATCGAAATGAACTGTCAAAAATTGTTAGGCAAAAATAATTTACAAAACATTGAATTTTATCTCACAAATTTGAAGCGAGAAGCGTAGAAATTACAACGAGCCGAAATCTTGTAACTCATATCTTAAAGCTCAAACTTGATCCCTCAATTTGGCATAATAAACACTGCAAGAAATGTGTTCATCAGTTAAAAACTAAAGTTATAAGAGTATGGTGGTCCTTTGATTTAGATTTTTTTTCAATAATTTTGTTTGTAATGAACTGTCAAAATTAGAAAGAGAAAAGACAGAGATAAATCTGCGAAAAGCCGAATTGATTGTTTTGGGCAACACTTCGTGAAGAGCCAGGTCCTAGTGACTTGCAACTCGCAACCATTCCTGTGTGCGTGTGTGGACAAAAAGCATTTATTCATGACAAGTGATACTACTCTTGGAGGTTTTGTCAATTCCTCGCAAAAGGCAGTAGCCCTGAAAAAACTTTCCAAGTTTTTAGTTGGACGAGGCTTGCAATTGAACCTAGACCTCACTTACCTCACCATTACGTACGCTACGGGCTACTACTTCGAAAGCAATAGCAAATCCAAATTTAAAAAGCCGGAATTCTGGGCGCACCATATGATTTTTTTTTAAAGATGAATTATTGACCAATTTGGATAGGGGTTGGAAATATAAAGACGTCCTTATAAAAGCCATTGCCTTATTTTGAATAACGTACCCCTTTATTTGTTCTTAATAATTTTTAAAAAAATTCCTGTAAAATTTTAGCTCATTTTATAAACGTTCACCCGGCCCCCAAGATGTCTGAAGTTTTATATGGGAAATTTCCATGTATTTTTGTACATCAAACTTTAAAAATTCATAACTTTAGTAATGATTGAATTTTTGCACATGTGTAGTAACTATTTTCATGTTTAAAAAAAAATTATTCAAAAAAAAATTACAACATTTATTAAAAAAAAAATTATTAATTTTAAGTTTTTCTTCAGCTTTTTTGGTCACAATGGTTATGGCAATGAAACAATGAAGTTTATTTATTTACTAGCTGACCCGGCGAACTTCGTACCGCCTTACAATCAATAAGGGTTGTATTAACTTTTCGTAAACAATTTATTTATGATTTTATTAACGTAATTGCAAACAACTTATTAAGTTAAATAGTTTTTTAGGATAAAATAAAAAATTCAGTAAAAGTAAAAGAATTACTTATTTTATTGACGTGTCAGCATTCAGCAAGTCGTTAAGACTTGATTCTTTTCATTGAAGCACTCTGTGATACACGATATTTTTCGTTTTGTTATCAGGCGCCAGAACAAATAAAGCGGATGGTTTGCCGACACGTGCCACGTACAATTGACCATGAGAAAAACGTGAATTTTCCAGATTCAGACCACAAACAACCAAGGACTGAACTTGTGACTTGTTAATTGTTATGGCGAGTACAAGAAATAGAATTCTCTTAATATAAGCTCAAAGGGCATATCGGTTGGGATCATCGGAATGAGAACTTCGTCACCTTTAAATTTTTCTTTTAGTATCGTCGCTTGAATTACATTTATCATCAGTTTCCTAATTACCAAACGCGTTCCATTGCACAATTTTGGTTGGTTCAGATTTCGTAGCATGATGACTACCGAGCCAACCTTCAATTGCAAATTATGCGGGCACATCCAAAGAGTTCAAAAATTCAGTTGGATAGTTTGTGGCTTCGTCTTCGTTAGTTACGGTGTGGATAGACTTATGTATATGATTGCAGAGTATTGACAATTCGCTCCTGAATTATGAAATTCAAGACATCCACGTCTATGTTTTTAGCCGCCAAAATTGCACGCTCACTCAACCATTTGTTAATTTTGTGGTTAGCAATTATGATGTTTGACAAAAACTTTATTAATAAGATCGTCTTTCTATAAGACGAAATTACAAAAATTCGCAGGTAATGAAATAAATGCGCTGGATTCGTCGACAGGAAAACGACCATTACCGATAGTCAGCAATTGCTTGGAGTATTCTTCAGCAGATGGATGGTTCATCAATGCAACTCTCATATTTGTTGGCAATTGAAGTTTTTTCACATAGCGCCACAGATATGATGATTTTTTCCATTTTGGAATGATTGGCAGTGTTTGGGGGAAATCGCCATCAGACAGCAAAATCATTGCACCTCCAAGTTCGGTCAAGTGCTTCAATTGCAATTATATTTTTGCAAGGCTCAGAGGGTTCCCACAGCTATGCGGGTAAACGCGGAAAAAAAATCGAGCATACTGCTGTTTTAGAAAACATCTTTAAAAAAAAGAAAAAAATTCAGTTGAACATCAATAAATAATATTTTTTTTTAATTTTATTATTCGTTTCATTGTTTTGGCCCACTGTTTGGCAACAAAGCGAAGAAAGACCCGACCCAACATTTATTTGTAAGAGTAGGTAAATCCCAGAATCCACACGTCTAATTTTGTGTGTTTTAAGTGTTATACTTGGAGGAAATGGTCTTATAAATGTTCTTAGGTCTATATGTAAGAATGTGAAAAAAATGGCCGACGCGTTTATGTTGGTAATGTTTGAAATGTTGCTATCCATATCATCGCACTTCTAACTGGAAAAGGGCAGAACAAAGTCCGCCGGGACAGCTAGTTTTCAATAATAATACCACTCGCACTAAAGCACTAAATATACAAATCGACTGTTAAACTTTTGGTTGTACAACATACATATATTTTTTTTTTTTTAATTTCGATTAAAGTATTTTCTGTATACAGGGTGTCCCGTAAGTAATGCATAACCCTGAAATGCCGCATAGTAGACTTTATGACCGTCCCGAAAACTGATAAAAAAAAGTTCTATCCCAACCACAAGAAAAGTAATATGCCTTTTTTTGTTCAGTGCATTATTTTTTTTCTTACTTTACATTTTTGAATACCACGACTACAAGTGAATGAGTTCCATCATTTTTTTTTTTTGCAGGAATATTTTACATTACTTGTGCCAACACATAAGTAGAACAAAATTATTATAACTGTTGGACTTCTTAGAGAAAAAAATTATTTAACATTGAATTTCAATGCAAAATGTGAAAACAAATAATTTTTGAAAAAGTTAAATCATAGCTGGTATAAAAAAAATGCATGAATACCTGAGTGGCCAACTATTTTAAAAATATGCGCGTTAAATGCAGATTTCAAAATGGTATTACTTATTATTATATCTAGAGTCAATAGCAAGTTATTGGTAAAAATCTGCAATACTAGAGTAAATTTAGCAAAAACAAAAGTTTTCAAAATTAGCACAGTAAACGTGAAAATAATACCAAGCGTTGAACATAGCAGATTTTTGATTTATTGGCTGTTTCTACGATGTTGTCCTAATGATAAATCCAAGCTTTCAACTTCTAGGGCCGAATGCATTATTGATAAAAATGTCAAAAAAGTGCAAAAAACGGTTACATTTTCGAGCTTGTTTTGAATTTTACCTGTTCTATTGGGCTTTAACAAACCCATCAAATATTTTGTTGGTTGCTATTTTTTATTTGTTATTTTCTCCAAACAAAAAGTCTTCTGATTCAATTTTAATTGTGTTTTTTGAATAGTAAATTGTAAGATCCTGAGAAAGTGAGAACGCATAAAATCGTAAGTTTTTTAAATTTTGAATTAAAGTTTTTGTAATTTGATCTTAATTCATAAGATTAAGACCACGACGAACACTTATTTATATCGATTTTATTGTTCATTCTTCAGAAAAATTAACGGTCTAAATAGCTGTTTTCCTGAACCTGCTTTTTGATAATTATGACGTTTGATTGAACTTTTTCGATGCCACGTATTCTGTTTTCTGCACAAGAATATGCAAACATGCATTTCATTTATGGAGAGTGCAGAGGCAACGCAAACGAAGCTGCGACTCTGTATAGGGAAAGGTACCCTAACGCACGTCACCCGGATTATCGAGTGTTTATTAGAGTCCATAGCTGTTTCTCGGAAGGAAGGCTGCCTGGTAGTGGTGTTGGTGGTGCTGGCGTGGGACGACCCCCTCGAGGAGATACCGAAGACTTAGTGCTTGCGGAACTTGACCGAGATCCTACAGTATCAATCCGAGCAATAGCACGACGCACTGGGATCGGAAAGACGACTGCGCATAATGTGCTAAGTAAATATAAATATCATCCCTTTCACCTAACACGGGTGCAAACTCTCCAGCCGCAAGATTTTGAAACGAGAATGAGTTTTTGTCGACAAATGATAATGAAAATTGAAGAAGATCCGCAGTTTTTTGACAAAATTCTTTGGAGCGATGAGTCGACATTTAAAAGAGATGGCTACACTAATCTCCATAATCTCCACTTCTGGGCACTACAAAACCCAAACATCATGAGGGAAGACAGGTCCCAGTACCAATTCAAAATAAACTATTGGACTGGGATTCTCAATGGGAAAATAATTGGACCCTTTGAGTTGCCGGGGATTTTAACTGGCCAAGGTTATTTGGAGTTCCTCCAAAATGATCTCCCAACCTTGCTGGAAGAAGTGCCTCAAGAACTAAAGGAATCCCATTGGCTCCAAAATGATGGTTGTCCAGCACACTATGCTGTGCCTGTGCGGGCATATTTAAATGCCAGATATCCAGGCAGATGGATAGGACGTCTGGGACCAATTTTATGGCCACCCCGTTCACCATACCTAAATCCACTTGATTTTTTTTTATTGGGGATGCATTAAGGAAATCGTATACAGCTAGCCGATCAGGTCTTTAGAGGAGCTAAGAAATCGTGTGGAGGCAGCTGCATTACAAATTTCTGAGCAAAACCTTGGACGTTCACTGAGACGTTCATTTATTCGGAGGTGCAGAACCTGTATAAGAGTGGATGGAAAACAGTTTGAGCATTTGCTTTAAATAAAAATAAAAAATTATCTATTTTGGTTTTTGTTTTCTAACTAAGTGATCATGTGATTAAAAGCTGGCTCAAAAACTTTTTGTTTAGAGAAAATAACAAATAAAAAATAGCAACCAACAAAATATTTGATGGGTTTGTTAAAGCCCAATAGAACAGGTAAAATTCAAAACAAGCTCGAAAATGTAACCGTTTTTTGCACTTTTTTGACATTTTTATCAATAATGCATTCGGCCCTAGAAGTTGAAAGCTTGGATTTATCATTACGACAACATCGTAGAAACAGCCAATAAATCAAAAATCTGCTATGTTTAACGCTTGGTATTATTTTCACGTTTACTGTGCTAATTTTGAAAACTTTTGTTTTTGCTAAATTTACTCTAGTATTGCAGATTTTTACCAATAACTTGCTATTGACTCTAGATATAATAATAAGTAATACCATTTTGAAATCTGCATTTAACGCGCATATTTTTAAAATAGTTGGCCACTCAGGTATTCATGCATTTTTTTTATACCAGCTATGATTTAACTTTTTCAAAAATTATTTGTTTTCACATTTTTCATTGAAATTCAATGTTAAATAATTTTTTTCTCTAAGAAGTCCAACAGTTATAATAATTTTCTTCTACTTATGTGTTGGCACAAGTAATGTTAAATATTCCTGCAAAAAAAAAATGATGGAACTCATTCACTTGTAGTCGTGGTATTCAAAAATGTAAAGTAAGAAAAAAAATAATGCACTGAACAAAAAAATGCATATAACTTTTCTTGTGGTTGGGATAGAACTTTTTTTTATCAGTTTTCGGGACGGTCATAAAGTCTACTATGCGGCATTTCAGGGTTATCCATTACTTACGGGACACCCTGTATAAGATTTCATCATAATATTTCCGTTTACTTTTTTCGATATTTTAATAGTTATTCTGTTATTCGGGGCGAAGGCGAATCCAACAAAAAAGAAATCATTAAAATCTGTCCAGCAGTTCTTGATTTATAAGTGTTGTAACTAACGAGACTTTGTTTTGTATATAAAGATTTAACGAAACAACAACAATAGATACAATAAGATAAAATCTATATTTTAAGCAGTATCCTAGATGAGCATTACAAATTATGTAAACATTAAATCAAACAAAAAATATAGATAAAAGGTAAAAGAGAAAATCTTGTCAATTATTTAAATTAACAATCTTTATTATATATTTTATAGAAGAAAAAAAGATAAAATGATAAAAATAATAACTTTCACCCGGCCCCCAAGATGTCTGAAATTTTATATGGGAAATTTCCATGTACATGACGAAATCATAAACGAAAAATTTCGTTGTCCTGTTCGTTCTGTGGTACGCTGTTCACCAGCGAAATTGATGATTATACCACATTGTTTTGACAAGTCTCCACTCTCTTTTGAATTAATTGCCCGAACCATTAATTGTGTGCGGAAAAGGACAGAACGTTCCACGTGCAGATCCGAAATTCGTTATTGTCCTTGTTTCGTTTGGTGGGGTTGTCAACTTTAAAATCATCCATATCCGAGGCTTGCTGTTGTTTCGAACACACTTTTTTAACGTGGTAGGTAAGTTACACCGACGCACAACCCCCGACCTGGAGGACCAGACCCTTAGTAAAACTCCAAGGGTAGGGAGCCGGATAAACCGCTCCTTATAGGCCCGAGCTACGAATATGTCGCAGTAGCCCATATAAGGTGTTCACTAAGTAGTTCAACCTAACTGGAACTGTAGACCCCACCGTTGATTCCATCCGGACAATTCGTCCGCTGCCGCCTCGATGAAAGGAGAAGTGCCTTAGTGGTAACACTCTACCCCCTCTCTCTCGTTTGCTGTCCCCAACAGCTTTCCACAGGGATTAAAACCTCATCTCCAGCTGAGGTACTAGTAGACATCCGATGTTTACCACTAGGAGGTGAGAGTAGGTGTTGTTAGACAGAGGTGGGTTTTGAGAAAAACCTGTGGACGCTTGTGTCCTCTTGAATGCACATAACAACCCTTTTGAACATCTGCTTCTACTTCAAGCCCAATTAAATCAATGGCGCAAAGTTTTAAACAACTGATTTACTATATCTATTCCAAAATTGTAAACCTTTTGCTAACTAGTAAATTGCATTTGTAGGGTTTGAATTTGATGAACACAATTATTGTTAAGTAATAAATTATATATTATATATGTATAATGTATATCAAGGTTAAAGAACACACTTTTTCATAATCGGCAATATTAGCATGTTGCGTATGAGTTCTACTCGAGCCATGTTAATATGACTGAATTGCATAAAGTGTGTGAAATTGGCCTAGATATCGATTTGGTTTTTATTAAAGAAACAATTAAGCGATGAGTGTTGATTGACAACTTAAAGAAAACGGTCGTGTTTTAAATTAAAGCAAAATAATGTTTACATCTACAAATTAAACTTAACATCTGGCGCAGCCGGGAAACTAAACAAAAAATAAAATAAAAAACTGTTTCCACAGTAATATAAGATAAGTAGTAAATACGAAAAATATATTGCAATACCAAAAAAAAAAAAACAAAAACTATAGTGAATATTGGTGCGATGTTAAAAACGTAACTACCTATATACATAAGCTAAAATAAAACGACTGTACAGCACTCCCATCGCGAACCAAAAGTTTTGTTTTTCTTAGACAAACCAACAAAAAAAAATAAATATATTAAAAATATAAAAGTGAACAAATGCAAACTCCAATAAGTGTACAAGCATGAGCGACAAGTACACCACGCTTACGCAGGTTTTTGGAGAAAAAAGACTTTTTCGCTGGATAACTTGAGCCCAACCTTTTCTGAAGCAGAGGGTTCATCTGAACAATAGCATCAAGAACAGGAGCAGCAGCAACATCAAACTAGCTAGTCTGTAAGAGTTACTGTAAACTCTAATTGATGATGAATAAATAAATAAACAACAAGAGCAGCACCAAGAACAGGAGGTGCAGCAAAAGAAGCAACAACAAGTTCAAGAACAGAAACAGCAGCAAGAGACACAAAAACAAATTCAAGAACAGGAGCAGCAAGATCAGGAGCGACAGCGAGAACATCAACAAAATGTTCAAGAAGAATCAACGAAACCAAACCCGATTCATCATACGGAAATCCATCTGCGGCGTGGGAGGAAATATAATCGACCGCAAGCGCTTACCCAAACAGTAAACAGGTACGTTTACATTATAAAAAATAAAATAAAGAAAAAAACAAATAACAAAAAATGAATAACCAAAATGTTCATTCAATTATTTTTAATATGATACCAATGTTTTCGGCAGACGCTTGCACAAATATGGTTTCCGAATTGGAAACATTTATATCGTGTTGTGAATGTGCGAAAAATCATTATCAACTAAGGAAGAGAAAGATCTCTTCTTAAAGTTGATTCCTTTAAGGCTCCGTGGGCGAGCACTAGAATCTGCCCAAGAAGCTGGTATCACCTCCCTTGAAGAGTTGATTTATCTGCTAAAAAAGAAATTTTTAGACCAAAAAACTTACATTGTACTAACAAGTGAGTTGCGTTCAATGTACCAACTTCCGGGGAAAACCCGGATGATTTTTTTAATAGAATTAAATCATTTACAATAAAGTGTAAAGCAAAGGCAAAGGAACAATATATTATCTATGAGTAGGAATTAAACGTATTTGTTAGAGCTCCGCAAAAACTGAGGTGTAAACAGTCTTAGTTAAAAGTTATAATTATTAAAAGAGTGCTTATAAAATAGCCAAGACAAAGGCTAACAAAAGTGTGCAACTCGCAGTGAATTTGAGAAAAAAACTCTGAATAAAAAATAAAAAATTAGTTTTCCTTTTTCTTGAAAATATAAATATAAATGTCAAATATGTCAAGTGGAAATACTCAAGAGCGCCAGAGAAAGTTGAGGTCTGAGAAAGCATATTGTTCCTCTTCACCTCTCGCTCATTCATCCGCGACACCTTTGTCTTCCAAAAAGCTATGGGATCAAATTGAAAAGCGACTTGATATGTTATCTAGTAGCATAAGTGAATCTATTGTGAAGCAAATAAAGGATGCGATAGATCTATTGCACAAAAGCCTATCTGAACGCATTACGTCTCCTGAAAGTGAATTTAATGCTAAAATCAGAGATGTTGAAGTAAAATGCAATGAACGGTATAGTTCCATAGATAATGCTCTTCTTGCATGCACTGATAGAATCACTCACTTTGAAAATCAGTCTAACACCATCGATGATCTAAAAGAACAAATCTCAACAATGCAGATAAAAAACCATGCAAAAAACAACGATCGCTTGAAAGGAGAAATTGACGCATTAGCTAGACATCACATATCTGGAGATTTAGTACTTCATGGAATCCCATTTGTAAATAATGAATGTCTTGTTGACATTTTTCAAAAGCTATGCACAACTCTCAAACAGACTATAACAACACCTCTTCATATTTTCCGTACAATCCCAGTAAATAAATCGACGAGTGGTCCCATAATTGTAAAGCTTCCTCATGCACTAATCAAGAAACAATTGTTAATTGCCGCTGCAGATTTTGTCAAAACAAACGGAAGATCTGTCTCTCTTAATGATCTTGGTTATGACAGCAACAAATTTGTGAGAATTTATGAGAGTCTGACAAAACAAAATCACTCATTGAACCTCTTGTCCATATCTTGTTAATACAGGTGTCCCACAAGGGTCAGTTTTGGGACCCCTTCTATTTTCCGTATTTGTAAACGATCTTCCTGATAAGATTGTTAATAGTAATGTTCATATTTATGCAGATGATGTTACTATTTATTTGTCCAGGAGACCTGGGTTGTTAGAAGACTGCGTGGCTAGAGTGAATGAAGATCTCTGTCATATTATGACTTGGTCTGTTACAAATAAAATACACTTAAACCCACTTAAATCTGTCGGTATGGTGCTCTCAAGAAGTGAAATGTCTTTACACGATTGTCCTCCTCTAGATCTCAATGGCACACTTTTACCTTATGTTGAAAATGTTAAATACCTAGGTTTCAAGATAAACAGGAAATTGAGTTGTTGTGATGCTACTTCAGATACAATTACGAAAGTCTACAGTGGATTACGAAGTTTGAGATCATCTTCGAACTTATTGCTTCCGAAGATGAAATCGCATCTAGTTAAAACTTTATTAATGCCATATTTTTCTTACAATTGTATAGTATATCCTTGCTTAGACTTTGAATGTAAGCGGAAAATCAATGTCGCGTTTAACGATTGCATACGGTATATTTATAGTATTCCAAGGTATGTTAGTGTTTCGAGGTATAAGATGTCATTACTGGGAATGAGCTTGGATGATTATTATAAGTATAGATCGTTTCTGAAACTCCATGACATAATTCATAATCGTTGTCCCGAGTATTTGTATGATAATCTTACTTTTTTGCTATCGCCTAGAGGTCTGAAATTAGTCATACCACGGCTTACACATACAGTGGGGGAGCGATCTTATTTTGTTAGTGCAATTCGGTTTTGGAATAATCTTCCACACCAGTCGCAAAGAACTATTTCGTCGGGGGTATTTCGGGAGAAACTACTTATACACATGTCACAATAAACCCATTTTTTTTAATTGCATATCATAAAAAAAGTCTAAAATACTATTATACTCTTCAGTTGATATTCCTTCATAGATTATATTGTAATTAAATTTAATTTCCATATATTTGTGCCAATTATAAGTAATTAACATTTTGATACTAAATAATAAGATTTTATATCTTGAAGTACAATGTAAAACATTTTTAAATATGAAATAAATTGAAATTGATAATTGAACAATACCCTAGTTTGGTAGACGTTCTGACGCAAGAACTTAACGAAATTGCTCTGCACACCTTTAAAGTGGGAATCATCAACCCAAACCATACATTTTTCTTATTACAAGAAAATCAAAAGAGCTTAGATGACATTGTGCCAAAGGTGAGGTTATTGGAACAAACCGAAGGCTACATGTACACATGTCTACCATCAACCCATAATATAAATCCCCTCAACCACACATACAACCATACGTATATACCATCAACCCATAATTTAAATCCACTCAACCATACAATTAAGAATACCTATAACCCAAATCTACCTCACAACTTCAACTCTTACCCAAGTCATAATAATTTGCAAGCTCAGAATAATTCCTAACAGTTACAAAAAAGTCAATGCCCAACAATTTTCCACAAAAAACTGCAACTCGATCCAAATGCACTTTCTGTGGAAAATTGGGTCATAATTATGCAGAATGTCGTAATCGCAAATCGACACCATTCTGTTCGATTTGTAAGATATACGGCCATACATACAATCAACCGTTTGTATAAAAACAAACGCGAGTCTACCTCAATGAAATTGGGACTGATCAAGATTGTGGCCAATGCAATTTTTGTTTAAAAACCGGGGCATTCTATAAGCGATTGTTTGCCTAAAGCGAAATGGGAAACCAATGAACTTCGCAAACAGCTGGAGAATCTTCGTTTGGAAAACTCCAAGGGAAATGTGGCCAATACCCCGATAATTCCCAGACAAATGTAATCAGAACATAGGGTATAGTATATTCTTACCTATGGTTCAACTTCCATTAAACATAAGTAAGAATGGAAAAGTCCAACTCGTGGTTGACACGGGTGCTCAGATTTCAATTCTGAAGAAATCTGTCTTAAAAACATTAACAATTATAAAAAAGAATACGATATTAATTAAAACAATCAACAGCCAGAGTTCGACTGTTGGCTCAGTTACTGGTATCTTTGATCTTGATGATTCAGTTCCATGTGAATTCGAATTCCATATCGTGGAAGATGATCACCAAATATCAGGTGATGGCAATTTGGGAAATGATTTCTTGTTCCAGCATTGCAATACTGAAGGCAAAGCGCAACGTTTAAAGATCCTTGGAACGGAACCGAAAACTGAGAGTTACTTTGTTCCTTTTCAATGCGGGAATTCAAGAGGGATGAGTGCCAATCTTAGTTGTAATACTAAGCAAGTTGGGACATTTAGTCACTATAAAGTCGTGGAACAAAATGGAGGCTTACCAGAGGAGCGCTCTGAAGTCTCTATGCCAAAAGTACAAGAGAAAACAATTATTCTGGGTAAAAGTTTGGCAGAGGAAGCTAAAAATATATCCAATCTTAGTTCGGAATCTAATCATGTTGGAATATTTCTGAACTGAGAATGGCGGGTTTACAGAAGACTTTGGACACATTTTTTGTGTTGAAGAACAAGACTATATTCATAAAACAAAAATGGAGAGAGAAGATAAAATTCTTCAAATAGTCAAACTGGGCGAAGATTTAAATAATGAAGAAGAAAATGCTCTTATTGACTTGTTGTACGAATATGAAGATATTTTTCATATGAACGGGGATAAACTTTCATGTACAGCAAGTATAGAACATTCTATTAAAACATCACCCACTCAACCATCAATAAACCAAAAAATGTATCGCCTACATTATGTCCATCGAGAAGTGATAGAGAAACAAGTTTCTCAAATGTTGGAACAAGGAGTCATTGAAAAAAGCAACAGTCCTTGGAATTCACCTCTACTGGTAGTTCCCAAAAAATCGGAACCAGATGGCGAGAAGCGTTGGAGGATCGTGGTAGACTATCGAAAACTAAACGAAGCCACGATAGGCGAAGCCTTCCCACTGCCTAGAATAGAAGATATTCTGGACCATTTGGGACATGCTCGATACTTTACCACACTTGACCTTGCAAGCGGCTACCATCAAATAAAAGTGAACGAACAAGACAAAGAAAACACTGCTTTCAGTACTCCTGGCGGACATAATCATTTTCGACGAATGCCATTTGGTTTAAAAGGAGCATCTGCAGCTTTCCAGAGATTAATGAATTTCGTTCTAACTGGAAAGTCTGGTTTAAAATCATGGGTCAATAAAGATGATATACTAGTATTTGCGAGTAATTTAAAATCGTATATTGAAAAACTGGCCAACATTTTTAATGATTTAAGAATTTTAAAACTTCAAACAGAAAAATGTTGCTTCCTACAAAAGGAAATAGGTTATTTAGGTCATAAATGTGCAGTCGAAGGAGTTCAACCTACCCGGATCGAATTGGTCCTGTAAAAAACTTTCCTATTCCAAAAACAGTCAACCAAGTCCAATCGTTTATAGGTTTCGCAAATTATTATCGTTAATTTATACGAAATTTCTCAGAAATAGCATCTCCTATAAATAAACTCTTGCGAAAAGACATTAAATTCAATTGGGATGCAAAATGCCAAGATGCTTTCGAAAAATTAAAATCTTTCTTAATAACCCTGCCTGTTTTAATCTACCCTGACTTCAAGAAAACTTTCGTACTGACTACTGACGCAAGTAATGAGGCTTTGGGCACAGTTATGTCTCAAGGAGAACTAGAAAATGAATAACCCATTGCTTACGCAAGTCGATCGTTAAATAAAGCTGAAAACGGTTTTCCACCCTAGAAAATGAACTTCTCGCAATTGTGTGGGCTGTAAATAATTTAAGATGCTATCTATATGGTAGACATTTTAAAGTTTTTACGGATCACAAACCGTTGCGTGGACAAATGAATGTTAAGGACCCTACCAGTAGAATACGGCTTCGACATAAATTGTCAGAATATGATTTCAAAATTGAATATAAAAAGAAAGATAACGCTTGCGCGGATGCCTTAAGTGGAATTCTTCTTAAAACCGCTCCTTCTGAGATAGACTCGCTGTATGTTCTGTAGTAACTCGTTCCAAATCGAAAAAAAATGACGAGAACACTATTGTTATTACTGATCAGAAGAATGCTCAAAGTGATTTGGACAAAGAAGTTTTCCTCTTAGAAGATCAGACTAGAGACATTTCTCAACAAGCGAAATCAGAGGTCAAATTACTCACTGACCAAGATGAAATTAAAACAGTTTTGAGAGAATATCACGATCTTCCGCTTGGAGGATATCAAGGTATCTTCAAAACTTTTAAACGTATAAGAAATAATTTTAAATGGAAAGGTATGCTGAAAGATATCGAAAAGTACATCCGAAATTGCAAAAATTGTCAAACCAATAAGATAGGCAGAGAACACAAAATGCCGATGGAACTTTTTATGGATAAAGTAGGACCTTTACCAATCACTGAAAGAGGTAACAAATTTATCTTAACTTTCGAAGATGATCTGGCAAAATTTATGGATGTAGTAGCAATACCCGATATGGAGGCTAAAACAGTTGCTACAACATTTTTTGAAGAAATAATTAGATAGATAGATAGATAGATAGATAGATACAAAATTTTATTTTCCACAAAGTTTTTTACAAATGGTTGGATTTCATTATAATAAAATTAAATTAAATGACAATAACTTTTTAAGTTGCCTGTCAGGTTAAAGTGTTGACTATATTAAATTTATTTAAGCTTAGCTATGGATTTGTTTTTTTTTTTTTTTTTTTAAGAATATTCATTTATGATTAGATTTCGATATCTTAGAGCGTTTTTTAAGAAATTGTAAAGTTGCGTATAACTTTGTCCGTTGAGAATTTCGAGGAACTGGTCACGATTAAGGCTTTCACGTCCAAAGAACTGTCTTCTGTATGTCCGAAAACAAGGGCACACTCCTACGAAGTGGTATGCATTTTCAGTAGCATCAAGGTTACAGATCGTACAAATGCCAACCGAATCTCTTCTAAATGCTCTTGCATTGAGATTAAGCAATCCGCACCTGGCCTTCAACACCATACTTATCATCTCGCGTGAGTTACTGTCTTCGAAGTAGTTTGGCACCTCGGCATAGTTCAGGTTACAATACTCATCGTGGAAGCATGATTGAAGAGCTCTGTTTGTGTGTTCTACCCAGTGTCTTTCCATGAGTTTTGCGCAAGTTTCTGTATGCAATGCTTTCCACTGAGACTTTGTAGACCAGTTAAACTCGATGTTGACTTCATTAAAGAGTTCTGACCATTCATTAGCCCAGTAAATTTGCTTTCTCACAATGACATCTGAAAGTTGTCTCGGCAATCTGTTTAAGAGAAGGGTGCTTAATCTTTGGATGAATTTGAAATGGAGTTAAAGTGTTGAAAGGAAGGCTTTTGGAAGTCCTGTTTCTAGATTGAGTACGTAGTTTGGCGTGTTACTAGGTAAGGAAAAACATCTTTTAAGGAAAAACCGTTGCATTTTTTTCTACTTCGTTATACTCGGAATATCCCCAAACTTGAGCACAGTAGTTCATAAATGATTTTGAAGCAGCTTCATATATCTTATACTTAGCTGAGTGTTGTATGTTTTTGTTTCTGATGAAGTTTGACCAGGTAGCATTTATTGAATTTTTTGACATTGCAAGTCTCTGCGTAAGATGCTCTGTCCACGACATATTGTTAGTCAGAGTAACTCCTAGGTACTTATACTTGTTTGATATTTTGATTTCATCGCTGTTAAAAGTCCATTTTTCCTCAGCTGCCCGGCGTCCACCGTTTCGAAAAATTACTATTTCTGATTTTCCTAAGTTCACAAGCATATTCCATTTTGTACAATAATTTGCGAAGCTATTTATCATTGCTTGCAAGGAAGCAGGATTGTCGGATAGTAGCACAATATCGTCTGCATAAAGTAAAACTTTTACTGATATGTTTTTAAGAGTTACTCCTCCTGGTAGATCAGAGTCGAGGTCATTCAAGAACAGGATAAATAGCAGAGCACTGAGAACGCATCCCTGTTTAACACCTCGATTGATAGGAAAAAAGTCACTGATATATGATCCATTCCATACTATTGCAATGTTGTTGTAATAGAGAGCCTTAAGGATTGCAAGCATTTTTGTGGATATTCCCAATAGTGTTAATTTGTGAAACAAAGCGCCTCTGTTTATGTTGTCGAACGCAGCTTTCAAATCTATAAAAAACGCATAAATTTTCTTTCTTTTGTTGAGTTGTAGCTTTATAAGGCAAGAGAGATTGAAAATTTGGTCCACAGTTGAGTAGTTTTGTCTGTAAGAAATAATTAGTAGATATCTTATTCCAAAAATACTCGTTACAGATAATGGAACAAGTTTTTACTTTCCATTTGTTCCGTTAAATATGTAAAATTTTGAAAGTAAAAAAGATAGAAACGACCCCATATCACCCACAATCCAGTGGTTCCTTAGAAAGATCGCACAGACCTTTAGTTGATTATCTAAGAACATTTGTAGATCAAAACCCATCTTCATGGGATAATCACTTGCGGGCAGCGATGTTTGTGAGGAATAACTCAGTACATGCCACTCCGAAACTATCACCAATTGAATGTCTCTTTGGTTTAAAAGCTACGGTTCCTAGTAACTTATGTAGAGAGCCCCAACCTTTGAATAATCATGAAAATTATTTTTATGTGTTACGAAATAATCTGCAAAAGGCGCACAAAATAGCTCGAGAAAATTTATTTGCTAGTAAAAAATCTTCGAAAAAATATTACGATTCCAAAATTAATCCGGTTAGTTTTCATATAGGCGATAAGGTTTTGCTTCGAAATCCAGCAAGATCCAACAAGTTTACTTCATATTGGCAAGGACCTTTGTCCGTCCAGTTAATGGCCCAGTTAATGCCACTTTACAAATAGGCAATCGAAAACGTAACGTTCATTTTAAACGATTGACATTTTTCAACGAAAATTAATAAAACTTTTTAGACATCCTCGATTTTTCATTCCATGATTCGCCAGTTTTAAGGACACCAAAAGTTTAGAGATATTGCGATCGTCTGCTTTACATGCCGCATTGCGTGCTGGTAGTAAAACAGCTAAGGTTTTAGAATCGGAATGGGAAAATTTAGAAAATAAAAGGACCACAAATGATTTGGGCGACCTGCATTGTGCCTGATCGGGAAACTATTGATTGCTCAGAACTTGGTCTGGGCCAGTAGCGCAACAATCAGTCACGATGAAGTGCTTGTTTTACCTCCTCGTGGTGGTCCCCGGGCAACTATTTATGTATCCCAATATACATAAATAGGCCAAAATTACAAGTGCGAAAAGGCCTAGCTTTCTAGGATAGGTTACGGAGGTTAGCATTCTCCGTAACTGAAATCAACCCGCTACCGAAACCAACACTACGCCTCGGATAATTAATGATAACTCGTTGACGACTTTTGGCTATTGTACCCGGACAAAGATTGGTTTCTGGAATGTGAAGACGCTTCTTGACAATGGAAAAGAAGGTCCTTAGAATGCCAGATTCCTGCAACTAGAGAAGGAATTCATGCGGTATAGGATGGACATCTTAGGGATAAGTGAAGTTAGATGCCTTGGTTCGGGGAAGTTCAAGTCACCAACCCGTAACACTGTACTATTCTATTCCGGAAAAACACCTGGAAGCGCTCGGGAATCTGGCGTTGGATTGCTGCTTTCCAAAACAGCTCTCAAAAGCCTAATTTCCTGGGAGCCTTTAGGTGACAGGATCCTGAAAGCCAGGTTCCGGACTAGAGTACGTCGCGTCACCATCATACAGTGTTACGCCCCAACTTTGCTCTCTTCTGACGAGGAGAAGGAGGCCTTTTATAACCGGCTGAGTGCTGCTTATGATAGCGTTAGTTATGGTGATGGGAGACTTAAATGCCAAGGTTGGCAATGACAACACTGGGCTAAGGCATGTCATGGGAAAACATGGTGTTGGTAACCGAAACGACAATGGCGAACGATTTGTCGATTTCTGCAACGCCAACGGCCTTGTTATTGGAGGGACCATGTTCGAGCATAAGACGTGCCACAAAGTCAGTTGGGTGTCGACTGACAGACAAGCAACTTCCAACCAAATTGACCACTTCGCGATCAGCCGGCGTTTTAGAAGCAGTCTCCAGGACGTCCGTAACAGAAGAGGTGCTGACATGGGAATGGCCCGGGACCACCATCTGATGGTTGCTACCGTAAGATTGCGTACAGCTGCAGTTCAGAGATCCCAAGGAAACACTCGAATGCCCAAGTTTAATACAGATAGACTAAAGGATCCCGCAGTGCGCCAACAACTAGGAGACCACCTTTCACAAGGATTGAACGCAATCAGCAGCACGGAAACCACATCCATCGAAAATCATTGGTGTGCTGTGAAAAATGTGTTCATATTCGGTGCTGAAAGTATAGTCGGCCGGGCGAAAGGAAGAAATAGTGCTTGGCTTTCCGACGAAACTTGGGCAAGGATCGAAGAAAGGAAACACCTTAAAGCTCGCATCGCAGCTACCCCAGCAGCAGGGAGAAACGAGCTTGAGTCTACGTACCGCATGAAGATGAGGGAAGTTCACCGTAGTGTGCGACGTGATAAGCGTAACTACATCAACGCACTGGCTACAGAAGCAGAAGAAGCCGCTAGTAGGTGTGACAGAAGGACCGTCTACAGAATTACCAAAGAGCTCACTGGTGTCCAGAGCTCTAAACAACACCTGGTTAAAGACACAAACGGATCCCTACTAATTTCGGATGAGGACCAGCTCATAAGGTGGAGGGAACACTTTTCTGCGGTTTTAAACCGCGTTTTCGCAAGTGAAGTGAACCCTATTCCCACTGAGCTACCCGAAGTAATAATTTCCCGAATACGCACCGTACCCCCCAGTAAAGAAGAAATTATCACCGCCATCAAAGCACTGAAGAACAACAAAGCGGTTGGACTTGACGGTATTCCTGCAGAGCTCTTAGGAGCAGCCCCAACGACATCGAGCGAGCTACTGCACCCACTTATTAAGAGAGCTTGGGAAACAGAGAGCTTTCCTGAAGAGTGGAAAAAAGGAATGATTGTCAAGCTCCCAAAGAAAGGAGATTTCACACAGTGCGAAAACTGGAGAGGAATATGTGTTCTGCCTGCAGTAGCCAAGATAATAGCAAGGATAATATTGGACCGAATTAAAGACCACCTCGGAGACACGCTCGACGCCGAATAAGCAGGTTTCCGCACTGGATCTTCCTGTGTGGATCACATCAACACCTTGCGGATCATCATCGAACAGTGCGTTGAATATTGATCACCACTTCACCTGCTGTTCATCGATTTTGAAAAGGCGTTCGACAGTGTCAATAGAGAATTTATTTGGCTTGCTTTGCACAGGAGGGGCATCCCAGATAAATTGATTGCTATTATCAAGGCTACATATGATGGATCCAGGTGTCACGTTTTGCACAAAGGTAGGCTGTCAGAGGAGTTTGAAATCCAAAGTGGAGTTAGGCAAGGCTGTATACTGTCACCAATACTGTTCCTGTTGGTGATAAGTGACGTACTGCACGCAGCTTTGTCAAATGGAAATGGAGGAATTCAGTGGACTCTGCAATCTCACCTCAAACATCTGGACTACGCGGACGACGTATGCTTACTCTCTCATAGGATCATGGATCTCCATCAAATGACAACAAGGGTGGAGAGAGAAGCAGAAATCGTAGGGCTTAAGATCAACTCGGCAAAAACTAAAAGGATCAGCCTTGGAACTTCCTCATCAATCCAAGTAAATATTTCTGGACAACCGGTAGAGATGGTAGAGGATTTCCAATATCTTGGGAGTATTGTCTCTACGGGTGGCGGAACTGAACTGGACGTAAACAGCCGAATCAGAAAAGCAAAGGCTGCGTTCGGAATGCTGTCCAAAATATAGAGAAACAACTCTTTTAGCTTAAAGACCAAGTTACGACTGTTCCGCTCCAATGTTGAATCCGTTCTGCTTTACGGCTGCAGCACTTGGAAAGTCACTGACACTGTCACTAGAATGCTGCAAATCTTCGTTAATAGATGTCTACGAAACATCTTGAGAATTTTCTGGCCCAACCGTATCTCCAATGCCGAACTTCATTTGAGAACGGGTCAGGAGCCCATAGACTCCATTATACGAAGAAGAAAGTGGCAGTGGATTGGCCATACGCTTCGAAAAGGCGATCGGTGCATTGCATCTCAAGCAATGCAGTGGAACCCGCTCACACAGGAGGGAAGACAAGTGGGCCGGCCTAGAAGTACATGGCGAAGAACGGTCGAACAGGAATCGGCACGACTGGGGAAAAGTTGGAGAGAGCTGAAATATATTTCAAGAAATCGTACACGATGGCGCGTAGGTGTAGTGGAGGCCCTATGTCCCGTAAGGGAAACATCACGGACGTAATAGGTCCGAGGACCTAAGTAAGTAAGTACAAATGATTTACATCTGAAATTTAATATCCTGCTGAATACCTATTAGGCATTGTTTTTACAATTTTAATAAGTGCCAAGTGTTGCACGATTAAGGGCAAATGTTTAAGTTCTACCGTTTTGGACAATTCTTTAAGGGAAAGACCACGAGATGTACAAATCATTTCAGCACCAGTAACGATTTCAAGACGAGACCAGATTTTTCAAGCCTCTGTCAAAAACAATATTCATTAAGGCTTATGTTATGATAATATAAATTGAAAATAAAACTCGAATAGCAAAAATATTATAAAAAATCTAATAATTATTTCTAAAAACAAGAGTACGTAATAAATATTACATAAATACAATTTAAAAAAAAAATATATATCAAAGAGTAATTTAAGTAATAAAGAATCAATTAATTATACTTAAATACAAATTAAGTAAAAAAAAATAAAGAAAACAAGATAGGTATCAAATAGTAAATTAAGTAGAAAAAAGATTTAAATAATGAAAAAAAAAAATGCTCTCATGGAATTAATTTAAAAACAAAGACAAACAATATTTAAAAAAAAATCAAATAGTATTTAAGCTTGCATGTAGTTGGCCCACCAACTATTGAGTTGAGCAAAACTGTTAATTGCAATCGTTTGTACATCGTTTGTCTACGTTTGTACAAGTTTTAGATTCGTTTGTACACTCACCGTTTTTTTTGTATAGCCACTTCAAATAAATTTACGGAGTTTGGCCCACCAACTATAACGCTCAAAAAATCTGGAAATGCAGTTCGATAGATAATCGTTTGTCTATGTTTGTCATTTTTTTTTTCGTTTGTATACGTCCCAAATTTTGTTGACAAAAAAATTTGTTTTAACCAAATTTTATTAAAATTTTAAAACATATGCATTCGTTTGTTTCTTTTTCATCGTATTAATTTTTTAAATTTGTATTTATATCTATTTTTAATTAATTATTACTTTTTTTGGGACATGTAGTTGGCCCACCAACTATAACGCTCGAAAAATCTAAGAACGCAGTTCGATAGAAAATAGTTTGTCTATGTTTGTCTTTTTTTTCGTTTGTATACATCCCAAATTTTTTTGACAAAAAATCTTTTTTTTAACCAAATTTTATTTAAATTTTAAAACATATGCATTCGTTTGTCTCTTTTTTATAATGTTTTTTCATCGTGTTAATTTTTTAAATTTGTATTTATTTCTATTTTTAATTAATTATTACTTTTTTGGGACATGTAGTTGGCTCAGCAACTTTAACGCTCGAAAAATCTAAAAACGCATTTTGATAGAAAATCGTTTGTCCAAGTTTGTGTTTTTTTTTGCGTTTGTATACGTCCAAAATTTTTTGACAACAAAATTTTTTTAACCAAATTTTATTAAAATTTTTATTTTTGATAATGATTTCTTATCGTATTAATTGTTTTAATTTGTATTTATTTCTATTTTTAATTAATTATATATTAATTATATGGAGCATGTAATTGGCCCACCAACTGTAACGCTCGAAAAATCTAAAAACGCAGTTCGATAGAAAATAGTTTGTCTATGTTTGTCTTTTTTTTTCATTTGTATACGTCCCAAATTTTGTTGACAATAATTTTTTTTAACCAAATTTTATTAAAATTTTAAAACATATGTATTCGTTTATCTCTTTTTTATAAGGCTTTTTCATCGTGTTAATTTTTTTAATTTGTATTTATTTCTATTTTTATTTAATTATTTCTTTTTTTGGGACATGTAGTTGCCCACCAACTATACCGCTTGAAAAATCTAATAACGCAGTTCGATAGAAAATCATTTGTCTACGTTTGTCTTTTTTTTTCGTTTGGATACGTCCCAAATTTTTTTGACAAAAAAAAAAAAAAATTTAACCAAATTTTATTAAAATTTTAAAAGTTATGCATTTGTTTGTCTCCTTTTTATTATGATTTTTCATCGTGTTAATTTTTTTAATTTGTATTTATTTCTATTTTTAATCGATTATTACTTTTTTTTTGGACACCAACTCTTTTATTTGGGTATCCACAGAGTCAACTTGTATGCGAAATTGCGATAATTAAGACTTTATTCTTTTTTTTTTCTATTCTTTGTAATGCATTTAGGCGGCATTTAAAAAGACTTAAGTTACATCTTGAGCATATTATTTATTCAGTTAAAATAATTTAAAAAAAGCAAACAAAAATAATTTGAATTCTATAGATACTTGTTCAATAACTTGAATTTTGCCGTCGGCTTAACGCTTTTAACGAGTTTCTTTTCTGTATGAAATAGAAAGTATCTATATGTACCAATACCTATACATGCCTATAATAGATATTGTTAGGTAGTTCCAAAATTGTTGAGAACCTACCTAACTACCTACGAGTTTTGGCTGTTTCAGCGAATGGCTTAGGGGGGTTTACTTAAAATTAATCAAAATTATTTTAACTCGAACATAATCATGAAAAGCGTATTTCCTGTAGTTCCAAAAACCCAATTTTAATAAAAATTCAGCATGCCTGACCAAAAAAATACCTGCATATGATATACTCGTGTCAGAAGCAAATACATTTTTGTCTCAAATAGCTGAAGGCCAGTCGAAATGTAATTTTTAATTAAAAAAATTAAATAGTGGATTTTTTTTATTTTAATCGTTAGAGGGGTTCATAAAGAGTGTTCAATACGGTTTTCGACCGCCTACCTCTTTTGCGTTAGCCACCATTTTGAATTTTCGGAAAATCGGTTTTTGTTAAATAACTCGTTTATTTTCAGCCTTTCACTAAAAACGCCCTTCACAAAAGTTGTTTAAAATTTAATTATCTACAACTTTGGTGGAAACAATTTTTTGTCTAAGATTGATAGTTTTCCTTAGTCCAATGCGTTTCGGTCCTGATAACAATTACAGTGGACCTCATCAGTTAGAGCTGTAATTGTTACCTTTCTAAGACGCAATATTTTAGTCGATGGCTACCGACGTTTATAAATTTTACAGCATAAACACACTGCAAATTATATTTTTGTAGGGGAACATGGTTACATTCAAGCACCTAGATATAGATATAGATATTATGCCCGTGGTCTGGCGAAGGTAATAAAGAAAGAAAAAACCTAGACAATAGAAGTTATATTGTTTTTGTTTTTATTTTAGTGGACTGTATTGAATGAAATTCAATAAAAAGTATTTAAGCGACCTTTAGTCCAATGCGTTTCGGTCCTGATAACAATTACAGTGGACCTCATCAGTTAGAGCTGTAATTGTAACCTTTCTAAGACGCAACATTTTAGCATAAACACACTGCAAATTATATTTTTCTAGGGGAACATAGTTACATTCAGACACCTAGATATAGATATTATGCCCGTGGTCTGGCGAAGGTAATAAAGAATGAAAAAACCTAAACAATAGAAGTTATATTGTTTTTGTTTTTATTTTAGTGGACTGTATTGAATGAAATTCAATAAAAAGTATTTAATCGACCTTTAGTCCAATGCGTTTCGGTCCTGATAACAATTACAGTGGACCTCATCAGTTAGAGCTGTAATTGTTACCTTTCTAAGGCGCAACATTTTAGTCGATGGCTACCGACGTTTATAAATTTTACAGCATAAACACACTGCAAATTATATTTTTGTAGGGGAACATGGTTACATTCAGACACCTAGATATAGATATAGATATTATGCCCGTGGTCTGGCGAAGGTAATAAAAAAAGAAAAAACCTAAACAATAGAAGTTATATTGTTTTTGTTTTTGTTTTAGTGGACTGTATTGAATACTTTTTATTGAATTTCATTCAATACAGTCCACTAAAATAAAAACAAAAACAATATAACTTCTATTGTTTAGGTTTTTTCTTTCTTTATTGATAGTTTTCGATATAATCCGGGAATTGTGATTCCAACCCGTTATTTATAGGTTATCCGCAATAAAGGATATTTTTGTATAAAAACAAAAGGATAAAGTTTTTTTTTTTTCAATAATTAAGGGAGCCGTAAGGAGTCTAAATAAAAAATTCGACCTCCTATCTCTTCAACTTTGGCCGCCATCTTGAATTTAAAGCAATTTGGTTTTTGTTACACAAATCATTAACGAACTAGCTTTTTGTGACTTATGCGACTCTTGATTAAAATTGATAATTTTCGACTTCAGTTGAAAATCAAGTTATCCAAACTAAGACTAGAACAGGATGCCTAGTCCACAGATCATTGATAGTTAAATAACTCGTTTATTTTCAGCCTTTCACTAAAAACGCCCTTCACAAAAGTTGTTTAAAATTTAATTATCTACAACTTTGGTGGAAACAATTTTTTGTCTAAGATTGATAGTTTTCCTTAGTCCAATGCGTTTCGGTCCTGATAACAATTACAGTGGACCTCATCAGTTAGAGCTGTAATTGTTACCTTTCTAAGACGCAATATTTTAGTCGATGGCTACCGACGCTTATAAATTTTACAGCATAAACACACTGCAAATTATATTTTTGTAGGGGAACATGGTTACATTCAGACACCTAGATATAGATATAGATATTATGCCCGTGGTCTGGCGAAGGTAATAAAGAAAGAAAAAACCTAGACAATAGAAGTTATATTGTTTTTGTTTTTATTTTAATGGACTGTATTGAATGAAATTCAATAAAAAGTATTTAAGCGACCTTTAGTCCAATGCGTTTCGGTCCTGATAACAATTACAGTGGATCTCATCAGTTAGAGCTGTAATTGTAACCTTTCTAAGACGCAACATTTTAGTCGATGGCTACCGACGTTTATACATTTTACAGCATAAACACACTGCAAATTATATTTTTGTAGGGGAACATGGTTACATTCAGACACCTAGATATAGATATAGATATTATGCCCGTGGTCTGGCGAAGGTAATAAAGAAAGAAAAAACCTAGACAATAGAAGTTATATTGTTTTTGTTTTTATTTTAATGGACTGTATTGAATGAAATTCAATAAAAAGTATTTAAGCGACCTTTAGTCCAATGCGTTTCGGTCCTGATAACAATTACAGTGGATCTCATCAGTTAGAGCTGTAATTGTAACCTTTCTAAGACGCAACATTTTAGTCGATGGCTACCGACGTTTATACATTTTACAGCATAAACACACTACAAATTATATTTTTCTAGGGGGACATAGTTACATTCAGACACCTAGATATAGATATTATGCCCGTGGTCTGGCGAAGGTAATAAAGAATGAAAAAACCTAAACAATAGAAGTTATATTGTTTATGTTTTTATTTTAGTGGACTGTATTGAATGAAATTCAATAAAAAGTATTTAATCGACCTTTAGTCCAATGCGTTTCGGTCCTGATAACAATTACAGTGGACCTCATCAGTTAGAGCTGTAATTGTTACCTTTCTAAGACGCAACATTTTAGTCGATGGCTACCGACGTTTATAAATTTTACAGCATAAACACACTGCAAATTATATTTTTCTAGGGGAACATGGTTACATTCAGACACCTAGATATAGATATAGATATTATGCCCGTGGTCTGGCGAAGGTAATAAAGAAAGAAAAAACCTAAACAATAGAAGTTATATTGTTTTTGTTTTTGTTTTAGTGGACTGTATTGAATACTTTTTATTGAATTTCATTCAATACAGTCCACTAAAATAAAAACAAAAACAATATAACTTCTATTGTTTAGGTTTTTTCTTTCTTTATTGATAGTTTTCGATATAATCCGGGAATTGTGATTCCAACCCGTTATTTATAGCTTATCCGCAATAAAGGATATTTTTGTATAAAAACAAAAGGATAAAGTTTTTTTTTCAATAATTAAAGGAGCCGTAAGGAGTCTAAATAAAAAATTCGACCTCCTATCTCTTCAACTTTGGCCGCCATCTTGAATTAAAAGCAATTTGGTTTTTGTTAAACAAATCATTAACGAACTAGCTTTTTGTGACTTATGCGTAATTACTCTTGATAAAAATTGATAATTTATGACTTCAGTTGAAAATCAATGTATCCGAACTACTATTCGTTTCCGCATCACCGCTGGGTTTTTAAGTTTATATATTTTTTTTTACTATTTTTTTTTTCTAGATTGTAATCAGGATTATTCTTTTTCATTTTGTAGTTGGACCTACACTTAGTTCAAAATTTTCGTTTAAGGTGGAATGTGTGTGTAATGTAAGGCAAATTGTGGGAAAATGTGTGGATGTCGAAAATCCGGGCTGAAATGTTCCGTTTTATGCCAAAACTGCACTAAAGAGACTTGTGAAAACATAACCGAAATTCGAGACCTACTCGATCATATTGATGATATTTGTGATGATAACAACTCCCTTATGAAATCAACCTATGACATGAGCCGTACTAATTTAAACGTACATTTTAAAGTAAGTGCAGGTCCATCTTCAAAAAAATAAACGTTAAACAAAACACAATACAAAATAATCAAAAAACAAAACAAAAAAAATTGCTATCAATGATCTGTGGACTAGGCATCCTGTTCTAGTCTTAGTTTGGATAACTTGATTTTCAACTGAAGTCGAAAATTATCAATTTTAATCAAGAGTCGCATAAGTCACAAAAAGCTAGTTCGTAAATGATTTGTTTAACAAAAACCAAATTGCTTTAAATTCAAGATGGCGGCCAAAGTTGAAGAGATAGGAGGTCAATTTATTTTTTATTTAGACTCCTTACGGCTCCCTTAATTATTGAAAAAAAAAAACTTTATCCTTTTGTTTTTATACAAAAATATCCTTTATTGCGGATAACCTATAAATAACGGGTTGGAATCACAATTTCCGGATTATATCGAAAACTATCAATCTTAGACAAAAAATTGTTTCCATCAAAGTTGTAGATAATTAAACTTTAAACAACTTTTGTTAAGGGCGATTTTAGTGAAAAGTTGAAAATAAACGAGTTATTTAACAAAAAACGATTTTCCGAAAATTTAAAATGGCGGCTAGCCCAAAAGAGCTAGTTGGTCGAAAACCGTACTGAACAAACTTTTTATGACCCCCCCTAATGATTAAAAGAAAAAAAATCTACTATTTAATTTTTGTAAGGTAATGTACTAATACAAGAAAGGGTAGAAGCAAAATGTGAAAAGTAATTTTTTTCACACAAATTTGGCAGTCGCGTGGAATCTTTCCCACTTTCAATTTGACATGTATTAATACATAGTGGCCTAGTGTGGAAGGGATACTACAAGTTCATTTTTGCAATGTAAATTCTGGGGTTCCATACCTACTAGAGTGAGATAGAGAAAGAAGAAGTAGATGTGGCCTTTTCTTCTAAGGTTGAAGTAGGATGAAGCAATAATTTTAAAAAAAGAAGTGGATTTCAATATATTGGCGATGGTGCAAAGTAGGAAGTATTTTTGAAAATAAATTGAAAAAAAAAGAAGTAGACCTACTTCAATTGAAGTAAAGTGGCAACACTGCCTCTGACTTGTGCGATCTGCGATGAGGATGACGGTGAGTGAAGTTTATTTTTCTAAAACTAGGTATCAACAAGAGCTGGGTAGCTATTTAATTTTCGGTTGAAATATTTTTCTTAAAAGGCATATAGGTATTTTCTTTGTAAAAGTAGCTATTTGAGACAAATATGTATTTGCTTCGGACACGAGTAAATCATATGCAGGTATTTTTTTATTCAGGCATGCTGAATTTTTATTAAAATTGGGTTTTTGGAACTACAGGAAATACGCTTTTCATGATTATATTCGAGTTAAAATAATTTTGATTTATTTTAAGTAAACCCCCCTAAGCCATTCGCTGAAAAAACAGCCAAAACTCGTAGGTAGTTAGGTAGGTACTCAACAATTTTGGAACTACTTATTAATATCTATAATAGGCATGTATAGGTATTGGTACCTATAGTTACTTTCTATTTCATACAGAAAAGAAACTCATTAAAAGCGTTAAGCCGACGGCAAAATTCAAGTTTTTGAACAAGTACCTATAGAATTAGAATTATTTTTGTTTGCTTTTTTTAAATTATTTTAACACTGAATAAATAATATGCACAAGGTGTAACTTAAGTCTTTTTTAATGCAGCCTAAATGCAGGACACTCCTTAAAAAGAATAGAAAAAAAAGAATAAAGCCTTAATTATCGCAATTTCGCATACAAGTTGAAACTGTGGATACCCAAATAAAAGAGAATGCTGTTGGTGAGACAACTGCATGTCCCAAAAAAAGTAATAATCAATTAAAAATAGAAATAAATACAAATTAAAAAAATTAACACGATGAAAAATCATTATAAAAAGGAGACAAACGAATGCATACCTTTTAAAATTTTAATTAAATTTGGTTCATTTTTTTTTTGTCAAAAAAATATGGGACGTATACAAACGAAAAAAAACGACAAACGTAGACAAACGATTTTCTATCGAACTGCGTTTTTAGATTTTTCGAGCGGTATAGTTGGTGGGCCAACTACATGTCCCAAAAAAAGTAATAATTAATTAAAAATAGAAATAAATACAAATTAAAAAAATTAACACGATGAAAAAGCATTATAAAAAAGAGACAAATGAATGCATATGTTTTAAAATTTTAATAAAATTTGGTTAAAAAAAATTATTGTCAAAAAAATTTGGGACGTATACAAACGAAAAAAAAGACAAACATAATCAAACGATTTTCTATCGAACTTCGTTTTTAGATTTTTCGAGCGTTACAGTTGGTGCGCCAACTACATGCTCCATATAATTAATATATAATTAATTAAAAATAGAAATAAATACAAATTAAAAAAATTAATACGATAAAAAATCATTATTAAAAATAGACAAACGAATGCATGTTTTAAAATTTTAATAAAATTTGGTTAAAAAAAATTTTGTTATCAAAAAAATTTGGGACGTTTACAAACGAAAAAAAAAGTCAAACGTAGACAAACGATTTTCTATCAAACTGCGTTTTTAGATTTTTCGAGCGTTATAGTTGGTGGGCCAACTACATGTCCCAAAAAAAGTAATAAGTAATTAAAAATAGAAATAAATACAATTTTAAAAAATTAACACGATGAAAAATCATTATAAAAAAGAAACAAAAAAAATATATGTTTTAAAATTTTAATAAAATTTGGTTAAACAAAATTTTTTTGTCAAAATATTTTGGGACGTATACAAACGAAAAAAAAATGACAAACATAGACAAACGATTTTCTATCGAACTGCGTTTTTAGATTTTTCAAGCGTTATACTTGGTGGGCATGTTCCTAAAAAAGTAATAAATAATTACAAATAGAAATAAATACAAATTTAAAAAATTAACACGATGAAAAATCATTATAAAAAAGAGACAAACGAATACATATGTTTTAAAATTTTAATAAAATTTGGGTAAAAAACATTGTGTTGTCAAACAAATTTGGGACGTAAACAAACGAAAAAAAAGACAAACATAGACAAACGATTAGCTATCGAACTGCATTTCCAGATTTTTCGAGCGTTATAGTTGGTGGGCCAAATTCCGTAAATTTATTTGAAGTGGCTATATAAAAAAACGGTGAGTGTACAAACGATTTTTTTTTTCTTTTAATCGTTAGAGGGGTTCATAAAGAGTGTTCAATTCGGTTTTCGACCGCCTACCTCTTTTGCGTTAGCCACCATTTTGAATTTTCGGAAAATCGGTTTTTGTTAAATAACTCGTTTATTTTCAGCCTTTCACTAAAAACGCCCTTTACAAAAGTTGTTTAAAATTTAATTATCTACAACTTTGGTGGAAACAATTTTTTGTCTAAGATTGATAGTTTTCCTTAGTCCAATGCGTTTCGGTCCTGATAACAATTACAGTGGACCTCATCAGTTAGAGCTGTAATTGTTACATTTCTAAGACGCAATATTTTAGTCGATGGCTACCGACGTTTATAAATTTTACAGCATAAACACACTGCAAATTATATTTTTGTAGGGGAACATGGTTACATTCAGACACCTAGATATAGATATAGATATAGATATTACGCCCGTGGTCTGGCGAAGGTAATAAAGAAAGAAAAAACCTAGACAATAGAATTTATATTGTTTTTGTTTTATTTTAGTGGACTGTATTGAATGAAATTCAATAAAAACTATTTAAGCGACCTTAAGTCCAATGCGTTTCGGTCCTGATAACAATTACAGTGGACCTCATCAGTTAGAGCTGTAATTGTAACCTTTCTAAGACGCAACATTTTAGTCGATGGCTACCGACGTTTATAAATTTTACAGCATAAACACACTGCAAATTATATTTTTCTAGGGGAACATGGTTACATTCAGACACCTAGATATAGATATTATGCCCGTGGTCTGGCGAAGGTAATAAAGAATGAAAAAACCTAAACAATAGAAGTTATATTGTTTTTGTTTTTATTTTAGTGGACTGTATTGAATGAAATTCAATAAAAAGTTTTTAATCGACCTTTAGTCCAATGCGTTTCGGTCCTGATAACAATTACAGTGGACCTCATCAGTTAGAGCTGTAATTGTTACCTTTCTAAGACGCAACATTATAGTCGATGGCTACCGACGTTTATAAATTTTACAGCATAAACACACTGCAAATTATATTTTTCTAAGGGAACATGGTTACATTCAGACACCTAGATATAGATATAGATATTATGCCCGTGGTCTGGCGAAGGTAATAAAGAAAGAAAAAACCTAAACAATAGAAGTTATATTGTTTTTGTTTTTGTTTTAGTGGACTGTATTGAATACTTTTTATTGAATTTCATTCAATACAGTCCAACAAAATAAAATCAAAAACAATATAACTTCTATTGTTTAGGTTTTTTCTTCCTTTATTGATAGTTTTCGATATAATACGGGAATTGTGATTCCAACCCGTTATTTATAGCTTATCCGCAATAAAGGATATTTTTGTATAAAAACAAAAGGATAAAGTTTTTTTTTTCAATAATTAAGGGAGCCGTAAGAAGTCTAAATAAAAAATTCGACCTCCTATCTCTTCAACTTTGGCCGCCATCTTGAATTTAAAGCAATTTGGTTTTTGTTAAACAAATCATTAACGAACTAGCTTTTTGTGACTTATGCGTAATTACTCTTGATTAAAATTGATAATTTATGACTTCAGTTGAAAATCAATGTATCCGAACTACTATTCGTTTCCGCATCACCGCTGGGTTTTTAAGTTTATATATTCCTAGTTTTTTTTTTTTTTTTATTATTATTTTTTTTTCTAGATTGTAATCAGGATTATTCTTTTTCATTTTGTAGTTGGACCTACACTTAGTTCAAAATTTTCGTTTAAGGTGGAATGTGTGTGTAATGTAAGGCAAATTGTGGGAAAATGTGTGGATGTCGAAAATCCGGGCTGAAATGTTCCGTTTTATGCCAAAACTGCACTAAAGAGACTTGTGAAAACATAACCGAAATTCGAGACCTACTCGATCATATTGATGATATTTGTGATGATAACAACTCCCTTATGAAATCAACCTATGACATGAGCCGTACTAATTTAAACGTACATTTTAAAGTAAGTGCAGGTCCATCTTCAAAAAAATAAACGTTAAACAAAAAACAATACAAAATAATCAAAAAACAAAACAAAAAAAATTGCTATCAATGATCTGTGGACTAGGCATCCTGTTCTAGTCTTAGTTTGGATAACTTGATTTTCAACTGAAGTCGAAAATTATCAATTTTAATCAAGAGTCGCATAAGTCACAAAAAGCTAGTTCGTAAATGATTTGTTTAACAAAAATCAAATTGCTTTAAATTCAAGATGGCGGCCAAAGTTGAAGAGATAGGAGGTCGATTTATTTTTTATTTAGACTCCTTACGGCTCCCTTAATTATTGAAAAAAAAAACTTTATCCTTTTGTTTTTATACAAAAATATCCTTTATTGCGGATAACCTATAAATAACGGGTTGGAATCACAATTTCCGGATTATATCGAAAACTATCAATCTTAGACAAAAAATTGTTTCCATCAAAGTTGTAGATAATTAAACTTTAAACAACTTTTGTTAAGGGCGATTTTAGTGAAAAGTTGAAAATAAACGAGTTATTTAACAAAAAACGATTTTCCGAAAATTTAAAATGGCGGCTAGCGCAAAAGAGCTAGTTGGTCGAAAACCGTACTTTTTATGACCCCCCCTAATGATTAAAAGAAAAAAAATCTACTATTTAATTTTTGTAAGGTAATGTACTAATACAAGAAAGGGTGGAAGCAAAATGTGAAAAGTAATTTTTTTCACACAAATTTGGCAGTCGCTTGGAATCTTTCCCACTTTCAATTTGACATGTATTAATACATAGTGGGCTAGTGTGGAAGGGCTACTACAAGTTCATTTTTGCAATGTAAATTCTGGGGTTCCATACCTACTAGAGTGAGATAGAGAAAGAAGAAGTAGATGTGGCCTTTTCTTCTAAGGTTGAAGTAGGATGAAGCAATAATTTTAAAAAAAGAAGTGGATTTCAATATATTGGCGATGGTGCAAAGTAGGAAGTATTTTTGAAAATAAATTGAAAAAAAAAAGAAGTAGACCTACTTCAATTGAAGTAAAGTGGCAACACTGCCTCTGACTAGTGCGATCTGCGATGAGGATGACGGTGAGTGAAGTTTATTTTTCTAAAACTAGGTATCAACAAGAGCTGGGTAGCTATTTAATTTTCGGTTGAAATATTTTTCTTAAAAGGCATATAGGTATTTTCTTTGTAAAAGTAGCTATTTGAGACAAATATGTATTTGCTTCGGACACGAGTAAATCATATGCAGGTATTTTTTTATTCAGGCATGCTGAATTTTTATTAAAATTGGGTTTTTGGAACTACAGGAAATACGCTTTTCATGATTATATTCGAGTTAAAATAATTTTGATTTATTTTAAGTAAACCCCCCTAAGCCATTCGCTGAAAAAACAGCCAAAACTCGTAGGTAGTTAGGTAGGTACTCAACAATTTTGGAACTACTTATTAATATCTATAATAGGCATGTATAGGTATTGGTACCTATAGTTACTTTCTATTTCATACAGAAAAGAAACTCATTAAAAGCGTTAAGCCGACGGCAAAATTCAAGTTTTTGAACAAGTACCTATAGAATTAGAATTATTTTTGTTTGCTTTTTTTAAATTATTTTAACACTGAATAAATAATATGCATAAGGTGTAACTTAAGTCTTTTTTAATGCAGCCTAAATGCAGGACACTCCTTAAAAAGAATAGAAAAAAAAGAATAAAGCCTAAATTATCGCAATTTCGCATACAAATTGAAACTGTGGATACCCAAATAAAAGAGAATGCTGTTGGTGAGACAACTGCATGTCCCAAAAAAAGTAATAATCAATTAAAAATAGAAATAAATACAAATTAAAAAAATTAACACGATGAAAAATCATTATAATAAGGAGACAAACGAATGCATACCTTTTAAAATTTTAATTAAATTTGGTTCATTTTTTTTTTTGTCAAAAAAATATGGGACGTATACAAACGAAAAAAAACGACAAACGTAGACAAACGATTTTCTATCGAACTGCGTTTTTAGATTTTTCGAGCGGTATAGTTGGTGGGCCAACTACATGTCCCAAAAAAAGTAATAATTAATTAAAAATAGAAATAAATACAAATTAAAAAAATTAACACGATGAAAAAGCATTATAAAAAAGAGACAAATGAATGCATATGTTTTAAAATTTTAATAAAATTTGGTTAAAAAAAAATTATTGTCAAAAAAATTTGGGACGTATACAAACGAAAAAAAAAGACAAACATAATCAAACGATTTTCTATCGAACTTCGTTTTTAGATTTTTCGAGCGTTACAGTTGGTGCGCCAACTACATGCTCCATATAATTAATATATAATTAATTAAAAATAGAAATAAATACAAATTAAAAAAATTAATACGATAAAAAATCATTATTAAAAATAGACAAACGAATGCATGTTTTAAAATTTTAATAAAATTTGGTTAAAAAAAATTTTGTTATCAAAAAAATTTGGGACGTTTACAAACGAAAAAAAAAGTCAAACGTAGACAAACGATTTTCTATCAAACTGCGTTTTTAGATTTTTCGAGCGTTATAGTTGGTGGGCCAACTACATGTCCCAAAAAAAGTAATAAGTAATTAAAAATAGAAATAAATACAATTTTAAAAAATTAACACGATGAAAAATCATTATAAAAAAGAGACAAACAAAAATATATGTTTTAAAATTTTAATAAAATTTGGTTAAACAAAATTTTTTTGTCAAAATATTTTGGGACGTATACAAACGAAAAAAAAATGACAAACATAGACAAACGATTTTCTATCGAACTGCGTTTTTAGATTTTTTAAGCGTTATACTTGGTGGGCATGTTCCAAAAAAAGTAATAAATAATTACAAATAGAAATAAATACAAATTTAAAAAACTAACACGATGAAAAATCATTATAAAAAAGAGACAAACGAATACATATGTTTTAAAATTTTAATAAAATTTGGGTAGAAAACATTGTGTTGTCAAACAAATTTGGGACGTAAACAAACGAAAAAAAAGACAAACATAGACAAACGATTAGCTATCGAACTGCATTTCCAGATTTTTCGAGCGTTATAGTTGGTGGGCCAAATTCCGTAAATTTATTTGAAGTGGTTATATAAAAAAACGGTGAGTGTACAAACGATTTTTTTTTCTTTTAATCTTTAGAGGGGTTCATAAAGAGTGTTCAATACGGTTTTCGACCGCCTACCTCTTTTGCGTTAGTCGCCATTTTGAATTTTCGGAAAATCGGTTTTTGTTAAATAACTCGTTTATTTTCAGCCTTTCACTAAAAACGCCCTTTACAAAAGTTGTTTAAAATTTAATTATCTACAACGTTGGTGGAAACAATTTTTTGTCTAAGATTGATAGTTTTCCTTAGTCCAATGCGTTTCGGTCCTGATAACAATTACAGTGGACCTCATCAGTTAGAGCTGTAATTGTTACCTTTCTAAGACGCAATATTTTAGTCGATGGCTACCGACGTTTATAAATTTTACAGCATAAACACACTGCAAATTATATTTTTGTAGGGGAACATGGTTACATTCAGACACCTAGATATAGATATAGATATAGATATTATGCCCGTGGTCTGGCGAAGGTAATAAAGAAAGAAAAAACCTAGACAATAGAATTTATATTGTTTTTGTTTTTATTTTAGTGGACTGTATTGAATGAAATTCAATAAAAAGTATTTAAGCGACCTTTAGTCCAATGCGTTTCGGTCCTGATAACAATTACAGTGGACCTCATCAGTTAGAGCTGTAATTGTAACCTTTCTAAGACGCAACATTTTAGTCGATGGCTACCGACGTTTGTAAATTTTACAGCACACTGCAAATTATATTTTGCTAGGGGAACATGGTTACATTCAGACACCTAGATATAGATATAGATATTATGCCCGTGGTCTGGCGAAGGTAATAAAGAATGAAAAAACCTAAACAATAGAAGTTATATTGTTTTTGTTTTTATTTTAGTGGACTGTATTGAATGAAATTCAATAAAAAGTTTTTAATCGACCTTTAGTCCAATGCGTTTCGGTCCTGATAACAATTACAGTGGACCTCATCAGTTAGAGCTGTAATTGTTACCTTTCTAAGACGCAACATTATAGTCGATGGCTACCGACGTTTAAAAATTTTACAGCATAAACACACTGCAAATTATATTTTTCTAGGGGAACATGGTTACATTCAGACACCTAGATATAGATATAGATATTATGCCCGTGGTCTGGCGAAGGTAATAAAGAAAGAAAAAACCTAAACAATAGAAGTAATATTGTTTTTGTTTTTGTTTTAGTGGACTGTATTGAATACTTTTTATTGAATTTCATTCAATACAGTCCACCAAAATAAAAACAAAAACAATATAACTTCTATTGTTTAGGTTTTTTCTTTTTTTATTGATAGTTTTCGATATAATCCGGGATTTGTGATTCCAACCCGTTATTTATAGGTTATCCGCAATAAAGGATATATTTGTATAAAAACAAAAGGATAAAGTTTTTTTTTTTCAATAATTAAGGGAGCCGTAAGGAGTCTAAATAAAAAATTCGACCTCCTATCTCTTCAACTTTGGCCGCCATCTTGAATTTAAAGCAATTTGGTTTTTGTTAAACAAATCATTAACGAACTAGCTTTTTGTGACTTATGCGTAATTACTCTTGATTAAAATTGATAATTTATGACTTCAGTTGAAAATCAATGTATCCGAACTACTATTCGTTTCCGCATCACCGCTGGGTTTTTAAGTTTATATATTCCTAGTTTTTTTTTTTTTTTTTTTATTATTTTTTTTTTTTAGATTGTAATCAGGATTATTCTTTTTCATTTTGTAGTTGGACCTACACTTAGTTCAAAATTTTCGTTTAAGGTGGAATGTGTGTGTAATGTAAGGCAAATTGTGGGAAAATGTGTGGATGTCGAAAATCCGGGCTGAAATGTTCCGTTTTATGCCAAAACTGCACTAAAGAGAGGGGTTCATAAAGAGTGTTCAATACGGTTTTCGACCGCCTACCTCTTTTGCGTTAGTCGCCATTTTGAATTTTCGGAAAATCGGTTTTTGTTAAATAACTCGTTTATTTTCAGCCTTTCACTAAAAACGCCCTTTACAAAAGTTGTTTAAAATTTAATTATCTACAACGTTGGTGGAAACAATTTTTTGTCTAAGATTGATAGTTTTCCTTAGTCCAATGCGTTTCGGTCCTGATAACAATTACAGTGGACCTCATCAGTTAGAGCTGTAATTGTTACCTTTCTAAGACGCAATATTTTAGTCGATGGCTACCGACGTTTATAAATTTTACAGCATAAACACACTGCAAATTATATTTTTGTAGGGGAACATGGTTACATTCAGACACCTAGATATAGATATAGATATAGATATTATGCCCGTGGTCTGGCGAAGGTAATAAAGAAAGAAAAAACCTAGACAATAGAATTTATATTGTTTTTGTTTTTATTTTAGTGGACTGTATTGAATGAAATTCAATAAAAAGTATTTAAGCGACCTTTAGTCCAATGCGTTTCGGTCCTGATAACAATTACAGTGGACCTCATCAGTTAGAGCTGTAATTGTAACCTTTCTAAGACGCAACATTTTAGTCGATGGCTACCGACGTTTGTAAATTTTACAGCACACTGCAAATTATATTTTGCTAGGGGAACATGGTTACATTCAGACACCTAGATATAGATATAGATATTATGCCCGTGGTCTGGCGAAGGTAATAAAGAATGAAAAAACCTAAACAATAGAAGTTATATTGTTTTTGTTTTTATTTTAGTGGACTGTATTGAATGAAATTCAATAAAAAGTTTTTAATCGACCTTTAGTCCAATGCGTTTCGGTCCTGATAACAATTACAGTGGACCTCATCAGTTAGAGCTGTAATTGTTACCTTTCTAAGACGCAACATTATAGTCGATGGCTACCGACGTTTAAAAATTTTACAGCATAAACACACTGCAAATTATATTTTTCTAGGGGAACATGGTTACATTCAGACACCTAGATATAGATATAGATATTATGCCCGTGGTCTGGCGAAGGTAATAAAGAAAGAAAAAACCTAAACAATAGAAGTAATATTGTTTTTGTTTTTGTTTTAGTGGACTGTATTGAATACTTTTTATTGAATTTCATTCAATACAGTCCACCAAAATAAAAACAAAAACAATATAACTTCTATTGTTTAGGTTTTTTCTTTTTTTATTGATAGTTTTCGATATAATCCGGGATTTGTGATTCCAACCCGTTATTTATAGGTTATCCGCAATAAAGGATATATTTGTATAAAAACAAAAGGATAAAGTTTTTTTTTTTCAATAATTAAGGGAGCCGTAAGGAGTCTAAATAAAAAATTCGACCTCCTATCTCTTCAACTTTGGCCGCCATCTTGAATTTAAAGCAATTTGGTTTTTGTTAAACAAATCATTAACGAACTAGCTTTTTGTGACTTATGCGTAATTACTCTTGATTAAAATTGATAATTTATGACTTCAGTTGAAAATCAATGTATCCGAACTACTATTCGTTTCCGCATCACCGCTGGGTTTTTAAGTTTATATATTCCTAGTTTTTTTTTTTTTTTTTTATTATTTTTTTTTTTTAGATTGTAATCAGGATTATTCTTTTTCATTTTGTAGTTGGACCTACACTTAGTTCAAAATTTTCGTTTAAGGTGGAATGTGTGTGTAATGTAAGGCAAATTGTGGGAAAATGTGTGGATGTCGAAAATCCGGGCTGAAATGTTCCGTTTTATGCCAAAACTGCACTAAAGAGACTTGTGAAAACATAACCGAAATTCGAGACCTACTCGATCATATTGATGATATTTGTGATGATAACAACTCCCTTATGAAATCAACCTATGACATGAGCCGTACTAATTTAAACGTACATTTTAAAGTAAGTGCAGGTCCATCTTCAAAAAAATAAACGTTAAACAAAAAACAATACAAAATAATCAAAAAACAAAACAAAAAAAATTGCTATCAATGATCTGTGGACTAGGCATCCTGTTCTAGTCTTAGTTTGGATAACTTGATTTTCAACTGAAGTCGAAAATTATCAATTTTAATCAAGAGTCGCATAAGTCACAAAAAGCTAGTTCGTAAATGATTTGTTTAACAAAAATCAAATTGCTTTAAATTCAAGATGGCGGCCAAAGTTGAAGAGATAGGAGGTCGATTTATTTTTTATTTAGACTCCTTACGGCTCCCTTAATTATTGAAAAAAGAACTTTATCCTTTTGTTTTTATACAAAAATATCCTTTATTGCGGATAACCTATAAATAACGGGTTGGAATCACAATTTCCGGATTATATCGAAAACTATCAATCTTAGACAAAAAATTGTTTCCATCAAAGTTGTAGATAATTAAACTTTAAACAACTTTTGTTAAGGGCGATTTTAGTGAAAAGTTGAAAATAAACGAGTTATTTAACAAAAAACGATTTTCCGAAAATTCAAAATGGCGGCTAGCGCAAAAGAGCTAGTTGGTCGAAAACCGTACTGAACAAACTTTTTATGAACCCCCTAATGATTAAAAGAAAAAAAATCTACTATTTAATTTTTGTAAGGTAATGTACTAATACAAGAAAGGGTGGAAGCAAAATGTGAAAAGTAATTTTTTTCACACAAATTTGGCAGTCGCTTGGAATCTTTCCCACTTTCAATTTGACATGTATTAATACATAGTGGGCTAGTGTGGAAGGGCTACTACAAGTTCATTTTTGCAATGTAAATTCTGGGGTTCCATACCTACTAGAGTGAGATAGAGAAAGAAGAAGTAGATGTGGCCTTTTCTTCTAAGGTTGAAGTAGGATGAAGCAATAATTTTAAAAAAAGAAGTGGATTTCAATATATTGGCGATGGTGCAAAGTAGGAAGTATTTTTGAAAATAAATTGAAAAAAAAAAAAGAAGTAGACCTACTTCAATTGAAGTAAAGTGGCAACACTGCCTCTGACTAGTGCGATCTGCGATGAGGATGACGGTGAGTGAAGTTTATTTTTCTAAAACTAGGTATCAACAAGAGCTGGGTAGCTATTTAATTTTCGGTTGAAATATTTTTCTTAAAAGGCATATCGGTATTTTCTTTGTAAAAGTAGCTATTTGAGACAAATATGTATTTGCTTCGGACACGAGTAAATCATATGCAGGTATTTTTTTATTCAGGCATGCTGAATTTTTATTAAAATTGGGTTTTTGGAACTACAGGAAATACGCTTTTCATGATTATATTCGAGTTAAAATAATTTTGATTTATTTTAAGTAAACCCCCCTAAGCCATTCGCTGAAAAAACAGCCAAAACTCGTAGGTAGTTAGGTAGGTACTCAACAATTTTGGAACTACTTATTAATATCTATAATAGGCATGTATAGGTATTGGTACCTATAGTTACTTTCTATTTCATACAGAAAAGAAACTCATTAAAAGCGTTAAGCCGACGGCAAAATTCAAGTTTTTGAACAAGTACCTATAGAATTAGAATTATTTTTGTTTGCTTTTTTTAAATTATTTTAACACTGAATAAATAATATGCATAAGGTGTAACTTAAGTCTTTTTTAATGCAGCCTAAATGCAGGACACTCCTTAAAAAGAATAGAAAAAAAAAGAATAAAGCCTAAATTATCGCAATTTCGCATACAAGTTGAAACTGTGGATACCCAAATAAAAGAGAATGCTGTTGGTGAGACAACTGCATGTCCCAAAAAAAGTAATAATCAATTAAAAATAGAAATAAATACAAATTAAAAAAATTAACACGATGAAAAATCATTATAAAAAGGAGACAAACGAATGCATACCTTTTAAAATTTTAATTAAATTTGGTTCATTTTTTTTTTGTCAAAAAAATATGGGACGTATACAAACGAAAAAAAACGACAAACGTAGACAAACGATTTTCTATCGAACTGCGTTTTTAGATTTTTCGAGCGGTATAGTTGGTGGGCCAACTACATGTCCCAAAAAAAAGTAATAATTAATTAAAAATAGAAATAAATACAAATTAAAAAAATTAACACGATGAAAAAGCATTATAAAAAAGAGACAAATGAATGCATATGTTTTAAAATTTTAATAAAATTTGGTTAAAAAAAAATTATTGTCAAAAAAATTTGGGACGTATACAAACGAAAAAAAAGACAAACATAATCAAACGATTTTCCATCGAACTTCGTTTTTAGATTTTTCGAGCGTTACAGTTGGTGCGCCAACTACATGCTCCATATAATTAATATATAATTAATTAAAAATAGAAATAAATACGAATTAAAAAAATTAATACGATAAAAAATCATTATTAAAAATAGACAAACGAATGCATGTTTTAAAATTTTAATAAAATTTGGTTAAAAAAAATTTTGTTATCAAAAAAATTTGGGACGTTTACAAACGAAAAAAAAGTCAAACGTAGACAAACGATTTTCTATCAAACTGCGTTTTTAGATTTTTCGAGCGTTATAGTTGGTGGGCCAAATTCCGTAAATTTATTTGAAGTGGCTATATAAAAAAACGGTGAGTGTACAAACGATTTTTTTTCTTTTAATCGTTAGAGGGGTTCATAAAGAGTGTTCAATACGGTTTTCGACCGCCTACCTCTTTTGCGTTAGTCGCCATTTTGAATTTTCGGAAAATCGGTTTTTGTTAAATAACTCGTTTATTTTCAGCCTTTCACTAAAAACGCCCTTTACAAAAGTTGTTTAAAATTTAATTATCTACAACTTTGGTGGAAACAATTTTTTGTCTAAGATTGATAGTTTTCCTTAGTCCAATGCGTTTCGGTCCTGATAACAATTACAGTGGACCTCATCAGTTAGAGCTGTAATTGTTACCTTTCTAAGACGCAATATTTTAGTCGATGGCTACCGACGTTTATAAATTTTACAGCATAAACACACTGCAAATTATATTTTTGCAGGGGAACATGGTTACATTCAGACACCTAGATATAGATATAGATATAGATATTATGCCCGTGGTCTGGCGAAGGTAATAAAGAAAGAAAAAACCTAGACAATAGAATTTATATTGTTTTTGTTTTTATTTTAGTGGACTGTATTGAATGAAATTCAATAAAAAGTATTTAAGCGACCTTTAGTCCAATGCGTTTCGGTCCTGATAACAATTACAGTGGACCTCATCAGTTAGAGCTGTAATTGTAATCTTTCTAAGACGCAACATTTTAGTCGATGGCTACCGACGTTTATAAATTTTACAGCATAAACACACTGCAAATTATATTTTTCTAGGGGAACATGGTTACATTCAGACACCTAGATATAGATATTATGCTCGTGGTCTGGCGAAGGTAATAAAGAATGAAAAAACCTAAACAATAGAAGTTATATTGTTTTTGTTTTTATTTTAGTGGACTGTATTGAATGAAATTCAATAAAAAGTTTTTAATCGACCTTTAGTCCAATGCGTTTCGGTCCTGATAACAATTACAGTGGACCTCATCAGTTAGAGCTGTAATTGTTACTTTTCTAAGACGCAACATTTTAGTCGATGGCTACCGACGTTTATAAATTTTACAGCATAAACACACTGCAAATTATATTTTTCTAGGGGAACATGGTTACATACAGACACCTAGATATAGATATAGATATTATGCCCGTGGTCTGGCGAAGGTAATAAAGAAAGAAAAAACCTAAACAATAGAAGTTATATTGTTTTTGTTTTTGTTTTAGTGGACTGTATTGAATACTTTTTATTGAATTTCATTCAATACAGTCCACTAAAATAAAAACAAAAACAATATAACTTCTATTGTTTAGGTTTTTTCTTTCCTTATTGATAGTTTTCGATATAATCCGGGAATTGTGATTCCAACCCGTTATTTATAGGTTATCCGCAATAAAAGATATTTTTGTATAAAAACAAAAGGATAAAGTTTTTTTTTTCAATAATTAAGGGAGCCGTAAGGAGTCTAAATAAAAAATTCGACCTCCTATCTCTTCAACTTTGGCCGCCATCTTGAATTTAAAGCAATTTGGTTTTTGTTAAACAAATCATTAACGAACTAGCTTTTTGTGACTTATGCGTAATTACTCTTGGTTAAAATTGATAATTTATGACTTCAGTTGAAAATCAATGTATCCGAACTACTATTCGTTTCCGCATCACCGCTGGGTTTTTAAGTTTATATATTCCTAGTTTTTTTTTTTTTTTTATTATTTTTTTTTCTAGATTGTAATCAGGATTATTCTTTTTCATTTTGTAGTTGGACCTACACTTAGTTCAAAATTTTCGTTTAAGGTGGAATGTGTGTGTAATGTAAGGCAAATTGTGGGAAAATGTGTGGATGTCGAAAATCCGGGCTGAAATGTTCCGTTTTATGCCAAAACTGCACTAAGGAGACTTGTGAAAACATAACCGAAATTCGAGACCTACTCGATCATATTGATGATATTTGTGATGATAACAACTCCCTTATGAAATCAACCTATGACATGAGCCGTACTAATTTAAACGTACATTTTAAAGTAAGTGCAGGTCCATCTTCAAAAAAATAAACGTTAAACAAAAAACAATACAAAATAATCAAAAAACAAAACAAAAAAAATTGCTATCAATGATCTGTGGACTAGGCATCCTGTTCTAGTCTTAGTTTGGATAACTTGATTTTCAACTGAAGTCGAAAATTATCAATTTTAATCAAGAGTCGCATAAGTCACAAAAAGCTAGTTCGTAAATGATTTGTTTAACAAAAATCAAATTGCTTTAAATTCAAGATGGCGGCCAAAGTTGAAGAGATAGGAGGTCGATTTATTTTTTATTTAGACTCCTTACGGCTCCCTTAATTATTGAAAAAAAAAACTTTATCCTTTTGTTTTTATACAAAAATATCCTTAATTGCGGATAACCTATAAATAACGGGTTGGAATCACAATTTCCGGATTATATCGAAAACTATCAATCTTAGACAAAAAATTGTTTCCATCAAAGTTGTAGATAATTAAACTTTAAACAACTTTTGTTAAGGGCGATTTTAGTGAAAAGTTGAAAATAAACGAGTTATTTAACAAAAAACGATTTTCCGAAAATTTAAAATGGCGGCTAGCGCAAAAGAGCTAGTTGGTCGAAAACCGTACTTTTTATGACCCCCCCTAATGATTAAAAGAAAAAAAATCTACTATTTAATTTTTGTAAGGTAATGTACTAATACAAGAAAGGGTGGAAGCAAAATGTGAAAAGTAATTTTTTTCACACAAATTTGGCAGTCGCTTGGAATCTTTCCCACTTTCAATTTGACATGTATTAATACATAGTGGGCTAGTGTGGAAGGGCTACTACAAGTTCATTTTTGCAATGTAAATTCTGGGGTTCCATACCTACTAGAGTGAGATAGAGAAAGAAGAAGTAGATGTGGCCTTTTCTTCTAAGGTTGAAGTAGGATGAAGCAATAATTTTAAAAAAAGAAGTGGATTTCAATATATTGGCGATGGTGCAAAGTAGGAAGTATTTTTGAAAATAAATTGAAAAAAAAAAGAAGTAGACCTACTTCAATTGAAGTAAAGTGGCAACACTGCCTCTGACTAGTGCGATCTGCGATGAGGATGACGGTGAGTGAAGTTTATTTTTCTAAAACTAGGTATCAACAAGAGCTGGGTAGCTATTTAATTTTCGGTTGAAATATTTTTCTTAAAAGGCATATAGGTATTTTCTTTGTAAAAGTAGCTATTTGAGACAAATATGTATTTGCTTCGGACACGAGTAAATCATATGCAGGTATTTTTTTATTCAGGCATGCTGAATTTTTATTAAAATTGGGTTTTTGGAACTACAGGAAATACGCTTTTCATGATTATATTCGAGTTAAAATAATTTTGATTTATTTTAAGTAAACCCCCCTAAGCCATTCGCTGAAAAAACAGCCAAAACTCGTAGGTAGTTAGGTAGGTACTCAACAATTTTGGAACTACTTATTAATATCTATAATAGGCATGTATAGGTATTGGTACCTATAGTTACTTTCTATTTCATACAGAAAAGAAACTCATTAAAAGCGTTAAGCCGACGGCAAAATTCAAGTTTTTGAACAAGTACCTATAGAATTAGAATTATTTTTGTTTGCTTTTTTTAAATTATTTTAACACTGAATAAATAATATGCATAAGGTGTAACTTAAGTCTTTTTTAATGCAGCCTAAATGCAGGACACTCCTTAAAAAGAATAGAAAAAAAAGAATAAAGCCTAAATTATCGCAATTTCGCATACAAATTGAAACTGTGGATACCCAAATAAAAGAGAATGCTGTTGGTGAGACAACTGCATGTCCCAAAAAAAGTAATAATCAATTAAAAATAGAAATAAATACAAATTAAAAAAATTAACACGATGAAAAATCATTATAATAAGGAGACAAACGAATGCATACCTTTTAAAATTTTAATTAAATTTGGTTCATTTTTTTTTTTGTCAAAAAAATATGGGACGTATACAAACGAAAAAAAACGACAAACGTAGACAAACGATTTTCTATCGAACTGCGTTTTTAGATTTTTCGAGCGGTATAGTTGGTGGGCCAACTACATGTCCCAAAAAAAGTAATAATTAATTAAAAATAGAAATAAATACAAATTAAAAAAATTAACACGATGAAAAAGCATTATAAAAAAGAGACAAATGAATGCATATGTTTTAAAATTTTAATAAAATTTGGTTAAAAAAAAATTATTGTCAAAAAAATTTGGGACGTATACAAACGAAAAAAAAAGACAAACATAATCAAACGATTTTCTATCGAACTTCGTTTTTAGATTTTTCGAGCGTTACAGTTGGTGCGCCAACTACATGCTCCATATAATTAATATATAATTAATTAAAAATAGAAATAAATACAAATTAAAAAAATTAATACGATAAAAAATCATTATTAAAAATAGACAAACGAATGCATGTTTTAAAATTTTAATAAAATTTGGTTAAAAAAAATTTTGTTATCAACAAAATTTGGGACGTTTACAAACGAAAAAAAAACTCAAACGTAGACAAACGATTTTCTATCAAACTGCGTTTTTAGATTTTTCGAGCGTTATAGTTGGTGGGCCAACTACATGTCCCAAAAAAAGTAATAAGTAATTAAAAATAGAAATAAATACAATTTTAAAAAATTAACACGATGAAAAATCATTATAAAAAAGAGACAAACAAAAATATATGTTTTAAAATTTTAATAAAATTTGGTTAAACAAAATTTTTTTGTCAAAATATTTTGGGACGTATACAAACGAAAAAAAAATGACAAACATAGACAAACGATTTTCTATCGAACTGCGTTTTTAGATTTTTTAAGCGTTATACTTGGTGGGCATGTTCCAAAAAAAGTAATAAATAATTACAAATAGAAATAAATACAAATTTAAAAAACTAACACGATGAAAAATCATTATAAAAAAGAGACAAACGAATACATATGTTTTAAAATTTTAATAAAATTTGGGTAGAAAACATTGTGTTGTCAAACAAATTTGGGACGTAAACAAACGAAAAAAAAGACAAACATAGACAAACGATTAGCTATCGAACTGCATTTCCAGATTTTTCGAGCGTTATAGTTGGTGGGCCAAATTCCGTAAATTTATTTGAAGTGGTTATATAAAAAAACGGTGAGTGTACAAACGATTTTTTTTTCTTTTAATCTTTAGAGGGGTTCATAAAGAGTGTTCAATACGGTTTTCGACCGCCTACCTCTTTTGCGTTAGTCGCCATTTTGAATTTTCGGAAAATCGGTTTTTGTTAAATAACTCGTTTATTTTCAGCCTTTCACTAAAAACGCCCTTTACAAAAGTTGTTTAAAATTTAATTATCTACAACGTTGGTGGAAACAATTTTTTGTCTAAGATTGATAGTTTTCCTTAGTCCAATGCGTTTCGGTCCTGATAACAATTACAGTGGACCTCATCAGTTAGAGCTGTAATTGTTACCTTTCTAAGACGCAATATTTTAGTCGATGGCTACCGACGTTTATAAATTTTACAGCATAAACACACTGCAAATTATATTTTTCTAGGGGAACATGGTTACATACAGACACCTAGATATAGATATAGATATTATGCCCGTGGTCTGGCGAAGGTAATAAAGAAAGAAAAAACCTAAACAATAGAAGTTATATTGTTTTTGTTTTTGTTTTAGTGGACTGTATTGAATACTTTTTATTGAATTTCATTCAATACAGTCCACTAAAATAAAAACAAAAACAATATAACTTCTATTGTTTAGGTTTTTTCTTTCCTTATTGATAGTTTTCGATATAATCCGGGAATTGTGATTCCAACCCGTTATTTATAGGTTATCCGCAATAAAAGATATTTTTGTATAAAAACAAAAGGATAAAGTTTTTTTTTTCAATAATTAAGGGAGCCGTAAGGAGTCTAAATAAAAAATTCGACCTCCTATCTCTTCAACTTTGGCCGCCATCTTGAATTTAAAGCAATTTGGTTTTTGTTAAACAAATCATTAACGAACTAGCTTTTTGTGACTTATGCGTAATTACTCTTGGTTAAAATTGATAATTTATGACTTCAGTTGAAAATCAATGTATCCGAACTACTATTCGTTTCCGCATCACCGCTGGGTTTTTAAGTTTATATATTCCTAGTTTTTTTTTTTTTTTTATTATTTTTTTTTCTAGATTGTAATCAGGATTATTCTTTTTCATTTTGTAGTTGGACCTACACTTAGTTCAAAATTTTCGTTTAAGGTGGAATGTGTGTGTAATGTAAGGCAAATTGTGGGAAAATGTGTGGATGTCGAAAATCCGGGCTGAAATGTTCCGTTTTATGCCAAAACTGCACTAAAGAGACTTGTGAAAACATAACCGCAATTCGAGACATACTCGATCATATTGATGATATTTGTGATGATAACAACTCCCTTATGAAATCAACCTATGACATGAGCCGTACTAATTTAAACGTACATTTTAAAGTAAGTGCAGGTCCATCTTCAAAAAAATAAACGTTAAACAAAAAACAATACAAAATAATCAAAAAACAAAACAAAAAAAATTGCTATCAATGATCTGTGGACTAGGCATCCTGTTCTAGTCTTAGTTTGGATAACTTGATTTTCAACTGAAGTCGAAAATTATCAATTTTAATCAAGAGTCGCATAAGTCACAAAAAGCTAGTTCGTAAATGATTTGTTTAACAAAAACCAAATTGCTTTAAATTCAAGATGGCGGCCAAAGTTGAAGAGATAGGAGGTCGATTTATTTTTTATTTAGACTCCTTACGGCTCCCTTAATTATTGAAAAAAGAACTTTATCCTTTTGTTTTTATACAAAAATATCCTTTATTGCGGATAACCTATAAATAACGGGTTGGAATCACAATTTCCGGATTATATCGAAAACTATCAATCTTAGACAAAAAATTGTTTCCATCAAAGTTGTAGATAATTAAACTTTAAACAACTTTTGTTAAGGGCGATTTTAGTGAAAAGTTGAAAATAAACGAGTTATTTAACAAAAAACGATTTTCCGAAAATTCAAAATGGCGGCTAGCGCAAAAGAGCTATTTGGTCGAAAACCGTACTGAACAAACTTTTTATGACCCCCCCTAATGATTAAAAGAAAAAAAATCTACTATTTAATTTTTGTAAGGTAATGTACTAATACAAGAAAGGGTGGAAGCAAAATGTGAAAAGTTATTTTTTTCACACAAATTTGGCAGTCGCTTGGAATCTTTCCCACTTTCAATTTGACATGTATTAATACATAGTGGGCTAGTGTGGAAGGGCTACTACAAGTTCATTTTTGCAATGTAAATTCTGGGGTTCCATACCTACTAGAGTGAGATAGAGAAAGAAGAAGTAGATGTGGCCTTTTCTTCTAAGGTTGAAGTAGGATGAAGCAATAATTTTAAAAAAAGAAGTGGATTTCAATATATTGGCGATGGTGCAAAGTAGGAAGTATTTTTGAAAATAAATTGAAAAAAAAAAGAAGTAGACCTACTTCAATTGAAGTAAAGTGGCAACACTGCCTCTGACTAGTGCGATCTGCGATGAGGATGACGGTGAGTGAAGTTTATTTTTCTAAAACTAGGTATCAACAAGAGCTGGGTAGCTATTAGGCATATAGGTATTTTCTTTGTAAAAGTAGCTATTTGAGACAAATATGTATTTGCTTCGGACACGAGTAAATCATATGCAGGTATTTTTTTATTGAGGCATGCTGAATTTTTATTAAAATTGGGTTTTTGGAACTACAAGAAATACGCTTTTCATGATTATATTCGAGTTAAAATAATTTTGATTTATTTTAAGTAAACCCCCCTAAGCCATTCGCTGAAAAAACAGCCAAAACTCGTAGGTAGTTAGGTAGGTACTCAACAATTTTGGAACTACCTATTAATATCTATAATAGGCATGTATAGATATTGGTACCTATAGTTACTTTCTATTTCATACAGAAAAGAAACTCATTAAAAGCGTTAAGCCGACGGCAAAATTCAAGTTTTTGAATAAGTACCTATAGAATTAGAATTATTTTTGTTTGCTTTTTTTAAATTATTTTAACACTGAATAAATAATATGCATAAGGTGTAACTTAAGTCTTTTTTAATGCAGCCTAAATGCAGGACACTCCTTAAAAAGAATAGAAAAAAAAGAATAAAGCCTAAATTATCGCAATTTCGCATACAAGTTGAAACTGTGGATACCCAAATAAATGAGAATGCTGTTGGTGAGACAATTGCATGTCCCAAAAAAAAGTAATAATCAATTAAAAATAGAAATAAATACAAATTAAAAAAATTAACACGATGAAAAAGCATTATAAAAGAGAGACAAATGAATGCATATGTTTTAAAATTTTAATAAAATTTGGTTAAAAAAAAATTATTGTCAAAAAAATTTGGGACGTATACAAACGAAAAAAAAAGACAAACATAATCAAACGATTTTCTATCGAACTTCGTTTTTAGATTTTTCGAGCGTTACAGTTGGTGCGCCAACTACATGCTCCATATAATTAATATATAATTAATTAAAAATAGAAATAAATACAAATTAAAAAAATTAATACGATAAAAAATCATTATTAAAAATAGACAAACGAATGCATGTTTTAAAATTTTAATAAAATTTGGTTAAAAAAAATTTTGTTATCAAAAAAATTTGGGACGTTTACAAACGAAAAAAAAGTCAAACGTAGACAAACTATATTCTATCAAACTGCGTTTTTAGATTTTTCGAGCGTTATAGTTGGTGGGCCAACTACATGTCCCAAAAAAAGTAATAAGTAATTAAAAATAGAAATAAATACAATTTTAAAAAATTAACACGATGAAAAATCATTATAAAAAAGAGACAAACAAAAATATATGTTTTAAAATTTTAATAAAATTTGGTTAAACAAAATTTTTCAAAATATTTTGGGACGTATACAAACGAAAAAAAAATGTTTTTAGATTTTTCAAGCGTTATACTTGGTGGGCATGTTCCAAAAAAAGTAATAAATAATTACAAATAGAAATAAATACAAATTTAAAAAATTAACACGATGAAAAATCATTATAAAAAAGAGACAAACGAATACATATGTTTTAAAATTTTAATAAAATTTGGTTAAAAAAAATTGTGTTGTCAAACAAATTTGGGACGTATACAAACGAAAAAAAAAGACAAACATATACAAACGATTAGCTATCGAACTGCATTTCCAGATTTTTCGAGTGTTATAGTTGGTGGGCCAAATTCCGTAAATTTATTTGAAGTGGCTATATAAAAAAACGGTGAGTGTACAAACGAATATAAAACTTGTAGAAACGTAGACAAACGATGTACATTGTACATTGGTGGTTAAACATTCGAGTCTTCTCATATGAATTTAGTACGGTACTAAAAAGTTAAAATAGCTAGTTGGTGATTTTAACTTTAGTAAAATGTCGGGTGATAAGTACGATGCTAAACTCGTTTAAAATTAGCAAAACACAATTTTTAACCTAGTATCATACTAAAAATGATTTAACATCGTACTAAATCGTCTAAAATTTTACGCCAATGTTTTTAATTGACCTGTAAGTAGAAATTGTAGGTCCCGTCTCAGTTAATTCTTCCCTATTAAATTCTACACAATAAAATAATGTCATGGATGAACTCACAAGTGGGTCTAAACTGATCACTACAGAGAATACGACGTTGAGAATTTGTCAAAAACAGATCAATAAGAGGATTATTAGTGGGCTGGAAACAGGTTGGCCACAGAGAGTTGATAACTGAAAGGTTCAACTTATCACAAAAGTATTGAATTCTTTTTGAATAAAAGTTGTTTACTAAAATATTACAAATCACAAATTACAAAAATACATATCTACAAATCACCACCTAACAACACAAAGTTCCACAATGGACTCAATTTACATATATTTTCTTTAAGTTCTTTAATGACGTTTTCCTTTGGACGGAAGCGTCCAGAAGCGCCCGGAAGTCTTCTGAAACCATTCCATTGGCACAAAAAGTACGCTTCTGACGATTCTGAGAAGAGAAATTCGATTCTTGATTTAAAATCAGAATTAATTCAAAAAGCACTCATACATTTTAAATCAAATGTCAAAAAACTCACTCAAGCGTTTTGTGAGAGATGAACAAAAATTGTTAAGACGTTCATCAATGTTGGCAAAACATCGATGATAGACGAACAAATATCGATGTTTCAACAAAGCTTATGTTGCGTACCCTTCTGTAAAAAAAATATTTTCTTTAAAGACAAATCACGAAAAAAAATAAGGTATAAGTTAAAGAAAATATAACGGTAAATTTAAGAAAATTTTAAAATACATCAAACGATACAAAATTGAATTTAGAACAAGATAGTAAACATTTTATTTTATTATGTACCGTTAAGTCGTTCAATTTTTTATAAAAACTTGAAATAATGAACAGTTTGAGCAATTTGTTCAGTATTTACTGTTAAAACCTAGTCACAAAACAAAACATAACAAAATAAAAAAACACTTTTTTTTTCACTGTTAAATTATACATTGTTTGAGATTTTTTTAAAATTTTTGTGTAAAATTATATTTAACATAAGAAAAAAGAATTTTTTTTTGTCAAAAGTGTCTTAAACTTGGTAAACATTTTATTAAACGTTAAAGAAGTAAACATTTTGCAATTTTATTTTAAAATTCTTAATGTTCCAACTTAACAGTCAACGGATTTTTATAAAAAAAAAAGTAATTTTTTTATTATTCAATTTCGTATTATTTAAATAATTTGTAATGAATAAATTATTTACCGTTCTCAAAATTTTTTGAATTTATTCAAGAGACAACCATGACAAAAAAAATGATTTTGGTTAAAAAAAATATAACGGTACATTTTTTCAACTTCCAAACTATTTTAAGCTATGCAGCAATTAATGGTCCTTAAGATTCTATGTTAACTTGTTCTATGAAGTAGCATTAAATTTGTCATATTTGTATATAAATTGAAGAAAATATTTTTTTTTATTAATTTGTTTATTTGTCATTTGTGGTAGGTATATTACAAAAGTTTGTAATACGCAGTATTTGGAAAATTTTTAATTTAATCCATCAAGAAACGTGGTACAAAATATTTTAGTTCTAACTAAAAAAAAAATACAACGGTACATTTCATAAAGATTCAAAATATCTCAAATGATGACCAATTTCACTCAGTTTAAGATAATGTAGTACTTTAATTCATTAAGGACCGTTTGCTGATACGAAACATAAATCTACATCATAGCTAAGTTCAACATAATTTTTATGTTCAACTTTATTTATTCTCTCTTTCTAGAAAATATTTATGATCTACTTAGCTATGCATAAATCTCATGAGAGAAATGTGTGAAAAGTCAAATCTATTTCTAGTATTTTGCAGTTTGTGGCCTTTTTTGGACGTACGGTTAGCAGTTTAACTAAATATTTGATTTTATTTATGGTTTTTTAATGAAACCTGACTGTTAAAAACTGTCCGTAGTTTTTTCTGTGTTTCTATAAAAAGTGATATTGTGAAGTTTTGTTGTTGTGAATCTGCTTTCAAAATAAAACAAAAATGTGTCATTTTTTTGAATATTGGTGAGGCAACCTATTGGCTTTTTCTTGTTGATTTTATTAAATAAAATATAAATACGCATCTGGGATCTATTTGGACAGTCCAACAAACCTCCCTTTTTTTAAAATTTGTTCTTTATTTGTTCGAAGTTGATTCGATATTCCTAGCAAATAATACAAAAAACAACAATATAAGTCCAACATAAATCTCCTAAGAGGTAATTTTTCTGCCACCTAAGTTATGTTGAACTTAATGATATTTATGTTTAAGTTTACATTTGGTGCAAAGCAATATGTGTTACTTAAGCGTTTATGTTGAACTTAAGTATTTATGTTTCGTATCAGCAAACAGTTTCGTATCAGCAGAACCGTAAAGTAGGAAAAATCGTCTTTGAAACAAAAAAAAGGAAATTTTCATTTTGTTTTACAATATTTAGGTGCTATCGAAATTGAATAGCTAACGGTACCGTATAACATTAAAACAAATATTTTATTTTGTTAATAATTTTAGTTTTCATCTTTTAAGATATTCTGCAGGTTCCTCCTGCGATCATTTATGGAAAAAAAATGTAGTCGAAGAAAACAATGAAAAAGAACATAATTTAGTTATACATATATTTTTATCAATCTTTTATTTGCTTGTACATACATTATGTTAGTTTTATGTTTATGTAGGTACATTAAAGTTTACATTTAAAGTTATTTTACTTACAAATAATTTACAAAAAATTAAATTAAAACTCATTGGCAGATGGTCGTCATCGCCAATGGTATTATTGCGGGATGTTCCCTGGCAGGTTCACACATCACATAACATTCCTGATCGATTACATTCCCATCTTAATGTGCATTGTCTCCGGCAGTTACAAGATATTAATTTACAAATGTTTTATGAAATTCTAAAAATGAGGCTTTCTCAAAAATTGGTTCTTTTTAAAAGTTTTACGCATGAATATATTTTGTTTTATATTTTAGAATTTAAGAACAAACAATTTCTAAACAGTTGATGTATCAAATGATTCCTATCAATAATATCAAAAGATATAGCCATTTTAATGAAACGAAAAATTCGCAAAAATTAAAAAAAAAAAAATCACACTAAAATCCCGTTATTTTTTTTTTTTTTTGCTAACAGCTAATAGTCGGGGATATTTCTGAAAAGTTGCATGGTGATTCTACAAATGATGGAATTTTCTATGGCCACGCTGATATTTTGAAAACTGTTCAACCAATCAATCTGATTTTTTTTACAGCAGTCAACCCAGTCGATACCCATATGACAAACAAATTATAAAGAACTGATACATTTTCGTTACTCAAAAAATCCATCAAAGTGCCTAATTCTCAGTCCCCTGACGTGTCCCCCGCTTGTTTTTCAAACAAAAAATCATAACTGTTCTTATATTTTTGGATCCACACTCAAACCAACAATAAATTAATGACCTTAGGTGATAAATCTTTACTATGACGTAAACAAATCTTTCAAAACTATTTATTTTATTACAAACAAAAATCATTAAAGTTTGTCCCCCTTCTTTCTTATCAGTCCCCTGGCAGATTGAAAAGTCAAATATTTCGATAACTAATGTTCCGATCGAAGTTTCAGATATGGTGTATTGAAGTTTCAAATCTCGTTAACACACAATAGAAAAAGTTCATTGCGTCCGTTATGTATGTCAGTTGTGAAGAAGGCATTAGTGACAGAAAACGTTGAATGTGCACTCAGTTTCTCAGGATTTTCGCACAAATTTTGTATGAAAGCATGCATATTTTCTTACGCTACTGTATAGGCCTTGTGAAACCACGTTCTAAACATTTTTTTTTTTCTTATGTCAAATAAAACGTTACTTCGTTTTTGGCGCAAGAACTATGAAAACACTCAGTCCCCTGACCTCAGTCCCCTGGCATTTTTTTGAATAAAATGTGCTTAATTGAGGCAATATATTTAAATTCATTACTTTTTTATTTAATGTTCCTAAAAATTAATTATTTAAATTTAGAAACAACCGAGATAAAACTGAAATCCAAAATATAATGCTAGGTACCTACATAACAATTACTCTGGATACTTTTATGTATTTTTTTTTTTAGGATTTACTATGTATTTTGTGTATACATTATAGTATAAGCTACAATTTTAATAAGAAAAAAATTTATAAGATATTTTGTGTTTTATATTAGGAATTCCCCTATCCACTTAATTTTAAAAAAATGCCCATAAAACTGATAATTTTAAATTTTTCACTAGCCATTTCGTGGGATGTGAAAGCACGTTCTAATGTTTCATTAAAGTTAGTTTTTACCACTATTTGCTTCAAAAAGTGTCTTGCCGAAATTATCATCATTTTATTCCATAGTTTGTAGAATCACCCGTATAATAGTATTAGGTACGTACAATATGTTAGTATGAAAGCTATTACCAAAATTTTGAAACTTGTATGGAGCCATGTTTTTGTTTCCTAGGTTAGCAGTCAAATTAACAACAATGACATTATTTGTAACGGCAAGAGTTGTGGGCGAAGTACCATAACTTTTTAATTGCATAATGATAATGGGTCATATTCATAGTCAAACTATAAACCCGAGTCTTACTGGAGTCTAAAGTTAACACCCAGGTTAGAAATAGCTGCTATTCATAAAGAATTTGGCCGCTCTGTTAAGTTAAAAACAGGTTGAAGGTACATATATTCTACTACAATTGCCTGTTAATCCGTATACAAAATTGACCGCGATATAAGTTCGCTGTTTTGATTGTTATGTGGTTGTGCTGTATTTTTTTAATTTTTGACCAAACAAAAACAACTTAACAAGTTACATTTATAAACATATTTTACGTATATATTCACATGTATGCAACATATAGGTATAATTGCATTTAAACGAAAAAAAAAATTAAAAAGGCTTAGGCTTAGTCGGAGGCTGAAAAAGAATTGCTTCGGGAGCTAGTGAAATTTCTTGTTTTTTTTTAGTTTGACAGATAAAAAATAAAGAACAACTTAATCAAATGCTCTACCGTGTTTAAGTGTTAAGCTCCAGTTTATCATTTAGACTTGGGTTTAAATTGTCTATGAATAAAATAATCCCCAGCTTAGCTTAGTAAATACAAAATAAGAACTTATCAGACGACTATGAATATGCCCCAATGAATTTAGTGAGGATATATCTGTCAACGATGTAAAGTGCATCATGTTGGTTTTCTTTGACAAACACTCCCACTTCGAGTCGAGTGGAGACATTTTTCACGACGACGACACGGTGAGCATTAGCTTTTCGAATTATTCTTGGTTTTGCTTCGTCAAACTTTCATACTCGCACGAATTCGTTAGAATAAAAGCCTTATATCTCTGAGAGTAACGGCTTTTCAGTTAATTTTATAATACTATCCAACTTGGTTTAAAAACATAATAATTGTCATTTTTTTGTCGCTTTTGTTAGTGTTTTTTGCCTGTTTCGCACGAGTAAATGAGATCGGTGTCGTTTTAATATTAATTTTATAGCAAAACAATTGAAACATTTCGTAAGGTTTTCGTCTGTTGTTAATGGAATTGCATGTAAAACAATTGCATTTGCAACAATGTCTATTTGTGATTGTTGATGTGATTCATTCAAGGTAAATAATTTTTTTCATAATCGGTTTTAACAATGTTGAGTGGAAAAAACAAATGTAACTTGATTGTTTCATTGTCATATCCCTTGTGACCAAAAAAGCCGAAGGAAAATTTAAGATTTTAATCTTATCCACTTTTTAAGCATACGATTTTTGGTATTAGCTTGCGACTATGATATTTCTACCTTAAAACGTTAGTATGTAAATTGGCGTTTAGAAATCTTACATCATCTTATCGTTCGGAGACATTCGGCTGCGATTTCGCGTTGGGGTTCGGGAGGGATTACATTTAAAAATATCTTCGAAATCTGAACACGTCTAATCTGTCACACACCTATTCCGTCAAATAAACGAACAGCTACGATACGATTTTTGGTATTAGCTTGCAACTATGATAGTTCTACCTTAAAACCTTACTATATATATTGTCGTTTAGATATCTTACATCATCTTATCGTTCGGAGACATTCGGCTGCGATTTCGCGTTGGGGTTCGGGAGGGATTACATTTAAAAATATCTTCGAAATCTGAACACGTCTAATCTGTCACACACCTCTTCTGTCAAATAAACGAACAGCTGAATCAATTTCACAGCATTTAACCAAATAAATAAAAATTGATCATGCATTTTTTTTTAAACATATAATTTTACACAATTTGTAAACTTACGACGTTGCATGAATATCCTCTACTACTATTTTATGAATTTAAATTAAATTAAAAAAAAAATGTTTTTATTGTTTATCGTATCACAAATATATTATCTATAATATATTTTCCAGAAAGCCTGCGCATGTAAATCGGTAATTGCAGCTGTAAATGAAGTTACATTTGCAATAGCTAATTAGAGGATAATTTGAATTTTTGAACAACAACAACATAAACTTAAAGGCGCTACCACCAATCGTTTGGTCAGCCAAACAATTGGTGGTAGCGCCTTCAAGTTGTTGTAGTTGCTCAAAAATTCAATGAAATTGACGGAATAAAGAATGGTCAAGCCTAATAAGCTGAAATTCTAGTACGAATAGTACAATAATAAAAATAAAGGATAATTTATTGTGGGAAGGCAATTGAAATAGAGTGAAGTTCAGCTGTTGAAAATTACCACGGAAACTTTAGAATCATTTAAGTACCTAACCTAACTTTGAGCTAAATTAAGTGAATTTATTAAAAAGAGACAGAAAACTAGATATCAAAAATAAACACCACACAGGTGCAACAGCAACAGCAACAGGTGCTAAAAGTCTTATACGGCCTTGAAAAACAAAAAAAACTTCAAAAATTCATATAAAATAACCCATGTTTGACCAATTACTGAAACTAGCTGACCTCTCATCACGAGTCGTTGGCCTTTCAAATGGCATACTTCTTTTGCGAATATCCCACAAATGATGTGCTAAAATTCTTATACGACCTTGAAAAAACAAATTTTAAAAATTCAATTAAACAAAAACTATGGCTGACCAATTACTGAAATTAGTTGACCTTTGATGAGGTCTAGGTAACCTTTCAAATGGTTTATATTTTGTTTCGAATATCCCATAAATGAGGTACTAAAAATAATTTCGACCTTGAAAATTTTTAAAAAAATTATTTAAAAAAATTCTATGGCTGACCTTTGAAAGTAGCTGACCTTTTTTGACCAATTACTTACCTTTTAGATGGCAAACTCATTTTTCATAAATTCTATAAATGAGGTGCTAAAAGTCTTATACTGTGACCTTAAACTAAACTTTAAAAATTCATTCAAAAAAAAAGCTATGGCTGACCAATTACAGAAACTAGCTGACCTTTTATCACGAGCCGGTGGTGTTTCACGATCCGTTGCGCCAACCAATTTATTTTTTTATTTTATTTATTTAAAAAAAAATGTATGTCAAAAATATTTGGGACATATACAAACGAAAAAAAAAGTCAAACGTATACAAACGATTTTCTTTCGAACTGCATTTTCAGATTTTTTTAACGATTGGCCCACCAACTCCGTAAATTTATTTGAAGTGTCCAAACTATTGCTATTAACAGTTTAGCGCAACTCAATAGTTGGTTGGGCCTACTACATGCCAGCCACTTTCACCTGACTCTTTTGTAAAAAGCAGTGAAATCACAACAAAAACAGGTTTTTGTTTAAAGAAGAACTTGACTCCTTTTTTTTAAATTTATGTTTTTGGTGTGATTTGATTTTTTTTAAGAAAATCGTTGGGACGAACAATAATATTCTTTTTGGCTAATAAAAATTGTAAACGGAAGCTCTAAGGAATCATGAATCTTATTTCTTTTTCATTGCTAAGTTTTAATTAAGAACTTAATAAAATAAATACAATTTAAGGAGGCCCCCAACTTACAACTGCTAAAGGGACATTCCATTTCAACTGGTAACTTTGTATGTTTATATATTTTATTTGGGAAAAAAATGAAAATATTTTGTATGTAAAGTACTATCCCTGACCTTACTTCTATGAGTAGTCACATCTCAAAAAACACTTAAATAGTAACATGTCAAATTAAACAAAAATTTAACTTGCAAACAGTCCAGCGTCCTTACAAATTAACATGATCTTAATTTGAAAATAATTTGGATTGTTTCATCTTATTTTTAATACTTGTTTGTACTATTTTCTTTTTCTATCTTCCCTTTTGAAATGACAACACCTATTTTTTCCTAGTAGGCCAAGTAGAGGCATAAATTTACCGTTCTTTAAATCATATTGTCAAAATGTCGGGCACGTGACAATTCAACAGTTTAATTTATGTATTACCAAACTAAGGCAAGTAGCATATTAACATATTGTCGGGCACGTGACGCGTTTTATTAAAATTCTTTGAAAACCAAGAATGTGTTTATTTTGTCTAGTAAAATAATATTTGTAGAGGAATGATAGACGTATTATAATCGAGTATACTTTGTTTTTCGAAATTTTAAAATTTTTCATCAAGTTTTTAATTTAAAAGAGCCAATATAAGGTTGATGGGACATTCACACACCCTTTTAGTATGCAATTTTTCCGCCCTCCCAAATTATTTTATAAACAGAAATTTATCCACATTTGTAGGCTTTTTTTCGAGACCTTCATTTTAAAGATATGACCAGTAAAAATGAAGTTATGATTTTTTTAAAAGCAAAAAAAGGCGATAAGAAATACTTATTTTCATTCAAATAACAAAGGTTAACAATGAACAAAGCAGAAAATTTCGACCGAGTTTTGACAAATTTAATTAATTCGAGAGTGACACTAATATAGCACGTAGAAGAATGGGGTCTCAAATTAATCTTTGTTTCATTGAGATGTAAAATAACAAACAACTAAATCAATCGATACACACATTCAAAAGTAATCAAGTAATGTGTAATATATTATCAATATCTCCACTCTACGGTTATTTAGGAAAACAATTTTTTTTATACACACTTAGAAACACGATTTGGGCCAACAAGACCACGATTTGGACCAAGAAGACCACGTTTGCAACAAATGTGTATGCATTGTCAGTTCTAAATGCGTCATGTACAAAATTGTCGGGCACGTTACGGCAATTACAATGCAAAAATTCAGATTAAGTACATTGTTTTCAACCAATTTTTCCTTATTCCTTATTTATCCTTATCCTTATTTGTGCGTTGTTGTGTATAATATGCTATTTGGTTATTAATATTCAAAGTTTAGCTTATATAAACCAATGATTAATGAAGTTCTGAACTTTGGTAGTTTTAATGTCGGGCACGTGACACAAACTACTCTGAGTATAATTACCAGGTTTTTAAATTTTTAATTACAAATCTCTTGCAACATCAAAGCAAGGATTTCAAACGATCTAAAAATGTATGAAAATAATCTAAATTCAAGTATTATGTTGGTTTAAATTCATTTTAAATAGTAAAATAACGTACGAAAGTCGGGTACGTGACAATGGAATGACCCTAAAACGTAAACATAGGTATACATAAGCACAATTTTAACAAAAACTTAATTAAAAGGATTTTAAATTACCCTTATAATTGAACAACCTTCTTTGGAATTTAAAATATATCACAATATCTACAATAATGTTTTTTTGCGAAAAAAATTAAACTTTGTTAGCAAAACTGAATTTCAAACTTTATTTTACATTATGGTTTTGAAATCGACACTGGATTTCAAACTTTATATCCCTTTCGGAAGCTGGAAGCATGTTAATAATGTTCAATAAATTAACTAGATTACTTGAAAACTCTCAAAATAACAAATCATCATAATGATTTTGCGTTAAAGGCATTAAAATAAAAAAAAGAAAATTGTTCAACGCATATGAAATCTAATTCCACCCAGCTAATTAGTTCTGGAGGAATTTCTCAGGATCACAACAAAAATACCGTGACAGTAACCAAAAACGATTTACTTCCCTCATGATCTTGCTCTTGTTTGACTGTCTGTCACATTTGTCCACCAACGCCCTCCACCAAACATCAGACAGGAACAAATTTCATCGGCTTCTCAAATTTAATTCTAATATAAGAGACACACGATGATTAAACTTCTAAGGAAATGCCGCCGACGAATACGACTACACTACGGTCGCATCTTGCATCCCAAAGATTCCTCCAGATGCTTTACTTGAGGCTTGGTGAATTTATTGCTTGACATGTTAACCATGTAAGCTGACAAGGGACAGGCGAGAGGCGAGTGTGTCGTCTGTAGAACAAACATCCCTCCAACCACCACGAATAGTGGCAGAAGAAGGTGTTCGAAAAGTCATCTCGCGTCTAATTAGATCATTTGTCTCCGTGGTGATTGTGGCATCCGAAATCATTTGGGCTTAGTAGCTGTTGAAGAGCGTGCGGGATGAGAGACTATAGTTGGGGAAATGAGTGACATTTCTTATTACCTAAGTTATTTGTCATTTGTTTGCCTTAGGGGAAAGGGGCGAGAGCTTCCTTTAAGCATCTTGCACTCAACATATCTCTACTCAACTAATTAGATTTTCGGTTACTTTAGGACCGGTTAATTGCCCCATGTACTTGGATATACTTTTTTTATTAATAGCCAACTCACAATTACGCGTTATATAAGGTCGAGACGACTTTGACATATTGAATAGAAACAATGAACTCGTATGAAACAATCCGAAATGTTGTCGCTTCAGATCGTAAATATCGTAAGCTTAAGCTCCTACGCCCGAATAGGTCTATTTCCTATTTTGGCTTCGCTTTGACAGTTCACAATAATTCTCATATTTTTTTGTGGTTGGATTTTATATGGGTGCGAAAAGTTTTTATTCAATTTATCACTTCTTATTTAAAAAAACACTATCAATGATTTTATTTTATTAGAAATTTTTGTAGTTTTTGTAGAAACTCTGGCACTATCATGGAGAATTATCTGCATTTTGAGGTTAATTTCAATGAAAATACCAAAGGGTAAAAATAAAACAACCTATAAATTAAAAAAAAAAATATTTTTCAAAAATTCACTTTGCCAACACCAAAGCTTTAATTAAAAATTTGGCAGATACCTATTATCTTTTTATTAATCGGCTTCATAACAACACACCACATATTTCAATAGAACGCCACACTGATTTATAGTTAATTTTTGCTCAAACATCTATTTCGCAATTTTTGACTTTCAAACATTTATACCCCGAGTTGTGAATTTTTGAGAATTTTTGTTGTCACGTATAACTTTCATGTATTCAATAAAATCTATCGATTGCAAAAAAAATCATTTCGCTATGACTTACCGTTTAGAGAATAAGATTTCGACCTTTTAATACGTTCACCTTAATTTACCCTACTTAAATTTAAAATTCAAAAAATCCCGTATTTAAATTTTTTTAAATAAACTTTCCTTTCATAATATATTTTTTGAATATCCTTATGGCTTACCACATAAGCGCAATGTCTGAATAAACGCAAAAATTGATCTTTAAAGCGCAAGCTGTTAGATTGGACACTGTCTAAAAAACTGTATACTTCTTATTTGGTAAAGAGATTAGGGTAGGTCGTCCTATGACGGGCTCCCCGACTATTAGGTCCTGAAGATAATAAAAGTCTGATAATTTTAGTAGACTAACCCGATATTCCCTTTTTTTTCATTTTTAGACGATCTTGCCGATTTAATGATGCGCGTCAAATCAGCCATTGCATAAGCGCTCTTATTGTTCTTAGTCGACTCTATTGCGGAATGCATAAATACGCATTCCATGACTGAATGTCCTGACTCTAAAAATTTAAGTTCAACTCTGTTCAGATGGCTTAAATTTTGTACAGCATGCATACATCAAAAGAGATCCCACTTGTTGGTTTCTGTTCTGACCACCACAAGTGTCAAAGAAACTATGAAACATCTGTCACGGTTGAGAGCAATGTTTTCAGAAAACAAAATCACACCAAAAAAATAAAAGTTAAAAAACGAGCCAATTTCTTCTATAAACAAAAACCTTTGCGTAACAAGTCAGTCGTTAAAAGAAGTGAGATCTAAAAGTACGCCAAGCTCGAAGTTTATTATTGTTAAATATCAAATATTTTAAGTAGAGTAATATGGAAGAACTTCAAAATTATCAGAGAAATCTGTTATTTAATGATAACTGACTTAAATTGTGTTGGTTTACTTCTTCTTCATCATTTAACCGGCCGGCGATAGTGATGATCTCGAGGGGGACCACAACTCTCCCACACAACTGCTTCACCTAAGCTTACACTTGTGGGGTTCGCCGGGTTGACCTCAGAAAACGTCGACAGGCCTCCCGGTTTTGGATTGTTCCATGTCTAAGGCCGAATAAATGCATGTGTCGTTGCATTTGTTTCATCCAGGAGTTTTTGGGCCTGCCTTTCTTCCGCGATAGTGTTGGAACGTCTTGTGCTATTGCCTTTGGAACTTGGTTCTCATGGCATATTCTATGTACGTGACAGTACCAGCCAAGTTGGTCATGCTGTATTTTGTCCAAGATGGTATTTTTAACGTGTAGGTTTCCTCGGATTCTTTTGCTTCTTATTCGATCACGCTTTGTCACTTCTGCTGTCATGCGAAGCATCTTCATTTCAGCTGCCGTCAATTTACTCTCATACTTCTTGTACATTGTCCAACACTGTGAACAACTGCCGTGTAGAGCTTTCCTTTCAGCTTATGGGGCATTTTTGTATCACAGAAGATGGCAGAGTTTTCCCGCCACTTCATCCACCTTACGCTAACGCGATGTTTGATATCGTCATCACAAGATCTTTCGCTATTAATCATTGATCCAAGATATTTAAACTTTTTGCACTTGGGAACCACTGTTCCATTTAAATAGATGTCCGGAATAGGCCTGTGTAGATCAGAAAATGGAAAGCATAGGTATTCGGTCTTTTTCGAGTTAATGCGGTATCCATTTCCCTTCAGAACATCCTTCTCGGAAAGAGAACATTCTACTGGTCTCTTTCCGAGTGGATGGAAAACAGCATTTGTCCAGCCTGTCCCTAAAAAAGGCGCATCTTCTTCACCCTCAAACTATCGACCAATTGCACTTACGTCCCTTCTTTCCAAGGTCATGGAAACGCTGATTAATTTCCAGCTTAAGAAATATCTCGAGGAACGAAAGCTTCTTAATGACCGGCAGTACGGCTTTCGTAGCAATAGGTCCACTGGTGATCTGATGGTTTATCTCACCAAACAGTGGAACAAATCTTTACATCGATCGTTTTGGAGAAAGTAAGATTATTGTGCTTGGTATTTTTAAAGCGTTTGATAGAGTTTGGCATCAAGCTCTCTTATCGAAAATGCGCGATTTGGTATTGATGAATCTCTTCTCCGTTGGATTAGAAATTACCTTTCGGACCATTCAATTCAAGTTGTATTGGACGGTTTCAAGTCTGAAATCCACAAAATAAATGCTGGTGTGCCCCAGGGCTCCGTTTTGTCTCCGACTCTCTTCCTAATATTCATAAATGGTCTTCTGTCTGAAAAGTCTAATCCAATAAACTGTTTCGCTGACGACAGCACCCTCAGCTTCTCATATTCGTTTTCAGATTCACACCCATGTCCTTCGGATGTGGAACTTGAACGACAGCGTATGATTAGCTCAGTAAATTCTGATCTTGACAGCATTGTCCAATGGGGAATTAAAAACCGCGTGGAATTTAATGCTTCAAAAACTCAATGCTGTCTACTGTCGTCTAAACGAAACCCACCCCCCATGCCACTATCCATGAGTGGCACTTGCATTGAAGAAACCCAGTCCTCGGTATGTGTATCACAGACCACCTTCTGTGGAATGATCACATATTCGACGTCGCCAAAAATGCTACTAAGTGCTTAGGTTTTCCTCGGCGATGCAAGAAATGTTTCTCCCCTTCTGATCTGGCTGTAATCTATAAAGCCTTTATCCGTCCAAAACTCGAGTACAACTCTCATGTTTGGGCAGGTGCTCCAATAACCCACTTGAGTCTATTGGATAGAATTCAAAGAAAAGCTATAAAAATGAAAGGCGATAGAAATATAACCGATACATTTGCTTCTCTAGAACACCGCCGCAGTGTTTCTTGTATTTCATTATTTTATCGTTATTTTCATAAACAGTGCTCTACCCAAGTTACATTTTTCCTCTTATAAGATGCTCCAAGAGCTTAACTAGACTAATTTAAGGGATCTAAAAGACAGTTAGAAGCGTTAAATGGCCTAGTTACAGAGGCGGCGCTAGAACAAAATGAGGCGTGTGCGAGATTAAATTTGCGGGGCACCTGGGAAAATGATTGCAGGCTGCATCATTATGAAAAAAGTTTATAACACACCTGTCGTCAAATCTTCCGCAGTATATATTATGATTTCAGTTCAAGATTGTTATAAAAAAAAACTTAAGACAATAGGTATTTGATTTCAAAATGTTTAAGCATTCTCTAATTTGCATATATGTTCGTACATTAAAAAAAAAATAATAAGCTCACTTTCTGAATACTGAATAAAAATAATAAATAGGTATCTGCAAAAAAAATGTTTTCTTTTTAGAACCTGCTATTGAAGTAACAAAAGCTTTGAGTAAATCACAAAATTACTGACTATTTAAAAACAGTAGGAATTATAAAACATTGATAAAACAATTTAGAATAGTTTTCGTTCATAAACTTATTCTAATACAAAAGATGTATTGGACAGTGCAATTTGATAGTAAAATCGCAAAGCGCGATGTAGTTCTGCATTTTTGATGTGTTGTTGGGGCTGTAAGAGTATCCTGTAGCTAACCTTGCAGCTCGAAAAACCTTTGCGTTCTACAGGAAAAATGCAACAGTGAAAAAAAACGTTAAAATCACCCCATTTTTTCTGATATTTTGATTTATAACTTTGGAAATATGCAATTTAGAATAAAGCCATTCACTGTAAATTTGTTTGTTATAAAATTTTCTACGGGACCACTTTTGTTTTGAATTCATATTCAGGCATGTAAGATTTGTGTTGCTTTCTAACCATAAATTAAAAATGAGCACGACTGGATCGCACAAACTTTCTCTCGCGGCTAGTGTGCATATGTATTGGTTCCATAACATTATGATATCACTAAAAATGTTTTTAAAAACAAAGAACCTCTTACATAAAAATTACTATAAATTTGTTATTTAAATAGCTAAAACAGATAGAAAATAGCTTTTAACGGCCTTAGTCCTTAAAAATTGGCGTTTCGTCCCGGCGTTCTCACTTGGACTCTTCAGTTGACAGTGAGGGCCTTTTCAAGACGCAATTTTTATTAAGTTCAGTCCAGCTTACATCAATTTTCCGCCGAAAATCAAATGTGAACAATATCCAACCCAATTAGAATTTCTAATCAAGAATTGTTGGCAATTTTGTTACCCGTGGCCTGGCATTGTTTACATATGAGTGATTTTTACAATACAAATTCTATATACTACTGAAATACATCAGCCAAGTAGAAGACAGAAGAAACAAAATGCTTTTTAGTTTTTGTGTCTATACATATTATGTTATTGCACAAAAATATTGGGCTTGTGTTGTATTTATTTCGTAAGTCAATTAATTTTGCTCATTAAGGCGATACATTATATTGTTTTTCACAGATATGGGAACCAAAAAATATATGCCGTTGAAATGTTATCTACTAATTTGAACGTTTTACCTCGAAAAAAACGAAGCGCCTTCAAAACAATGCATATTTAAATTATTTAATTCATAATTTTAATAAGGAGAAGGGTTACCATGGAAATATTTTGGAACAAAATAGAATTCAAATTCAGGTAATGAGCAATGAGGTTATAAATCGCGATGAATTTGATCTCAATTTAATTTTTTTAAATTAAAGTGGAGTTTAATATGAAACCGGGAATGTGAAAAAATTTATTTATAAGTCGTTTTTTATCTTAAATGTAAATTTCCATTAACATCGTAGCCATTTATTGCGTAAATTCTCATTTAGTTGAGAAATGGAAACGCTATTTTGATGGTTGAAAAATAGATTTCTATTTTGCGCCTTGAAAAATTGAGTTTTGATCAGTTTTGAAACTATAATTTTTTTTAAATTATGGTAACCCTCAAAACATTCAAAAAACTCTGTTTGTATATTTAAATATGGCTGCTGATGAGACACTAACTCTTCTATTAACATCTTTATGAGAATTTAGTTATATTAACGCTTGAATAAGATTGCTAAAAGAATCGATTTTAGAAAAAAAAACAACGTAAAATCAAAGCAAAAAACTTCGATTCTAATATTTTTCGGAACGATTTGGTGCCAACGCCGAAAATTCTTAAATCAAAGTGGAGCGACTTTATTTGAAAGTGATTTCATACTTAAAAACGAACTAGATTTTACTACGTTTAGATGTTGATTTAAAGTGGAATCAAAGTTAAATCAAATTCATCCATCTCTTAAAACAACATTTATCTACTTCGAATCAACGTAGATTGAACTTCGCTTGGTTAGGTATTGATTCAAAACGGCTACCCACGCCACGCTTCTTTGTTTAAATTTATGTAAGACAAAGACAAATGTATATTCGTGCTCCATGCATTTCATTTTTGTGGTGAATCATTTATTTGTGACGCCTTAAAGTGAATCGTTTAATGCTATGAGTATTTCATAGTAATAAATATAGGAAAAGTAATTAAATATTGTTTTTCGATTATATGACAGTGAATTTTAAGTGCGCGTTTAATTTGTTCACAAATGTAAGGAAGCTAAGGAAGCGCTCTCAAAATTCTTTATATTAAGCTTACAAATACAAACAAATTGAGGTTTACTTAACTGTGCAACACTTTGAAACTACGTTGATGACACTTTAAATGCCACAAAAATGGATCGTGATGTAAAATTTGGATTTAATTGTAAAAATGAGTACGTTTCACTTAGAAACAAGGTTGAGCGCACTTTAAATGTGGATCCCAATTTAAAAACGATAACCTTTCACTTTAAAACAACGTTGAACGGAATGTTAATGTACAAAAGTTGATTTCAATGAATAAATAAACATGTTTTACTTTGAAACTCGGTTAAATCTCTTAAAATTACGTCGCATATTCAAATTAACATTGTTTCAACGTAAAAATAAAAATGCGCCACTTCATTTAAAATACTTTAGATCAAATACGGTCGTATTTACTTTTAGATCGAATTTTTTCCCTCAGTGAAGAATTAAAGTTTATTTATAAAACTAAAAAACTTCTTATGAGATCTCAGATGTTTTTTTAGGACTTAGATTAGACAGAATTGTAAGGAAGCCATAAACGGTGAACTGTGGTCCCAAAAAGCAAATTTCGTGGCAAAAATACTAACTTCGATGTTTTATTTTTAAGCTGGCCATACACGACCAAACCAACGAGCCGAACGGCACGGAGCCGAACCAAAATTGCCCGTGAGTGGGAAAACATAGATGACTTCGTTTGGTTCGGCAGATCAATTTGGATATTCAGCCAGTCCAAAATCCACGAACACGAACCCCCGAACCAATGTTCGGCTCTATCGTATGTGGGGAATCAACAAGCTAAGCAGTTCTGTTTGCTTCCAACTTTACAGTCTCCACCGTCACTAAATAATAAAATTCCACTTTCTCACTCTATCTCATTAAATTGTTCGGCTCTAACGTATGTGGGGAATCAGCAAGCCGAGCAGTTCTGTTTGCTTCCAACTTTCTCATTAAATTGTACAATACGATTTTCACCAAAAACATCTACATAAGTGTCTCATTCTCTTTTTTTCAAGTTTTGTCATGTTCAATACAAAACACAAAATTCAGATTTTTAGAATTACCTGGGTTTCTGATTGGGCAAATGTCATAAGAAAAGTTCAGCTCAGACGACTTGTGCTTTCTGCGTTGAACGGACCGCTGACGTTTTTTGTTTGAACTGCCAAAATTGGTTCGGCTCGGCCGTGTATGGCACCCAAATTTGGACCGGAGCCAAATGGCTTCGAGCTGTTGGGCTCGTTCGTGTGTGGCCAGCTTTAAAGTTTTGATTTTTATTTGTAATAGGAATATAAACGCAGCTTCAAAAACAGCAAACGAAATAATTTTCCGCTGACAAATTTGACTTATAAAGCTTTTCAAAGTTTGTTAAAGCAGCTTTGTTTGTTTGAATGTTCGGAGATATTGTAATTTCTTTAAAAAAAAGTCGTGTGTCCAGTGCTAAAATTTTGGTGTTGAAAGCAAATTTCCTTATGGAATATTTAAATTATTTTATTAATTGCAATAGTTGAATGCGTGAAATTTTCTTCTTATATAAATTCAAAATTGTTCTGTTATCATCTTGATTCTTAAGAAAATTCGTCGACTTCCACGCCACGTTTTATAGGAATGCCATTTTTACAACAAAAACAAATTGTAATCAAACTATTGATTATTATATTGAACATTCAATTTTTGTGATCCGCCCACTTGAACGACCCATTTTGAATAAATTCCTCTTAAACCAAAATGTTTTTTGAGGTTTATGTAACTGAGTTTCTTCGAATTACTTAAATTATTGTAAAAACGTTAAAAAAAATCTCATTTTTGCAACGAAAAAAGTAATTTTGGACCATAATAAAGAACAAGTCCTCTAACATGATTTCAAACATTAGGGATCTTATTAGCATCCTATTGCAAAACTTTTGTTATTTGAAATCCAGATAGTTTCTTGGTATAGGAGGTATTGAACTTAGGTCTCGTAAGAGTTTTTATAGAAGTATAAAATGATTAAAACTCTTAAATATGTGTTGTTATGAGATTAGAAAGACTACAAAACTACGTTTAGAGTTGAATTTTCACCAAAGGATTCTTATAAGACGACAACTTTATATAATCTTATTGCAAGAAGAAAAATTGGTTTAGCTATAAGATTTTAGTATTTCTCTGATGCAAAAGTGTTCAACTCTTTAAATAAAGAGGTTATGAGACCTATTTAATTTCCTTACAAGATGATAATTCTTAGGTATAGATATAAGATAAAACAGAGTCTTATGGGAGTTTTTTTTTTCAAATTTCAAGAGTTTAGCTCTAGATAGCCAGTTGCATTCCTCCCCTCAAACAATTCAACCATAATACTCGTTCTTCTAGGAATGCCCATCAGTTTACCCTTGAGCCCAACTTCGGACGTACTGTCAAGTTCAGGGATTCTTTCTTTTCCCGCACCACGCGAATGTGGAATGCTTTACCCGACTCTATCTTTCCCTCCCATTTTAATATTCGGAACTTCAAAACCAATGTGCATCGGTTCCTCCTCTTAAATCCTTCCCTATTTTCCTAAAGCTCGTACTGTGTTTAATCATATTAAGGGTAGTCACAACACCTTTAGTGCGCGCACATAATAAAAAAAAAACTCACATTGGTCGTCAGATAGCCGTGTTACTTTTCGTAGGCGGTCATCTAATATCCGCTCAACTGTCTTCATGGTGTGTGACATCAGCTTGATCGAACGGTAGCTGTCGCAATTTCGTGTATCAACCTTCTCCTTGTAGATTGGAAGAAGGTAACTTTCCCTCCACTGATTAGGCATTCGGTCGCCGCAGATAAATTTGCACATGAGAATCTCGTCTGGCCCAATCGCATTTCTCTTTTTGGAGTTTTTCTACACATCACTAACTTCTTCGACTGTGATATCGGCGACTTCTTCATTGTTAGGTGCAGCTTTTGGAAATATATCATCGGAAACTGTTCATTTAAAAGTCCTTCACAATACTCTTGCCATCTGTGAAGAATTTTGTCGTCATCCACAAGGAGTTGGCCTTGAGCGTTGTTAATGAATTTTGGTGAACGAATCTCCTGAGCATTTTTCCTTCTCTGTGTGGCGATTTTGAAAATAGTTGCACCCTTGTTCATGTTGGCATGTCGCAGTTCCTGAATAACTTGGTTTGCATCAGCAGCCGGTGCAGACATTTCCTCCAGCTCCCGATACATGCTCTTCGTACTTCCTGCTAGAAGTTGGGCACTACTTTCTTGCGACGTCTGTAAACCACTCCAAGGCGTGCTTTTTCATCTATGTTATGAGAGGAGCAAGTTGACCAAGCTTTGAAAGCCGTTTTTTTCTTAGTCATTACTGCTTTGGCTTCATTATTCCACCACCATGTTTCTTTGTTGTATTGGAAGTGTCCTCTGACAATTCCTAGCAGTGATTTCGCTTCCCGCAGGCAGGTTTATTGCAGTGAGTCCCATATTTTGTGTACTCTACACCCTCCATTTGCATATCTGTCGATGTTTTTAAACAGATAATCTTTCATGAAAGAGACAAACGCTTCGCCTTCCACTTTATCCAGATTGTACCACTTGATTCCTCTAGAGACCCCTGTTTGTTTGTTCGTCTTCCTCGTCTCCATAAAGATTCTGTCAGCAGAAGACGGTGTTGTGGGGCGATTGGTTCACCCAAAATCACTTTGCAATATTTGACTTGCGGCTTCATGAAACTGGGTACCAGATGGTAATCGATCTGAGTTTCATTTCCACCACTACTGTAAGTGATAAGGTGCTTTTGTTGTTTGATGAACATGGTATTTAACACGATAAGATCATATGATCTGCACATGTTTAGGATATCTTCACCAGGAGGGTTCCTAGTTCCGTACCCCAAACCACCATGACAGTTCTCAAAGTCCTCTGTAGATTTTCCAACATGTCTATTCAAATCTCCGTGCACAAACAGAAGCTCATCTTTTGGGATGTTTTTGATGTGATTGTGAAAGTCTAGCCAAAACGCATCTTTTTTCAGTTGTTCTCATCCGATTTGTGGAGCATAATACTACGTTTTCATTAGAGCCAAAATGAGGTAATTTCGAAATTTGGCAAAAATGTGTTTTCATTATCAAATTAGCTTATTTCATTTGACATCTCATTTCGTTTTGAAATTGGAATGGCAGTTAGCCGCTTATTTTTGTTGTTTTCTCTTTCTGTTTTATGTTGTTGAGTATAGTGTATTGATATTTTCATACAAAAGCTTTTAAAAGCTTTTGAAACTGATTCCCGCTGGATGCATTCACCTAATTTCCAACCTAATTTCGTGCAAATGAGGTTGAAATAACCTCATTTCGAAATAGGATTTTGTATGGGAAATTAGGTAATTTCGGATCTCATTTGGAAATTACCAACGAAATTACCTCATTTGGCCCAGTGAAAACGGCATATAATGAGCGGTGACAATATTCCACACATTTCCTTGCATCACCTTTTTCAGAGATATCAAACGGTCACTGGAATTCGAAATAGCCAAGACGTTACCAAACAATTCCTCCGCAAGGATGATACCGATTCCGTTTTTGTTCTCTTTTTGTGAATGAATGTGAAACAATTATTTAGCAATAAATAAGAAGCATATATTTTTGAATTTATTAACAAAAATGATCAAGCTGTACTCCTGCATTGTGGGCAATTAGAAAATAGAGCGTACGATATTTTTTCTACTTGCAGCTGCAGTTTTTGTTGCGGCATTCTATTGTGTTAAGCCAGTTTTGGTTAGCTCTTTTTGGTGTTATTTGCCTAGATATTATTTATCCCTTAGTCGCATCATACAAGGGAGCTGCTGAGCCTTGTATATAAAAACAGTAGTACTATCATGAACAAATTTTTTTAGTGCAACAATGCTTCGTTGGTGGCGCCACTTTAGCTCGGCGGAGACTTCCATTTTTGGGTGACAATTGTCGGCGGAGACTTCCATTTATCAGAGAATCGGAACTAGGTAGTTAGAGCAAGAGGAGTTTATTTTTTTCGATTCTGGTAAGAATCAAATGGAGTAAGCGAGATTACCAATCGAACGTTTTTTTAAACGTCAATGATGAGAAAAAGGTGAAGAGGTGAAGAGAATGGAATGGCAAAAAAATGTTCGTATTTTTTTTTGCTTAATTAACTGATATGCTATATATGCGAGAAGACAAGTATACATACATACATGTAAGCTAGCTTTTTGCGTCGTCGTTGTCATCAACCTTGAAGCAAGGAATATAGTTTTTTTTTTGCGGGAAAGAATAATGCGTGGAGGTACCTATACATTCGTATATTATCAATGGTAGGTTGATTTTAATGCGGGAAAGAAAAATATGGTCATGTTGTGTACGTATATTTGTAGGTATATAAGTATGCAAAAAAAATAAAAAAAAATTTTCATGGCTACTGCCTCTTGCGAGGAATTGACAAATCCTCCAAGAGTATCACTTGTCACGAATAAGTGCTTCTCGTCTAGCCGTTCGGATTCGACATAAAATTGTAGGTCCCTTCCATTCCAGTCGATAGGCGCACACAGGAATGGTTGCGATTTGTTAGTCACTAGGCCCTGGTTCTTCATGAGCCGTTGTGCCACCCGATTTTTTTTGTAAAGGTATGCAATCATTATGTTATTGAGGATAGTTTTTATATTAAATTGTCTTGCAAAGATTTCTTATTTGCCGTGAAATTTGTTGCAAGTGCAAGATTTTGAGCATATTTTTTTGCGGGAAAGGAAAATATACCTATATAGCCAGATAATATTCGTATAAATTATAGGTAGGTTTTATTAATACAGTGCAATGGTGGTTGCAATGACCGAGGTTGTTGCAATAACCGAGTAAATATTTTTTTAGGCTCAATTCGACATGCAAAGCGAAAATCAGAAAACCAACACTTATATAATATATTTAATGCAACAAATTTTTATTCAATAACACATAAATAATAAAATCTTTTCCATCTTAGGGCATTCGCCACCTTTTAATGTAGTCCTCTTTCCGGGTCACATTCCGCATTAGAAACAAGCTTTCTTATTGCACCCTCTTTTCGTTTTATTCTGCTGACTGTAGATTTATGAACATTATACTCACGGCATATTTTTTTTTTTACTTGAAGCTACTTTATTAATTTTGTCTAAAATTTCACTGTCACTTAAAAGTAGCGGTAAAATAACTGCCGAGACAAAATGTAACGCAACAGACAAAAATAAACATAACCACGAACCTGAGTAAATAAAGATATGCAAAGTTGCACTTATAGCGTCAATTTTTTTTAAGATTTGCGATTACTGCGTCAACAGTGATATAAATTCAGCTGTTGCGAAAATCGAGGAGTTGCGTGAATTGAGGGTTGCGTTAATCGAGAACTTACTGTATAAAGGTTGTTTCCATGATTTGAGTTTGACTTGAAATTTTTTGCAAAGAAATTTACAATTTATCATGCCGACGAATATAGGTCCATACATAATTCATACCTATATGTAGGTAGGTATGCAAATAAGTTAGTGTGCTATTACACCATGCATCTAGACGCGTAAAACTTCTTCGAACTTTTTCGAATTCTCTTGTTGCACGAATATTTTACCCCCGCGACACACGGCAGATTTTCTTCCGTCTCAGCTTTTCGAATTTGTTCTCTCTTTTGCACTTACATATGTTCGAAAAGTTGCACGCGTCTAGTGGCATGGTGTAATAGCAGACTTAATGAAAAAAGGGAGAATTTCTATCCAATGTTTTGGTAGTTAAGTGCTTGGTGATGGTAGGTTGTATACCTAGGTACAGAAAATAATAACGAATTTTCTGTCGTGTGTGTGAAGTTAGCCCCCCTTTTTAGAATTTGAAATTTTTGAAAGTTGTTCCAGGTTGTTCCCGAGTTGTTCCGGATTGTTCCAAGTTTTTTTTTGAAAAATATTCAAAAATGGGGGTTTTAGACCCAAAAAACCGTTTGTGACCTAGCCCCCCTTTTTTTGAAAATCGAAATTTTAAAAAATGTTCCAGATTCTAAAAATTGTTCTGAACATTGTTCCAAGTTTTTGTTATGGGCAAAATTAAAAAAAAATCTAGCCCCCCTTTTTTCGAAATTCCAGTTTTTTATATTTTTTTTCAGGTTTCGAAAAGTGTTCTTACAATTGTTCCAAGAAATTAAAGTTGAAAAGTGTGTATTTTTAAAGATAGACTCCCCAATTTTTTTTCTTTTTCTAAAAAGCTTTGATTCCAAATATCTGTCATAAAATAAATGTGGTGAAAAAATTGTGTGTCTAAGAATAAACTATATAAGCCTAAAAACGGTCTTTAAAAAAATATCTTTAAGTTTTTGCAAATAACGAAAATCCAAAACTTGTTCCAAGTCGAAACTTATTTTGCCTAATAGCTTCCAAAATTTCATCCAAAAATATAAATAATTGAAGGCCTTATCACATAAAAACAAATATGTCACTTTATTTGCTCCCCTGCTCCCCCCTTTAAAAATTCCAAAATTTGAAAAAATAAACTTGGTTCATTTAGCAATTATCTACACGCTTTAAAAATCCTGTGACTTTTAAATATCTTATAACTTATCAAAATTCCAAAAAAACACCCCCACGGCCTCCCTTTCCAAAAACCCGAAATACAAAAATGGATCCAAATAGATGTACAACCAAATGTAATTCTTCCAAGATTTCATGTAAAAATAACCATAATCAAAGATTTTACAGCTAAAAAAGAATTTTTGCGATATTAAATAAAATTCTTATTTTGCCCCCCTTTTTGGGATCCAACAAAATAGAAATAGCTTAATTTGCTATTAGAACATCTTAACAATTCACAAATCAAAAATTTATGAAAAAACATAATTTAAAAAATAAAATTATCACTTCCCCCCCTCCTGTTCTCTTCAAAAATTAAAAATCGTCAAAAATCTATAACTTTTCCCAATGTTGATTAATTCATATGAAAATGTCAGCAAGTATCATTAAAAACATAAGGAATAGAAGATCTTAAACCAAATCTAAATTTCTAACGATAATACATTAAAACTCTTGAATTAAGTTCCCCTCTTAAATTTAAAAATTCTAACAAGTTTGTTAGGGTTTTCTAGTACTCTTTTAAAAATGTCCCATCCAAGATAACTTAAAAAAAAAATTAATTTTAATTATTTTTAAATAATTTTAAAAAATGCTACACAGACCTCTCTTGTTTTTTTTTTTTTTTATGAAAACTTAAGAATAACTTCTAGATGGTAACATATATAAATCTCATTGGTCTATAATATTATGTAAATAAAGATTAATTCAAAGCCAAAAAATATATGAGATCTAAAGTTAAACTTTTTTTGTGACCCCCTTTTATGAAATTCAACATTCAAAAACTTGTTCCAGGTTGTTCTAGGGCTCTTCTAAGTTGTTCCAAGCATTCGTTTCTTAAAAATGATATTTAGTATGAGAAATTTAAAAAAAAATGCTCCCCGCCCCCCTTTATGAGATATCCAAAATCTAAAACTTGTTTCAGGTGCAGAGTCACTCAAATGCAATTGTTCCAAGGATTCGTGTAAAAATATTGAAAATTAAAGATTTTAATGCAACAAAAACGTTTTCTGGCCCCCCTTTTCAGATATCCAAAATCTAAAACTTGTTCCAGGTCAAAAAAAACGATTTAAATGAAAAAATCATGTTACTTTTACACTGGCCCCCCTTTTATGAAATTCAAAATTCAAAAACTTGTTCCAGGTTGTTCTAGGGCTCTTCTAAGTTGTTCCAAGCTTTCGTTTCTTAAAATTGATATGTAGTATGAGAAATTTCAAAAAAATGCTCCCCCGCCCCTCCTTTTCAGATATCCAAAATCTAAAACTTGTTCCAGGTCCAAAACCACACAAATGCAATTGTTCCAAGGATTCACGCAAAAATATTAAAAATTAAAGATTTTAATCCAAAAAAAACGATTTAAATGAAAAAATCATGTCAATTTTGCGCTGGCCCCCCTTTTACGAAATTCAAAATTCAAAAACTTGTCCCTGTTTGTTCTAGGGCTCTTCTAAGTTGTTCCAAGCTTTCGTTTCTAAAAATTGATATTTAGTACGAGAAATTTCAAAAAAATGCTCCACCGCCCCCCCCCCCTTTTGAGATATCCAAAATCTAAAACTTGTTCCAGGTGCAGAATCACTCAGATGCAATTGTTCCAAGGATTCGTGCAAAAATATTAAAAATTAAAGATTTTAATGCAGAAAAACGCTTTATGGCCCCCCTTTTCAGATATCCAAAATCCAAAACCACGCAAATGCAATTTTTCCAAGGATTCGTGCAAAAATATTAAAAATTTGAATCCAAAAAAAAAACGATTTAAATGAAAAAATCATGTTAATTTTACACTTGCCCCCCTTTTATGAAATTCAAAATTCCAAAACTTGTTCCAGGTTGTTCTAGGGCTCTTCTAAGTTGTTCCAAGCTTTCGTTTCTTAAAATTGATATTTAGTATGAGAAATTTCAAAAAAATGCTCCCCCGCCCCTCCTTTGGAGATATCCAAAATCTAAAACTTGTTCCAGGTGCAGAATCACTCAAATGCAATTGTTCCAAGGATTCGTGTAAAAATATTTAAAATTAAAGATTTTAATGCAAACAAAAGTTTTCTGGCCCCCATTTACAGATATCCAAAATCTAAAACTTGTGCCAGGTCCAAAACCACACAAATGCAATTGTTCCAAGGATTCATTCAAAAACATTAAAAATTAAAGATTTAAATAAAAAAAAAATGATTTAAATAAAAAAATCATGTTAAATATGCGCTGGCCCCCCTTCTACGGAATTCAAAATTCAAAAACTTTTTCCAGGTTTTCTTAGGGCTCTTCTAAGTTGTTCCAAGCTTTCGTTTCTTATAATTGATATTTAGTATGAGAAATTTCGAAAAAATGCTCCCCCGCCCCCCTTTTGAGTTATCTAAAATCTAAAACTTGTTCCAGGTGCAGAGTCACTCAAATGCAATTGTTCCAAGGATTCGTGCAAAAATATTGAAAATTAAAGATTTTAATGCGCAAAAAATCGTTTTCTGGACCCCCTTTTCAGATATCCAAAATCTAAAACTTGTTCCAGGTCCAAAACCACTAAAATCCAATTGTTCCAAGGATTCATGCAAAAATATTAAAAATTAAAGATTTTAATCCAAAAAAACGATTTAAATGAAAAAATCATGTTAATTTGCGCTGGCCTCCTTTTACGAAATTCAAAATTCAAAAACTTGTTCCAGGTTGTTCTAGGGCTCTTCTAAGTTGTTCCAAGCTTTTGTTTCTTAAAATTGATATTTAGGATGAGAAATTTCAAAAAAATGCTCCCCCGTCCCTCCTTTTGAGATATCCAAAATCTAAAACTTGTTCCAGATGCAGAATCACTCAAATGCAATTGTTCCAAGGATTCAAGCAAAAATATTTAAAATTAAAGATTTAAATGCAAAAAAGCGTTTTCTGGTCCCCCTTTTCAGATATCCAAAATCTAAGACTTGTTCCAGGACCAAAACCACTCAAATGCAATTGTTCCAAGGATTCATTCAAAAATATTAAAAATTAAAGATTTTAATCCAAAAAAACGATTTAAATTAAAAAATCATGTTAATTTTGCGCTGGCCCCCCTTTTACGAAATTCAAAATTCAAAAACTTGTTCCAGGTTGTTCTAGGGCTCTTCTAAGTTGTTCCAAGCTTTCGTTTCTTAAAATTGATATTTAGTATGAGAAATTTCAAAAAAATGCTCCCCCGTCCCTCCTTTTGAGATATCCAGAATTTAAAACTTGTTCCTGGTGCAGAATCACTCATATGCAATTGTACCAAGGAGTCGTGCAAAAATATTTAAAATTAAAGATTTTAATGCAAAAAAACGTTTCCTGGCCCCCCTTTTTAGATATCCAAAATCTAAAACTTATTCCAGGTCCAAAACCACTCAAATGCAAGGATTATTGCAAAAATATTAAAAATTAAAGATTTAAATCCAAAAAAACGATTTAAATGAAAAAATCATGTTAATTATGCGCTGGCCCCCCTTTTACGAAATTCAGAATTCAAAAACTTCTTCCAGGTTTTCCTAGGGCTCTTCTAAGTTGTTCCAAGCATTCGTTTCTTAAAATTGATATTTAGTATGAGAAATTTCAAAAAAATCTCTTCAAAATCTAAAACTTGTTCCAGGTGCAGAGAAACTCAAATGCAATTGTTCCAAGGATTCGTGCGAAAATATTGAAAATTAAAGATTTTAATGCAACAAAAACGTTTTCTGGACCCTCTTTTCAGATATCCAAAATCTAAAACTTGTTCCAGGTCCAAAACCAGTAAAGTGCAATTGTTCCAAGGATTCATGCAAAAATATTAAAAATTAAAGATTTTAACACAAAAAACGATTTAAATGAAAAAATAAAGTTAATTTTGCGCTGGCCCCCTTTTTCGGAATTCAAAATTCAAAAAACTTGTTTCAGGTTGTTCTAGGGCTCTTCTAAGATGTTCCAAGCTTTCGTTTCTTAAAATTGATATTTAGTACGAGAAATTTCAAAAAAATGCTCCCCCGTCCCTCCTTTTGAGATATCCAAAATCTAAAACTTGTTCCAGATGCAGAATCACTCAAATGCAATTGTTCCAAGGATTCAAGCAAAAATATTTAAAATTAAAGATTTAAATGCAAAAAAGCGTTTTCTGGCCCCCCTTTTCAGATATCCAAAATCTAAGACTTGTTCCAGGACCAAAACCACTCAAATGCAATTGTTCCAAGGATTCATTAAAAAATATTAAAAATTAAAGATTTTAATCCAAAAAAACGATTTAAATGAAAAAATTATGTTAATTTTGCGCTGGCCCCCCTTTTACGAAATTCAAAATTCAAAAACTTGTTCCAGGTTGTCCTAGGGCTCTTCTAAGTTGTTCCAAGCTTTCGTTTCTTAAAATTGATATTAAGTATGAGAAATTTCAAAAAAATGCTCCCCCGTACCCCTTTTGAGATATACAAAATCTAAAACTTGTTCCAGGTGAAGAGAAACTCAAATGCAATTGTTCCAAGGATTCGTGCGAAAATATTGAAAATTATAGATTTTAATGCAAAAAAAAACGTTTTCTGGCCCCCCTTTTCAGATATCCAAAATCTAAAACTTGTTCCAGGTCCAAAACCAATAAAGTGCAATTGTTCCAAGGATGCAATATTAAAAATTAAAGATTTTAATCCAAAAAACGATTTAAATGAAAAAAAAAAAATTAATTTTGCGCTGGCCCCCCTTTTTCGGAATTCAAAATTCAAAAAACTTGTTTCTGGTTGTTCTAGGGCTCTTCTAAGATGTTCCAAGCTTTCGTTTCTTAAAATTGATATTTAGTATGAGAAATTTCAAAAAAATGCTCCCCCGTCCCTCCTTTTGAGATATCCAGAATTTAAAACTTGTTCCTGGTACAGAATCACTCATATGCAATTGTACCAAGGAGTCGTGCAAAAATATTTAAAATTAAAGATTTTAATGCAAAAAAACGTTTCCTGGCCCCCCTTTTTAGATATCCAAAATCTAAAACTTATTCCAGGTCCAAAACCACTCAAATGCAAGGATTATTGCAAAAATATTAAAAATTAAAGATTTAAATCCAAAAAAACGATTTAAATGAAAAAATCATGTTAATTATGCGCTGGCCCCCCTTTTACGAAATTCAGAATTCAAAAACTTCTTCCAGGTTTTCCTAGGGCTCTTCTAAGTTGTTCCAAGCATTCGTTTCTTAAAATTGATATTTAGTATGAGAAATTTCAAAAAAATGCTCCCCCGTCCCCCTTTTGAGATATCCAAAATCTAAAACTTGTTACAGGTGCAGAGAAACTCAAATGCAATTGTTCCAAGGATTCGTGCGAAAATATTGAAAATTAAAGATTTTAATGCAAAAAAAACGTTTTCTGGACCCTCTTTTCAGATATCCAAAATCTAAAACTTGTTCCAGGTCTAAAACCAGTAAAGTGCAATTGTTCCAAGGATTCATGCAAAAATATTAAAAATTAAAGATTTTAACACAAAAAACGATTTAAATGAAAAAATGAACTTAATTTTGCGCTGGCCCCCCTTTTTCGGAATTCAAAATTCAAAAAACTTGTTTCAGGTTGTTCTAGGGCTCTTCTAAGATGTTCCAAGCTTTCGTTTCTTAAAATTGATATTTAGTACGAGAAATTGCAAAAAAATTCTCCCCCGTCCCTCCTTTTGAGATATCCAAAATCTAAAACTTGTTCCAGATGCAGAATCACTCAAATGCAATTGTTCCAAGGATTCAAGCAAAAATATTTAAAATTAAAGATTTAAATGCAAAAAAGCGTTTTCTGGCCCCCCTTTTCAGATATCCAAAATCTAAGACTTGTTCCAGGACCAAAACCACTCAAATGCAATTGTTCCAAGGATTCATTAAAAAATATTAAAAATTAAAGATTTTAATCCAAAAAAACGATTTAAATGAAAAAATTATGTTAATTTTGCGCTGGCCCCCCTTTTACGAAATTCAAAATTCAAAAACTTGTTCCAGGTTGTCCTAGGGCTCTCCTAAGTTGTTCCAAGCTTTCGTTTCTTAAAATTGATATTAAGTATGAGAAATTTCAAAAAAATGCTCCCCCGTACCCCTTTTGAGATATACAAAATCTAAAACTTGTTCCAGGTGCAGAGAAACTCAAATGCAATTGTTCCAAGGATTCGTGCGAAAATATTGAAAATTATAGATTTTAATGCAAAAAAAAACGTTTTCTGGCCCCCCTTTTCAGATATCCAAAATCTAAAACTTGTTCCAGGTCCAAAACCAATAAAGTGCAATTGTTCCAAGGATGCAATATAAAAAATTAAAGATTTTAATCCAAAAAACGATTTAAATAAAAAAAAAAAAAATTAATTTTGCGCTGGCCCCCCTTTTTCGGAATTCAAAATTCAAAAAAACTTGTTTCTGGTTGTTCTAGGGCTCTTCTAAGATAATCCAAGCTTTCGTTTCTTAAAATTGATATTTAGTATGAGAAATTTCAAAAAAATTGCTCCCCCGTCCCTCCTTTTGAGATATCCAGAATTTAAAACTTGTTCCTGGTGCAGAATCACTCATATGCAATTGTACCAAGGAGTCGTGCAAAAATATTTAAAATTAAAGATTTTAATGCAAAAAAACGTTTCCTGGCCCCCCTTTTTAGATATCCAAAATCTAAAACTTATTCCAGGTCCAAAACCACTCAAATGCAAGGATTATTGCAAAAATATTAAAAATTAAAGATTTAAATCCAAAAAAACGATTTAAATGAAAAAATCATGTTAATTATGCGCTGGCCCCCCTTTTACGAAATTCAGAATTCAAAAACTTCTTCCAGGTTTTCCTAGGGCTCTTCTAAGTTGTTCCAAGCATTCGTTTCTTAAAATTGATATTTAGTATGAGAAATTTCAAAAAAATGCTCCCCCGTCCCCCTTTTGAGATATCCAAAATCTAAAACTTGTTCCAGGTGCAGAGAAACTCAAATGCAATTGTTCCAAGGATTCGTGCGAAAATATTGAAAATTAAAGACTTTAATGCAAAAAAAACGTTTTCTGGACCCTCTTTTCAGATATCCAAAATCTAAAACTTGTTCCAGGTCCAAAACCAGTAAAGTGCAATTGTTCCAAGGATTCATGCAAAAATATTAAAAATTAAAGATTTTAACACAAAAAACGATTTAAATGAAAAAATTAAGTTAATTTTGCGCTGGCCCCCCTTTTTCGGAATTCAAAATTCAAAAAACTTGTTTCAGGTTGTTCTAGGGCTCTTCTAAGATGTTCCAAGCTTTCGTTTCTTAAAATTGATATTTAGTATGAGAAATTTCAAAAAAATGCTCCCCCGTCCCTCCTTTTGAGATATCCAAAATCTAAAACTTGTTCCAGATGCAGAATCACTCAAATGCAATTGTTCCAAGGATTCAAGCAAAAATATTTAAAATTAAAGATTTAAATGCAAAAAAGCGTTTTCTGGCCCCCCTTTTCAGATATCCAAAATCTAAGACTTGTTCCAGGACCAAAACCACTCAAATGCAATTGTTCCAAGGATTCATTAAAAAAATATTAAAAATTAAAGATTTTAATCCAAAAAAACGATTTAAATGAAAAAATTATGTTAATTTTGCGCTGGCCCCCCTTTTACGAAATTCAAAATTCAAAAACTTGTTCCAGGTTGTCCTAGGGTTCCTAAGTTGTTCCAAGCTTTCGTTTCTTAAAATTGATATTAAGTATGAGAAATTTCAAAAAAATGCTCCCCCGTACCCCTTTTGAGATATACAAAATCTAAAACTTGTTCCAGGTGCAGAGAAACTCAAATGCAATTGTTCCAAGGATTCGTGCGAAAATATTGAAAATTATAGATTTTAATGCAAAAAAACGTTTTCTGGCCCCCCTTTTCAGATATCCAAAACTTGTTCCAGGTCCAAAACCAATAAAGTGCAACTGTTCCAAGGATGCAATATTAAAAATTAAAGATTTTAATCCAAAAAACGATTTAAATGAAAAAAAAAAATTAATTTTGCGCTGGCCCCCCTTTTTCGGAATTCAAAATTCAAAAAACTTGTTTCTGGTTGTTCTAGGGCTCTTCTAAGATGTTCCAAGCTTTCGTTTCTTAAAATTGATATTTAGTACGAGAAATTTCAAAAAAATGCTCCCCCGTCCCTCCTTTTGAGATATCCAAAATCTAAAACTTGTTCCAGGTGCAAAATCACTCATATGCAATTGTTCCAAGGATTCGTGCAAAAATATTGAAAATTAAAGATTTTAACGCAAAAAAATGTTTTCTGGTCCCCCTTTTCAGATATCCAAAATCTAAAACTTGTTCCAGGTCCAAAACCATTTAAATGCAATTGTTCCAATGATTCATTAAAAAATATTAAAAATTAAAGATTTTAATCCAAAAAAACGATTTAAATTAAAAATTCATGTTAATTTTGCGCTGGCCCCCCTTTTACGAAATTAAAAATTCAAAAACTTGTTCCAGGTTGTCCTAGGGCTCTTCTAAGTTGTTCGAAGCTTTCGTTTCTTAAAATTGATATTTAGTATGAGAAATTTCAAAAAAATGCTCCCCTGCCCCATCTTTTGAGATATCCAAAATCTAAAACTTGTTCCAGATGCAAAATCACTCAAATGCAATTGTTCCAAGGATTTGTGCAAAAATATTTGAAATTAAAGATTTTAATGCAAAAAAAAAACGTTTTCTGGCCCCCCCTTTTCAGATATCCAAAATCCAAAACTTGTTCCAGGTCCAACACCACTCAAATGCAATTGTTCCAAGGATTCGTGCGAAAATATTAAAAATTAAAGATTTTAATCCAAAAAAAACGATTTAAATGAAAAAATCATGTTAATTTTGCGCTGGCCCCCCTTTTACGAAATTCAAAATCCAAAAACTTGTTCCAGATTGTCCCAGGGCTCTTCTAAGTTGGTTCAAGCTTTCGTTTCTTAAAATTGATATTTAGTATGAGGAATTTCAAAAAAATGCTCCCCCGCCCCATCTTTTGAGATGTCCAAAATCTAAAACTTGTTCCAGGTGCAGAATCACTCAAATGCAATTTTTCCAAGGATTCGTGCAAAAATATTTGAAATTAAAGACTTTAATGCAAAAAATCGTTTTCTGGCCCCCCTTTTCAGATATGCAAAATCTAAAACTTGTTCCAGGTCTAAAACCACTCAAATGCAATTGTTACAAGGATTCATTCAAAAATATTAAAAATTAAAGATTTTAATCCAAAAAAACGATTTAAATTAATTTAATTAATTAATTAATTTAATTTTTGCATTAATACCTATAATTTTCAATATTTTTGCACGAATCCTTGGAACAATTGCATTTGAGTGACTCTGCACCTGGAACAAGTTTAAGATTTTGGATATCTTAAAAGGGGGGGCGGGGAAGCATTTTTTTGAAATTTCTCTTACTAAATATCAATTTTAAGAAACGAAAGCTTGGAACAACTTAGAAGAGCCCTAGAACAACCTGCATTTTTTGCATTTTAATCGTTAATTTTCAATATTTTTTCACGAATCCTTGGAACAATTGCACTTGAGTGATTCTGCACCTGGAACAAGTTTTAGATTTTGGATATCTCAAAAGGGGGGGAAGGGAAGCATTTTTTTGAAATTTCTCATACTAAATATTAATTTTAAGAAACGAAAGCTTGGAACAACTTAGAAGAGCCCTAGAACAACCTGTAACAAGTTTTTGAATTTTAAATTTCGTAAAAGGGGGGCCAGCGCAAAATTCACATGATTTTTTCATTTAAATCGTTTTTTTGGATTAAAATCTTTAATTTTTAATATTTTTGCATGAATCCTTGGAAAAATTGCATTTGAGTGGTTTTGGACCTGGAACAAGTGTTAGATTTTGGATATCTGAAAAGGAGGGCCAGAAAACATTTTTTTGCATTAAAATCTTTAATTTTCAATATTTCTGCACCTGGAACAAGTTTAAGATTTTAGATATCTCAAAAGGGGAGGCGGGGGAGCATTTTTTTAAATTTCTCATACTAAATATCAATTTTAAGAAACGAAAGTTTTTGAATTTTGAATTTCGTAAAAGGGGGGCCAGCGCAAAATTAACATGATTTTTTCATTTAAATCGTTTTTTTTGGATTACAATCTTTAATTTTTAATATTTTTGCATGTATCCTTGGAACAATTGCATTTGAATGGTTTTTGACTGGGAACAAGTTTTAAATTTTGGATATCTGAAAAGGGGGGCCAGAAAACGTTTTATTGCATTAAAATCTTTAATTTTCAATATTTTTGCACGAATACTTGGAACAATTGCTTTTGAGTGACTCTGCACATGGAACAAGTTTTAGATTTTAGATAACTCAAAAGGGGGGCGGGGGAGCATTTTTTCGAAATTTCTCATACTTAATATCAATTATAAGAAACGAAAGCTTGGAACAACTTAGAAGAGCCCTAGGAAAACCTGGAACAAGTTTTTGAATTTTGAATTCCGTAAAAGGGGGGCCAACGCATATTTAACATGATTTTTTTATTTAAATCATTTTTTTTTTGATTTAAATCTTTAATTTTTAATATTTTTGAATGAATCCTTGGAACAATTGCATTTGTGTGGTTTTGGACCTGGAACAAGTTTTAGATTTTGGATATCTGCAAAGGGGGGCCAGAAAATTTTGTTTGCATTAAAATCTTTAATTTTAAATATTTTTACACGAATCCTTGGAACAATTGCATTTGAGTGATTCTGCACCTGGAACAAGTTTTAGATTTTGGATATCTCAAAAGGGGGGGCGGGGGAGCATTTTTTTTTAATTTCTCACACTAAATATCATATCATATACCTTCCGAAGAGCATTGAGTAAGGTGATTCTTTGATGGAATCCTGTTGAGCAGCACGATAAGCCATAGCAAATAATGGCAACAGACTATCCCAATCATCTTGAGCATTGTTGATGAATTTCGATAAATAATGAAGGATAGTCCTGTTCATCCTTTCAACTAATCCATCGGACTGCGGATGAAGAGGTGTCGTTCGTGTTTTGTTAATGCCCATAAGCATCATTACATTTTGAAAAACATCAGATTCAAAGTTTCTCCCTTGGTCCGAATGGAGTTCGTTCGGTACACCAAAGCGAGTAAAAACCTGGTTTACTAAAACTCGAGCTACCGTATCTGCAGTTTGGTCCTTCACTGCTAAAACTTCAACCCATTTCGTGAAATAGTCCTTAAAAACTAAAATGTATCGGTTGCCTTCCTTCGACACTGGCAGTGGGCCAAGTACATCTACTGCCACCCGTTGAAAAGGCTCCCCTGCAAGATAAATTTGTAGTGGTGCCTTGGTTCTGGATTTCGGGCCCTTTTTGGAAGCACAAGTGTCACATTCCATGCAGTATATTTCAACATCTTTTCTCACGTTGATCCAATAAAACCGACTTCTAAGTTTTTCGAAAGTCTTACCCGCTCCAAAGTGAGCACCAAACGGAGAATCATGAAACATCGATAAAACTTCAGCTCTCAATGGTTCAGGTATGATTGGAAGAAGGCGCTCAGTTCCCTTTTTCTTAACAGGTATCCATCTCTTACAGAGGATGTCATTGTGTAGCTCCATTGCGGCAAACTGAAGCCAATACGCTTTTAAAATATTTGACTCACCTGATATAGTTTGCCAAGGAGGTCGGTTGTCATCTTTTATCCACTTAATCACATTAGACAAAATGCCATCATTTAGTTGAAGGATTTTTAATCGATCCGGAGAGATGTAACTTTCAATCTCAATGATGGCCTTAACTTCAAAACATACATTTTGTTCGCTTATTTTCTTCTTAGTTTCACAATGGCGGCAACCAGCTTCGATACAAGGGCGACGAGAAAGTGAATCCGCATTTAAATGTAGCTTTCCTGCCCTATGTTTGACTTTAAAATCGTACTGTTGCAACCTCTCAAGCCAGCGAGCTAGTTGGCCTTCCGGATTTTTAAATGAAAGGAGCCAATTCAGTGCAGCATGATCCGTCCTGATGTCGAACTTACGACCATATAAGTAAACGTGGAAGCTTTCGATTGCCTTGATCATTGCCAGAAGTTCTTTACGCGTGGTACAATAATTTCTTTCAGCTCTGCTCATTGTTTTGCTGAAGTAAGAGATTACAACTTCCTTACCATCTTGGAGTTGAGACAGTGCAGCTCCAAGTCCAAAGTCACTAGCATCGGTATCCAGAAGAAAACTGCAATCGGGCCGTGGATGACCTAGAATGGGTGGTGAGGTTAAACACTTTTTTAGAAAACTAAATGATTGCTGACATTCATTACATCAGGAAAATTTCTTTTTCAGTCAGTCGGTGTAGAGGTCGAGCAACATCCGAAAAGTGGGGCACAAATTGCCGGTAGTAGGTACAGAGGCCTAAGAAACTACGCACTTCCGATTGGCTTGTTGGCTTGGGCCAATTCTCTATTGCTTCAACTTTCGATGGGTTTGGTAGAAGACCTTTTTCTGAAACGACGTAGCCCAAAAAGTTGACTTCCTTTTGGAACAATTTGCATTTGTTTGGGTTTATCTTGAGCCCAGCTGTTTTTAGGCGAGTAAGTACAGAAGCAAGGTTATATAGCATTTCGTCAAAAGTCTTACCATGCACCAAAATGTCATCCAAGTATATCAGACATGTTTCCATAGGCAGCCCTCTGAGGACCGATGACATCAAACGCTCGAAGGTGGCCGGTGCATTTGTTAGCCCGAAACTCATGACTGTAAATTGCCATAATCCATCTCGAGTTACAAATGCCGATTTCTCCTTATCTTCCGGATGGAGTTCGACTTGCCAATAGCCCGACTGGCAATCCAAGGTGCTAAACCATCTCGAACCTGCAACGGCATCCAAGGTGTCATCAATTCGTGGGAGAGGAAAAGAATCTTTGATGGTCACATCATTAAGTCTTCGATAATCCAAACAGAAACGAGTAGAACCATCTTTCTTCTTCACCATGACAATTGGTGATGCCCAAGGGCTTTCGGATGGCTCGATTAGTTTGCGTTCAAGAAGGTCACTTATGATTTTCTGCGACTCGGCCTGCTTGGCCAAAGGCAATCGGCGTGGTGGTTGCTTGATGGGTTTTGCGCTGCCTGTGTTGATTCGATGTTTGGTCACATTAGTTCTACCCAAGTCCTCAGGAGTAGCGGAAAACACATCCGAGAACTTTAAAAGCATTGATTTGGCCAAGTTCTTTTCCGAGTCTGTCAAATGTGATATACCTGTAAGTAGCTCTGAAAAATGCGCTGGAAATAAACCAACACCAAAATCAAAATGGTTATCAACTGTGACTTCTTCAAATGTGGCAATACGGGTGGCAGGCAGCACTTTCACCGCATCATCACACAGGTTAATGACTCGCACAAAAATGTTACCTTCTCTGCTGCGATTGATTGACTTACCGACGAGCACTCCTTGTGGCAAATTAGCAAGCACTAGATTCACCATTCCCTCATTTATAATAAATCCATCAATTTGCGTAGCGATAAAAGTCTCTGTACTAGCTGGAATAATAAATTCATGTGTGGTAGTCAGGAAACTAGCTGACACATTTTTGACGACGTCATCATTGAGAACGGGATATTCTGTTATCATCGGAATGTTTGTATTTGCGATTTGAATTGAATTTTCGCGAAGGTTGAGGACACACTTGGAAGCCCTTAGAAAATCTATTCCAAGAATGCCCTGACAATTTGGTGGGAGTTCAAAATCGACCACCAGAACCTTAACTCGACGGCTAAATTTTCCAAGACGAATAGTAGTACGCCACACGAGAGAGACATCTATTGTTTCTCCACTCACGGTTTTGATTGAACTGGTACCTTGTTGCAGTTGAGCATTCGCGGGTGCAGTTTGACGACCTATAAGTGTAACAGAAGATCCCGTGTCTACAAGAAGTTGGCACGGTACATTCCCTACAGTAACGGCAACCAGAAAGCCCCGTTGTAAGCTCTCTGCGCATACGTTGGAAATTTGTGGGCTGTTTGAAACCGCCGCCGCTTGCCCTTTTAGGATGACGGTGGATCGTTTCCCGATTGTGACGAGTGGGCCGAGTTTGGTTGATTTTCCCATACGTTTTGTCTTCTCATTTGCTGGTGACGATGGTCATCTTGTTTTTCGGTTTCGCTTTTGACGTCAACAAAGCGAGAATAATTACCAGAGTGTGAAGCAAATAAAGATGATTCAAATGAAAATGCTTTCGTCACCGCTTCAACCATACTTGCAGGGTCAGCCATATGAACAGCATCTTGTATTTTTCGATCAGATAGCCCATCGATGAACTGCATAACAGCTATTCGTTCCTGAGCTGCCGCCGTACAATCGTTGAACACAATCCGTGTCAGGCGAAGTAGATCTGTGGCAAAAGCCCCAAAGTCTTCCTTGTTGACCTGACGTCTTGTTCGCAGCATTGTATGTGACACATACTTGTGCTGACCAAGGAATCTTAAATTTAAAGCTTGGGTTAACTTTGTGTAGTTAGTTCTGTCTGATAGACCTAGATTAGCTAAAACCGAAAGAGCTTCACCGCGTAGCATTGAAGCAAGAACCCGAGCTTTCTCCTGCTCATCCCAACCATTCCCTTCAGCGACAATCTCGAACTGTACCACATAATCACTCCAATGAGCAGGGGCGTATACAGCCTTACTTCTTGGGGGGGGGGGTCATGCCGAAAAAAAAATAACACAGACTTATACAGTACTTTGTATAAGTATAAACGCACCTGTAAAAATGCATTTTATAGAAAACAGGAAATGGAAGCGACACCTTACTATTTTTTTATTTAATGGCATCAGTAAACAAGTGAATTGAGCAAAAAAAAAGTCCCGTTATTTTCCCTAGCGTTGTTTAGAAAATAAAAACAGATTTTTTCGTGTTGCAGAAGTATAAACGCGCTATGCAAATCTCAATTAAGTTTCATTTAATTATAAGTTTCGAGATGACAAACAACGTAGCCGCGTGGTATACATTTAAGAAATACGGAAAAGGCCAAAATTCAAGACTTTCGTTCAAGTATCCTAAGATGTAGGGCTATTCTTAGGAAAATTTCGAGATTGGGTCGTTTTTCCGTAATTTCATACCAGATCCAGAATCTTATGAAACGAAAATAAGACCCGGGGGTCCGCAGATGCTGACACGTTGCGATAATAGCCGAACAATCAATGTTGCATCTAATGCAAAAATGCATTAAATTGTGGCATTAATACATTTTTAAAATAAGAAGAGTTAAAGCGTTAAATAATAAAATGTTAAGTACGGTTTTCCAATAGCGGTCCATATTTTGACGGGTAAATTCCAATATATTTTGTTTGTGGGCGTTTGTCAGATTTGGAGCTGGCGCCATTTTGCTCCGAACACTCACTCCACTGCTTCTTAAAGTACGAACAACTGTCGAAAATGAAACGCCTAACCCCAATTCGTAACGAATTTCACTCAAAAAATGCACCGAATTATATGTAACATTGATTGTTCGGTTATTATCGCGATGTGTCATTATCTGCGGACCCCAGGTTTTATTTTCGTTCCATAAGATTCTGGATCTTGTATAAAATTAGGGAAAACGACCCAATCTCAAAATTTTCCTAAGAATAGGCCTACATCTTAGGATACTTGCACGAAAGTCTTGAATTTTGGCCTTTTCCGTATCGCTTAAATGTATACCACGCGGCTTCGTTGTTTGTCAGCTTAAACGAAATTTGCATAGTGCGTTTATACTTCTGCAATACGAACAAATCTGTTTTTATTTTCTAAACTTATTTACTGATCCCATAAAATAAAAAAATAGTAAGGTGTCGCTTCCATTTCCAGTTTTCTATAAAATGCATTTTTACAGGTGCGTTTATACTTATGCAAAGCACTATTTATAAAAAGTCAAGTGCCATATATTTTTTTGTTTTATATTTTACTGTGGGTATAAACAAGAAAAGGGAAAAAGTTTTAATTAACTATACTATAAAACATTTATATAAAAAATAAATTGGGTGGCACAACGGCTCGTGAGGAACCAGGCCTAGTGAGTAAAAACTCGCAAACATTCCTGTGTGCACGTGTCGACAGGAATGAGAGGGACTTCAATTTTATGCCGAATCCGAACGGTTAGATGAGAAGCACTTATTCATGACAAGCGATAACTCTTGGAGGATTTGTCAATGCGTCCAAAGAGACAGTAACCCTGAAGTTTTTAGTTTTTAGGTGGACGAGGCTGGGAAGTGAACCTAGATCTCTAGCGTGAAAGTCCAACGCACTAACCATTACGCTATTGGTTGAAATAAGCTCATTTGGAAATAAGAATTTGTATGGGAAATGATGTAATTTCGGATCTCATTTGGAAATTTTCAACGAAATTACCTCATTTGGCCCAGTGAAAACGTATAGTATTAGTATAACGGGCTATTCGTTTCTATACCTTAATGTAACATTTTTTTAGGGCTTGCCACGAGACTAGAAAAGTCTCAGTCTCGATCTCGCATGACGAGAATGAGACTAGACGAGGCGAGACTGCCTTTAAAGCAACCGAGACGAGACTGTATATTTAGACCGACATTTACAGAGAGTCTAATAAATTATAAAAATCCAATTACAGTTAAATATTTATTTTCTTCTGCACATATTCAAACGATAATTGAAAATATTTCGTTCCAATAATCAACGGTTTGTGCGGAAATCGTATTTTTCGGAGACGAGACCGAGACGAGACTTAATTATACTAGACCGACACGAGACCGAGACGAGACAGAAAATTTTCGATTTTAACGAGACCTAGACTTACAAAAGTCTCTCAGAGTCTCGTCTCGTGGCCAGCCCTACATTTTTTGTTTTGGAGGACCTCAGCAACAGCAAACAGCAGTCTCCAGTTGCCTGAACAACAAATCTGAGTTTAGCAATCAAAATACTGAGGAAAAAATATTGCATTCGCTGGGTCATTTATTTTGAATTTTGTTCAGAATTTATTTTATTTCAGCTAGTTCTAATTTGAATTGAAGTTGCAGGAAATATTAGTAAAATAACATTAGGTACTCTCTTTTCTGTTTCTGAAATTTAAGTAAACAGTTAAATATAAATTTTCACTACTGAAAATGAAAACAATGGTTCTGATTTTCAAAAATGACCACTTGGGAAAATTGCTTATACAATAACAATAGTGGACAAATTAAAATACATGACAAATTCGTATTTTAATTAAATACAAAGATTCGTTTTCGTTGCTTTTCAATAAAAGTGTGAAAAAAGTTCAGGAGTGATTTGTATATGCTTCTGATTTGAAAAAAAAAAAAAATTTTTGTTTCTAAGCTGGCCATACGTGACCGAACCGTGAGTGGGAAAACTCAGATGGCTTCGTTTGGTTCGGCCGAAGAATTTGGATTTTCAGCCAGTCCAAAATCCACGAACATGAACCTTCAAATGTTCGGCTCTATCGTCTGCGGAGAATCAGCAAGCCTAGCAGTTATGTTTGCTTCCAACTTTACAATTGCTCCACCGCACCGTTACTAAATAATAAAATCCTACTTTCTCACTCTTCTCATTAAATTGCAGAATACAATTTTCACAAAAACATCTAACTGTCTCATTTTCTCCATGAGAGACCGGAACCAAATAGCTCCGAGCTGTTCGGCTCGGTCGTGTATGGCCAGCTTAAGACTGCCAGGATGGCAAAGTTAAAGGCAAAATCAATATGTACAACAAATATACCTAATCTTTTTATCTTTCTTACCAGTAAAGCCTTTCTGATAAAAATAATTGACAAAGTTGTTAAATTCTGTGAACCTTGTCGCGTTTTTGTCAAGGATTCCATTTGACTGCTATAAACTTTTGCATTACGGGATTCATAGGTTCCTTTGTAAAAATAATCCACATGCATATTAACAACATTATTTTTCGATCATAAATGTTGAATAAGTGCAAACAAAATCCTATCATAATAGGTTTTCATCATAGTTTTATATATTTATGACTATTTCTCGTTCACATTAACATTTTTTGGTTAGAATAACAATAAATCGAAAGTTGTCACTCACATTATGTAGATATTTTTGTTTGCTTTTAAAAATAATCTACTCTGTCATACAGAAATCAAATAAAACAATTTCTATATGGTGTTCTATAATGTGTTTAAAGATTTTATTTTCAGAAACATAAAATGTTCTTTTTCAAAATCCTATTGCTTTTACTTTACTGAGTGAACATTTGGAAACAACTACAGTCTTTAATTTCTGTTTGGTTAAACAGGTTTTGGCAGTCATCTGAACCTATGATTGTTTATGCATATATTTTAAGATTTGAATGTATTATCATATGAGAAGTTTGTTGTTATCTTAAATTTGAGGTACGAGGAAGAAAATCTAAGTTGCATCAATTGAATACAAAATATGGTAGGTAGGTATTTCATTGCCATGAAAATTAAATTCCTTATTGAAATCCAAGTTACCATCATTCAAATTTTCTATTGAATTCTGAATTTACCAATCGAAAATCATATTAGCTTTCTAGGTAACCAACTTGCTTTTTTTTGTATGTGGTTACTAAATAATTATTTCAGATCAACAAAATTATCTTGAGTTCTCGGGGGGGACATGACCCCGTGACCCCCCCCCCTGTATGCGCCGTTGCCAATGAGCAGTACTACTGTCAAACTGCTGAGGAGTCAGCTTAGTGAGTTCAGCAGAATTACACTTATTAGTGGATGTAGATAAGTCTTGTTGTCCACTAGCTTTCGGATCAGTTTCCTTGGTTTTGGAATGGGGTGCTCCTACTATTTCCGGAGTTGAACACTCGAAAACTCTGGCTGCAAAAGTTGTCCCTCCTAATGTCTTCAATTCCTCAGACTGTCGTTGCTGGTCAGATCTCAATTGAGTGAGCTGCTCATTTTGTTGGGTTAAAATTGAACTTAATGATGTTAATTGTTCGGAAATTTTGCAAAATTTTTCTTCGATCTCTTGCGCCATAATGCAAAGATCCCACTTCTGACACCAGTTGTTGCAAAAATTCCAGGATTCCTGTAATAAAGTCCGATTAAATAAAACACCAGAGTAACTTAACCTTTTATGAGCAGCAAAAAAATTAGCGCGTGCAACTTTAATAAATTCTAGGTTGGTACAAAAAAAACATATTTGACAGTCGACTTTCGGTGTCAGGTTTGACACTTGACGTGATGGGGTGCGTTCCTGGGTGTAACAATACCTAGGTACCTATGTACCTATACCTACGTACATAACTACAACATTGTTCGTTTAATTAAAACTACCTAGGTATCAGGCACGAGGCTTGACTTTTTTGGAAGAGGAAGCACTCAATTTTAAACTTAAAACTAAAAGTCCTTTATTAAAGATAATATCGCTTTAATGGAACTTTATTATTTATAAAAGCAAAAATCATAATATAATTAAAAGGTATTTAAGTTTTGAACGTAAAATGTATAGGTACTTCTTTTTTTTTAAGCAAATTTATCTATGATCATAGAATATTTCTTTGTCTCGAGATCATTTCGCTTTAATTGCACACTCACGAAATCGTCAACTTTAAATTCGTAAACGAAACACCACCCATCTTCTGATGAATAAACCTTTACATCATGACAATGCGATTTGCACAAACACAGATAAAAAACACAACACGGAACACACAAGTGTTATTATGAACTCTTCTATTTCTACCCCTTTGACTATGAAACTGAAGCAACTGAACTCATTTACAGTCAGAAAAAGAAAACAACTCATATCTCTCCTTACCTGCTCTACTTTTGTTCTTACAAATTTTCATAATGAATTCACTCAATTAATTCTTAACTTTTTATGTGAATGGCAAGAAATTAAAAAAATTTACTTCCAATGAGATGGAGTGAGAGTTGAGAATAGGCGATACACAAGAATGCCAATCTCGTATGCATTTCAAATATTTGTTAGCAAGCACTTTCGTCCGTGCACCTATAATGGAGTGATATTGTGCATTCCAAGTGCTTGGAATTGAAGGGATATTATGAGCTTTTGTAGTTATAGTTAACATTTTTTTTTTTCTGAATGACTTTTATAATGAGAATTTATTAATTTACAGAAAAGATTAAATGAAATTCGATTAGGTCAGTTTCGAATTAATAATTCTTTGCTAAAATCGTACACCTAATTTTTTGAAGTGCTTAACGGAAGCACTCATTCCACTCAATATATGGACGCTTCGTCCCTGCAAGGTATGTACAGTACATAGGTATGTACCTACATTTCTATTTTTTCGAATCAAATAGGTAGGTATGTATCAATTTTTGTTTATATATACCTAGGTATGTACCTATATACCCACACGTAAGTGTGTTCATTTTTAAAAAGTCTTTTTAACTAAACCTAAATTTACCAAAATAATTTTTTTTAAGGTTTTTGAATGAACAACACTTGTGTTGGCTACCACCGAGTATTACATAGGCTGGAATTATTGCAATTTCATGGCTGCCACACCAATCATCAGATTCCTTTAGTGGTGCGTCAATGCAAATATGACGGAGCGAAAGCTATGAATTGAATGAAACTTAATTCTTGACCAGTGTCAAATCTTTCATACAATTTCCCTCCTTACACATATGCAGCGAATTGCTGCGGTGATAACGGAGAGGAGAAAAAGAAAGAACCCGAATGAATAACATCTAACTTGTGTGTGGCTTGTAAAAATGCTAGTTGTCCAAATGCAATTGTAAAATTAGAAAAAACCTTCATTTGGATGGGCACGATCAGGTGACCTCGGTTGTACAATGCGTAGTGCAGCGGCCTCTGAGGTAGCTTGGTCTAGGTTCAAATCAGTAGCGGATCCAGGGGGGTGGCTATAGGGGCTAAAGCCCCCCCCACAGGCGGTTCTTAAAATTGATAGAAGTATAGAAATTAATGCATTACAACGTGAAGAAATTTGCATTCGTCTAAAATATTGTTAAGCAGTGAAGTTGGGAGTCAGACACAATAACGTGGCCGGGGCAACGCAATTTATATACTACGTATTTTTTTCTAAGCCCCAAATTAATTAAGTTGGGGCTGAAGACTGAAGCGGATTGTACAAAATATCAAGTTCGGGGCTACAAGGACAGGAAATTGGGACGAAAAAAACAGCTCGCGAGTTGGGCTGACAAGAATTGGACAAAAAAACGTGGTCGGGGCTAACTTATTCCAGAAAGTTTTTGGGATTGACTCTAGGGACTGTCAAGTCCAAGTTGGGGCTAAAACTTGAAGAGATAATTGAAAGAACGAGGTTAACAGTTAAAATGCCAAATAAAACAAAAATTTACACTAAGAACTTAGCTAATTTTGCAAAAAAAACTCAATTGGGGCCAAAACCCGAGGACAAATTTAATGACAGATTTTTTCGTCTTGTGATTCAAAGCTTGACGTGGCTGAAAATTGAAGGTATATAATATGTTAAGATTATATTGTCTATAAATACAGCTAAGCCTTATTTTTTTTTTCTATCTCCACTTAAAAATATTTTAAATGTTAAATACTACAGATGTAATTGTATTTAATATTAAAAACATTTTAAACTGGGGATAGAAGCTGATATAAATGCACAAATAACACGGTTATTGTAAAAGGAAAAGTTGGAATGCCAAAATTCAATTATTTATTTAACCTTGTATATTTTCACAAAAAACCTTAAAATAAATAAACTAAAACTTTTTTATATTTGTTATAAATCATAAAATTAATTTGTATGGATAAACCAATTGTATTACTTATGGCCAGTTTTACAGTGAAAGTTCAAACTTAAGTTTAACTGGTCTTGAACTTAAGTTTAAATTTAAAGGTCAAATAATTGATTTTCACAGTTTAAAATAAAGCTCAGTTCCATAGAGCGAAGTTTAATATGACTGCATGAATGCAACTTTCAAACAAATCATCATCGTCACATAGTTAAAATCATTTGTTTTTCAAGGGAAACGTTTTTATCTTTTCACTCTCACAACGAATGTTAAATTTTCCTCGTCACTCAAAAACATTAAACAAAAAAGTTCAAATAGAAAGGAATATAATAATTTATTATTATTAATTAATGGCAGTTGTCAATTAAGATTTGAGAATGATTATTACGATCAAGTGTTCTGAACGTTAAACTGAAGCTTAAATGGCAGAATACCTACATTCGTTTAACTAGAACTACATAATTATTAAGTTCAACGTTTACTTTGAAACCTAATCAAGTGCTGAACTTAAGTTTAAGGGGCTTATTGCGAGAGTCTATTCAAAAGTCAAATAGAGAAAATAGTTATTTCAGCTCCCATGTTTAGGAAACTACATCATGGAATAAAAATGTTCCGGACTCAAATGGAGCTCTAATTAAAGGCTTTGGTTTGAGTCCAGAAACTTCTTATTCCATGGTGTAAAAGTCTATTCCATGGGGGTTAAAGTCTGTTATTTATTTTTCTGTCAGATTGCTACGAAATTGTATGAATTTTTCTATTTGATAGAAAACTAAATTCGATCAAAGAATTTCTGATCGACTTAGGGCCAGTTTCACAGTGAACACTTACCAAAAAAAATTTTGCACTTAAGTTTAGCACATTTGTACTTTCTAGTAATGTTGGCAGCCTGGGTTAGTTACACTTAAGTGCCCAACACGGGAGACTTAAGTGCAACTTATTAAGGTTAGTTTACACTGCGAAAATTGTCATTTTGTACCCAAGATTTCGCACTAAAGTGCCACTCCTATGACTATGAAACTGATCCTTAAGTCGACTAGATTTATTCGGAGTAGACTCTCGCAATAAGCCCCTAAACTTAAATTGTAGTTTAAACTTGCACTGTGAAACTGGCCATTAATGTCTCAAATTGGACCTACCAGCCAAGCCCCCCCCACAGCCAAATCCTAGATCCGCTACTGGTTCAAATCTAGTTGACGGCAAAATAATTTATAAGTTAAAATTGGAACTATAGACTAAGCACCACTAAAGGAATCTGATGATTGTGGCGGCCATGAAATTGCAATAATTCCAGTCTATGTAATACTCTTGGTAGCCAACACAAGTGGTTGTTGTTCATTCAAAAACCTTCAATGCAAACATGACGGAGCGAAAGCTATGCAGCCTAACTGCAAGTGTTATCACGGAAAAACACCTTTGAATTTTTTTTTTTAATTTTTTATTAACTTTTGCTTTTAAGGCCGTTTGCAAATTGCGTTAAAGTGTGTATTAAAACTTGACGTTTGGTTAAATTTTGACACTAGCGTGGTGAATAAAATGTGTTAAAATTTAACTAGCTGCGGAGCAAGATACATGGGTATATTACAGGTAATATCACTAGCGTTTTCATTTTTGTTCAGTTCTGCGCATGTTGTCAAAATCAATAGTAAAAAAATTGAATTTCAAACAATCACCACAAATTTGATTTTGTTTACTGTGTGCTTACACAAAGGGCAGCCATCTTCAAATTCGACAAGCTGCGCTTGATACTACCTTAGATATGTGTACTGTGGCTGCGGATCACACTAAAATATGACACACGTGGTTAAAATGTTGATGTTTCTCAAGAGAGAAAAGAAAAATGGAATATGTACGAATTGATTGTTTGTATTTTTTTATTTTTATTTTGTTGAACCATGAATTAATGTTCGAAAACTGAATTAACAAAGTGTCACAATTGTATTTTTGATCGTAATGAAGTGGAAAATTATCGATAAAAATAAAAAAAAAAGTATGTGAAATTGAGAATTTCTTACAATTTCATAATAGAATATTTAACTTGATGTTTTTTTCAGCTGGATTTTGTTAAAAAAATAATTATAATTGAACATAGGAAAAACCATTTTTGAGGGTAATTTTGTTTTATCTTGAGGGAATTTTAATCAAAATAGTGTCAAATCAAAATCCCATTTAACGTTTTTTAACCCAATTCGCACAGCAAAAAATTAAATTTGATCCCTTTTTTAAACATACGTCAAAATATAACCGTGGAAGAAAATTTAACCAAAATTTTAACGCAATTCGCACACGGCCTAAAGTACCAAAAATCGAATTGATTTTTCACTAAATCACATTTTTGGTATGATTTTTTTTTAAGATTATGTAAACATTTTAACACAAAAAATTTATATCATAAATTTCTATCTTAAATAAATGAACAAAGCAAAGCATTTCTATGGATTTTATTCGAATTTTTATGAATTTTAAAAAATCCATTGTGACGCTAATTTAGGAGGTATAGATAAAAAATTAGGTATTAATGGTTATTTTATTGAGATTAAATATAAGAAAAAACTAAATCAATCCATGCCTACACTCACATGTTATTAAGTAATATGTGTAAAAAATATTATATTGTTAATATTTCCGTTCTATGCTAAATACAATAGGAATATAATTTTTTGTATGCAAATTCCTAGAACATATAGCTATAATTCATTAGTACACTGCGAACCTCTACCACTCTTTATTGAAAAGATACTAATAAAAAACAAACAAAAAAAAAACAAAAAACATACCCTTTCTTAAATAAATCTGTCAAATGATAAGTTAGAAAGATAAAATTTTTACCATTGCATTGTAATCAAATATATCTATAAGATATTAAAATTGTGCCTCTAAGTGAAGTAGCTTAGAAGTTAGTACTTGCCGTATCAAAATTTTTTTCAATATATATCGAAACAAACAAACGTTTGCGGCGTTACGTTTCTATGACCCAAACTCTAGAAATTTGAATCAAGATAAGTTTCCTATGGAAATAAGAACTAAGCTTTTACCGTTTGACCTGCATATGAAATTCAATTATGTTTTTTTGTCAACAACTAATTTGCATGTCATAGCCCGATCATTTTATGTAGTAGCCCGTAGCGTAATGGTTAGTGCGTTCGACTGTCACGCTGGAGGTCTGGGATCGCTTCCCAGCCTCGTCCACCTAAAAAACTAAAAAGTTTTTTTCATGGCTACTGCCTCTTGCGAGGAATCGACAAAACCTCCAAGAGTATCACTTGTCACGAATAAGTGCTTCTCGTCTAGCCGTTCGGATTCGGCATAAAAATTGTAGGTCCCTTCCATTCCTGTCGACAGGCGCACACAGGAATGGTTGCGAGTTGTTAGTCACTAGGCCCTGGTTCTTCATGAGCCGTTGTGCCACCTGATTAATTTATTTATTTTTAGCCCGATCATTTTAGACAAAATTCCACCATATATCAAAGTTAAGCGAAGTACAAAATGTTTTGATGCAGTTAGGTTGAAATGATGGAGTAGAACATAAAACCACAGTTTTAGATCAAAATTTGATATGGTGTGTGACGGAATTTTTGATTTTCTGTTTTGTCGATTTGAAGGCGTATTTTGCATTTCTCGCATTTTGGTTATATTATTATTTAGTATGATATATTTATTATGATTCAAGCTTTTGATTTAAAAAAACGTCTTTTTCAAGACATTTCTTAATATTGAAAAGAATAATAATTGCATTCAAAAACCAAAAGAGGATTAAACCTTAATATTATTTTTATAAGAGGTCTGATTTAGATACAAATATAGACCTTTTGGCCCATTTAGAATTTCAACATTTTAAGAAAGGTCACGAAGAAGGAATTATTATTTTGTATCTAGACAATTTTTCTGTAAAATAATTATTTATTTAGCTAATAATAAGCAAAAAGTGATACAAATGAGGAGAATTCCCTTATTTTTTTGAACTGTTGAACCATTTTTATTAAAAATAAGTGACACGTTTAAATGGCAAAGTTGTAAAAGACTAAATTTCCTACAACTTTTGTACATATGACGAATAGGTCACGGCGGGGAACTCGCTCAACACAAAGACATGGCGGAAACGACTCAACACATTTCCCCACAACCGTAAAGTATAGGTCTCGTACTTTTCTGCCCGAACGTCTTTCACAATAATGGCAGCAGCCTCGCGTAAGACTATTAATCTTTCTTCCTTCGGATCAGATTCTTTTGATTCATACCATGTTTTTGCAAGTACAAAGCAAACAATTATGGGAGCATTTTTTTTTTCGATTCAAAACGGACTATACAGTACCCGCATTGTGATAGTAAATGTTCCTTAACGGAAAAATATGGGGCTTGTAATCAATTTAAATTTGCTTTATTGGGTGTGCAATTATTGTAAATTGGTAATTGTCAGAATTATTTTCGATATATGTACTCAAAATTATAGCTCTTTGCTTTATCAACTTCATAAGAAAATGGTCGTCCTTTTCCCCTTTCTTAAAAATCTTTGATTAAAAATCGTAAGGTAAGGAAGGGAATATTGTTAATTGGCTAAAAATTTCTTGGCAGCAGCATAGAAAAATGATACAAATAACATATTTTTTAAGTATGACTAGGATCTGGGAGAGTTCAAAGCTGTACAACTAATTCGGCGGCAATCAAGGAACCCAAAATTAACTCAATGTTAAATAGTCAACATATTGTCTAACTTAAATTAATAAAACATATATTAAAAGAAAACACTTGTTTTTTTCCACAAATTTTATTTTATTTATTTAGTTTTGCGATTGGCCAACGCGTTTCGTCTTCATGAGGATATCACCATCACGAGCACCCTGATGATGTCCTTATGAACCCCAAACACGTTGGTCTATCGCAAAACTAAATAAATAAAATTATTTGTGGAAAAAACTAGTGTTTTCTTTAAATATATATTTTATTAATTTTAATAAGACAATAAGTTGACTCAAAAGTATAATAATAATACCCTCACACTACCACGATTTCTACAAATCGTTAAGAACTTGTGATTAGGATGACAAAAATGATAACTTGATTTAAATGCCTTATGTACTTATATTACAAGAAAAAACAAATAATAAAATTAAATAAATGAGAAAGTTATTTTTGAAAATTATTATCTTATTCAAAAACGTAACAAAACAAAAAGGGTAAGTAATAATTATCGTTTGAGGGACATAAACGTAACAGTTTACCTTTTCACTTTATTGAATAAAATATCTCTTAAACCACGAACAAAATGAAGAATAGTTCATGTATTCTATAGCTAGCATGTTAATCTTGAAGTTTCTAAAAGTAGATTATAAAAGTACTCATCGAACTTATAAAAATTAAAAATGGTAAAAAAAATAACAAAATCGTCTCTCCTGAAAATTAGAAAATATTGACATACGTAGTAGCCCGTAGCGTCATGGTTAGTGCGTTCGACTGTCACGCTGGAGGTCTGGGATCGCTTCCCAGCCTCGTCCACCTAAAACCAAAAAGTTTTTTTTTTCAGGGCTACTGCTTCTTGCGAGGAATTGACAAATCCTCCAAGAGTATCATTTGTCACGAATAAGTGCTTCTCGTCTAGCCGTTCGGACTCGGCATAACATTGTAGGTCCCTTCCATTCCTGTCGAAAGGCGCACACAGGAATAGTTGCGAGTTGTTAGTCACTAGGCCCTGGTTCTTCATGAGCCATTGTGCCACCCGATTTATTTATTTATATTATTATTATTTTATTATTTATTTATATTAGAAAATATTGACATACGTAGTAGCCCGTAGCGTAATGGTTAGTGCGTTCGACTGTCACGCTGGAGGTCTGGGATCGCTTCCCAGCCTCGTCCACCTAAAAACTAAAAAGTTTTTTTTCAGGGCTACTGCCTCTTGCGAGGAATTGACAAATCCTCCAAGAGAATCACTTGTCACGAATAAGTGCTTCTCGTCTAGCCGTTCGGACTCGGCATAAAATTGTAGGTCCCTTCCATTCCTGTCGAAAGGCGCACACAGGAATGGTTGCGAGTTGTTAGTCACTAGGCCCTGGTTCTTCATGAGCCATTGTGCCACCCGATTTATTTATTTTTTTATTTTGACATACGTTTTTGTCACTAGGGCGACGAATTACCAGTTACAAAGATAAAAATCTCTTTTCAAAAATCATTTTGGGTATGAAAAAAAAAATCCTGTCAAAAATTCCTTAAACATGGATAATTTTTTTGTTCATCCCACATAAAAAAATGTACCCCCAGACAACTACTAAGTACTTTTCGAAACGACTATTTGTCAATTTTTTATATCTCGGTTTTTAGATTTTTAATAAAAAAAAGATGTGTCTGTTTTTTCCTAATTTTTCAATATCATTCAAATAAAAAAAAATAATGTTTCTACGACGTCGCGCTTAGAAGTTAGTTTTTCGACTTTGATTCAGTTTTACCCTATTTAGCCTATTAAGTGTGCGAATTTCAAAAAATCCGTTCTTATTGCAACCCTACACAAAATTTGCTATCATATATGATTAGTAAAAGTGGTTGTAATTTTTATTCTTGCATTTATATAATATAATAAATAAACATTCACATAAAAATTGGGTACGTACCTTCTTACATGAACCTACCTAGTACCTACCTTGACATTAATATAAATTATCTATAAACATACCTAGGGTAGGTGTACCAGCACCTGGCCACCAGAGGCGGCGCTAGACCAAAATGAGGCGTGTGCGAGATTAAATTTGGGGGGCCCCTGGAAAAATGATTTCAGGCTGCTTCATTATGAAAAAAGTATATTAAACACCTGTCATCAAATCTTCCGAAGTCAATATTATAATTTAAGTTCAAAATTGTTGTTTGAGTAAGTCATGTTTCATTAGTCGACGATTTTTGTTTGATCAAAATCAGCGAAATACCATGCTTCGTGACCTTTGACCCCCTCTTTTTAATAGACGCGGAGCTAGGATCCATGGGGACTTCTACTCAAAAATTCATAACACAATAAAAAAGCTGATTCAAAAACAAAAATCCTGTATATAATTTTTGTATTTTATAACCTTTCATTTGATACTTCTTTTATAAATATCAAAAAATAATTGCGAGTATTTTATGTATAGGTAGGTATATAATTCTGTATCACCAGTTTTTTTTTTAATTTATTTAAAGCGATAAAAATCATATTTAGATTTTTTTATTCAAACGCGCTCACTTTGTTCTTGTTAGATTAACAAATAGAAAATAAGTTACATACTTACTAGTAGGTAGCAGGTCGCCAAAGGCGCCCGTCGCCGAAGGCGCTATGTTATTTAATTTGAGTCAGGGCTGAGCGTAAATACCTATATATCAGGCACGAACGCACGAAAAAATTTCGGGGGGGGGGGGGGTTGAACAAATGTATATAAATTAGTTGACTACCTTACGCTTCACTTAAAAAAAGAAGTTATTTTAAGGATGTGGCAACCCTTAAAATTTTAATCAATTTAGGCTTATTAAAGTTAGTTTTTTTATTGTAAAAAGTTAATTTTTTCCTTGTACAAAATTTGGCGACCTGCATCGTGCCTGATCGGGAAACTATTGATTGCTCAGAACTTGGTCTGGGCCAGTAGCGCAACAATCAGTCACGATGAAGTGCTTGTTTAACCTCCTCGTGGTGGTCCCCGGGCAACTATTTATGTATCCCAATATACATAAATAGGCCAAAATTACAAGTGCGAAAAGGCCTAGCTTTCTAGGATAGGTTACGGAGGTTAGCATTCTCCGTAACTGAAATCAACCCGCTACCGAAACCAACACTACGCCTCGGATAATTAATGATAACTCGTTGACGACTTTTGGCTATTGTACCCGGACAAAGATTGGTTTCTGGAATGTGAAGACGCTTCTTGACAACGGAAAAGAAGGTCCTCAGAATGCCAGATTCCTGCAACTAGAGAAGGAATTCATGCGGTATAGGATGGACATCTTAGGGATAAGTGAAGTTAGATGGCTGGGTTCGGGGAAGTTCAAGTCACCAACCCGTAACACTGTACTATTCTATTCCGGAAAAACACCTGGAAGCGCTCGGGAATCTGGCGTTGGATTGCTGCTTTCCAAAACAGCTCTCAAAAGCCTAATTTCCTGGGAGCCTTTAGGTGACAGGATCCTGAAAGCCAGGTTCCGGACTAGAGTACGTCGCGTCACCATCATATAGTGTTACGCCCCAACTTTGCTCTCTTCTGACGAGGAGAAGGAGGCCTTTTATAACCAGCTGAGTGCTGCTTATGATAGCGTTCCACGAGGTGATATAGTTATGGTGATGGGAGACTTAAATGCCAAGGTTGGCAATGACAACTCTGGGCTAAGGCATGTCATGGGAAAACATGGTGTTGGTAACCGAAACGACAATGGCGAACGATTTGTCGATTTCTGCAACGCCAACGGCCTTGTTATTGGAGGGACCATGTTCGAGCATTAGACGTGCCACAAAGTCAGTTGTCTGTCGACTGACAGACAAGCAACTTCCAACCAAATTGACCACTTCGCGATCAGCCGGCGTTTTAGAAGCAGTCTCCAGGACGTCCGTAACAGAAGAGGTGCTGACATGGGAATGGCCCGGGACCACCATCTGATGGTTGCTACCGTAAGATTGCGTACAGCTGCAGTTTGTAGATCCCAAGGAAACACTCGAATGCCCAAGTTTAATACAGATAGACTAAAGGATCCCGCAGTGCGCCAACAACTAGGGGACCACCTTTCACAAGGATTGAACGCAATCAGCAGCACGGAAACCACATCCATCGAAAATCATTGGTGTGCTGTGAAAAATGTGTTCATATCCGGTGCTGAAAGTATAGTCGGCCGGGCGCAAGGGAGAAATAGTGCTTGGCTTTCCGACGAAACTTGGGCAAGGATCGAAGAAAGGAAACACCTTAAAGCTCGCATCGCAGCTACCCCAGCAGCAGGGAGAAACGAGCTTGAGTCTACGTACCGCATGAAGATGAGGGAAGTTCACCGTAGTGTGCGACGTGATAAGCGTAACTACATCAACGCACTGGCTACAGAAGCAGAAGAAGCCGCTAGTAGGTGTGACAGTAGGACCGTCTACAGAATTACCAAAGAGCTCACTGGTGTCCAGAGCTCTAAACAACACCTGGTTAAAGACACAAACGGATCCCTGCTAATTTCGGATGAGGACCAGCTCATAAGGTGGAGGGAACACTTTTCTGCGGTTTTAAACCGCGTTTTCGCAAGTGAAGTGAACCCTATTCCCACTGAGCTCCCCGAAGTAACAATTTCCCGAATACGCACCGTACCCCCCAGTAAAGAAGAAATTATCACCGCCATCAAAGCACTGAAGAACAACAAAGCGGTTGGACTTGATGGTATTCCTGCAGAGCTCTTAGGAGCAGCCCCAACGACATCGAGCGAGCTACTGCACCCACTTATTAAGAGAGCTTGGGAAACAGAGAGCTTTCCTGAAGAGTGGAAAAAAGGAATGATTGTCAAGCTTCCAAAGAAAGGAGATCTCACACAGTGCGAAAACTGGAGAGGAATGTGTTCTGCCTGCAGTAGCCAAGATAATAGCAAGGATAATATTGGACCGAATTAAAGACCACCTCGAAGACACACTCGACGCCGAACAAGCAGGTTTCCGCACTGGATCCTGTGTGGATCACATCAACACCTTGCGGATCATCATCGAACAGTGCGTTGAATATCGATCACCACTTCACCTGCTGTTCATCGATTTTGAAAAGGCGTTCGACAGTGTCAATAGAGAATTTATTTGGCTTGCTTTGCACAGGAGGGGCATCCCAGATAAATTGATTGCTATTATCAAGGCTACATATGATGGATCCAGGTGTCACGTTTTGCACAAAGGTAGGCTGTCAGAGGAGTTTGAAATCCAAAGTGGGGTTAGGCAAGGCTGTATACTGTCACCAATACTGTTCCTGTTGGTGATAAGTGACGTACTGCACGCAGCTTTGTCAAATGGAAATGGAGGAATTCAGTGGACTCTGCAATCTCACCTCAAACATCTGGACTACGCGGACGACGTATGCTTACTCTCTCATAGGATCATGGATCTCCATCAAATGACAACAAGGGTGGAGAGAGAAGCAGAAATCGTAGGGCTTAAGATCAACTCGGCAAAAACTAAAAGGATCAGCCTTGAAACTTCCTCATCAATCCAAGTAAATATTTCTGGACAACCCGTAGAGATGGTACAGGATTTCCAATATCTTGGGAGTATTGTCTCTACGGGTGGCGGAACTGAACTGGACGTAAACAGCCGAATCAGAAAAGCAAAGGCTGCGTTCGGAATGCTGTCCAAAATATGGAGAAACAACTCTTTTAGCTTAAAGACCAAGCTACGACTGTTCCGCTCCAATGTTGAATCCGTTCTGCTTTACGGCTGCAGCACTTGGAAAGTCACTGAAACTGTCACTAGAAAGCTGCAAACCTTCGTTAATAGATGTCTACGAAACATCTTGAGGATTTTCTGGCCCAACCGTATCTCCAATGCCGAACTTCATGCGAGAACGGGTCAGGAGCCCATAGACTCCATTATACGAAGAAGAAAGTGGCAGTGGATTGGCCATACGCTTCGAAAAGGCGATCGGTGCATTGCATCTCAAGCAATGCAGTGGAACCCGCTCACACAGGAGGGAAGACAAGTGGGCAGGCCTAGAAGTACATGGCGAAGAACGGTCAAACAGGAATCGGCACGACTGGGGAAAAGTTGGAGAGAGCTGAAATACATTTCAAGAAATCGTACACGATGGCGCGTAGGTGTAGTGGAGGCCCTATGTCCCGTAAGGGAAACATCACGGACGTAATAGGTCCGAGGACCTAAGTAAAAGTAAGTAAGTTGTACAAAATTTAATTATTTTAATAACGTTAATTTTTTTTTTGAAAAAAAAGATTTTTTTTTTGTAAAAAGTTAATTTTTTTGTAAAAAAGTTAATTTTTGTTTGTAAAAAAGTTAATTTTTTTTTTTTGTAAAAAAGTTAATTTTTTTTGAAAAAAAGTTAATTTTTTTCCTCAATAAATTTAAAACAAAAATTTAGGCACATTTAAAGGCTTATTTTAATAGGTATCTTAATTTGAAAATTCTTCCCGGCAGAAATGAAGTTAGGATTTTTTAAAACTCCAATTAGAAAATTGGTAGGCGATTGTCGACCATGAACCAAACAGAGAATTTCAAAAAAATTTCACCAATTTTTAATTACCAAGAGTAATGGTTAAGGTAATACCTAGATGCCCTTATGACTGAACAACATGGTCACATAGTGGTAAGTTATAAGTTCAAATTTCTGACTGAAAATCCTAAATTTCAAATTTCTAAACTAACACCTTAAAAAGACAAAAATCAGCTAAAAATAATCATAAACATTCGATTAAAACTTGGGTAGGTCTAGGTACCTACCTACCTACAAGTTTCTACCTAGATATTAATACAAATTTTATACAACCATACCTACTTTTCTAGGTTAAAATAAAAAAGCGACATACATAGCTAATTACCTACCACGAGCCATATTCATCAAAAAACATCATCGCCATCAAACTCATAAATTATTGCATCACTCATATTCTTACCAACAGACATAAATATCTAGAAAGCAAAAAAAAAACAATCTACCTACCTATTATCTATTATGCCTTCACATGCACGCACCGCGCGCCGCGCCGCCGTCACCGTTGTCTTCTTGCACACAAGACACCCAAAGCTGTATAAAAAAAAACCACCCCTTCCTCTTTAACCGCACAAAACCCAAAAAACCAAGGAGAATACCCAACATTTTATTTCACACTTTTTAATTCTTTGCCCCTTTGCATAAAAAAGCAACCAACAAAAAAATGTAAACCAACAAAAAACATCCCTTCTACCTATTTCACTCTAACTGTTATAAATTAGGCTATTCCTTTCCTATTCTTGCAAATAATTCTCCACAAAATTCAAATGTCTCCGTGAGATAGGGTTGTGGAATTTAATAAAATTCTTTTGCCAGTCCTGTGAAGTTAGCAAAATAATTGTTTAAAATTGAATACAAAATGAGAGTTCCCGGTAGCAAACCAATAGTTCTAGAGTTCCTCATACTTTTTTTCAATAGTTCTGGCAAATAAAGTGTTAAAAATAGAAAAAAAAGTTTTTTTTTGCTAACTTCACGCAGCAAGGACTTTTTCGAGAAAAAGAGTTCTGAGCATGTTTTTCAACTTAAAATCAAGAGTTCTAGAATTCCTGATGGATTTTAGAAAGAGTTCTGCAAAATTGGAAAAGTTAGGGCAAATTAGGGTTCCCATTGACTTCGAACCAAACATTTTCAAAATCCAAAAAAAAGGAGTTCTGATTAGAGAATTTTAATAAAAAGCTTAAAGTAAAGAAACATGTTATACAAAAACTGAATCTGTCTTTCGTGTAACTAATGAAAATTAAAAGAGTTTTATTCTTATTTTTTAATTTTTTTTTTTGTTTTTTTCTTATTTTGTAATTTTTTTGTTTATTTTTATTTTTTTTTGTTTGTTTTTTCTTATTTTTTTTTAAGAATTTTAATAAAAAACTGAAAGTAATGAAACATGTTTACACGGAAAACAGATTTATTTTTTTGTAAAGAAAATCAAGTAATTTTTTCTTATTTTGTAATTTTTTTTTTAATATTTTTATTTTTAGTTTTTATTTTTTTTTTTTTTGTTTTTTTCTTGTTTTGTATTTTTTTTTGTCTATTTTAATTTTTAATTTTTTTTTCTTTTTCTTTTTTTTATTTTTTGAAAGAATTTTAATAAAAAACTAAAAGTAATGAAAAAATGTTATCCAAAAATGCATCTGTTTTTCGTGTAACTAATGAAAATTGAAAGTGAATAAAAAATAGGACGACTATTAAGATTACATTACTTCTTTGTATACATAATTAAATGTGGTTTGAGTTCCACATTGTTTGATGCATGGTGTACTTCATTGTTGAGATCATCGTACAATTTCCAGCTTTTGCCATTGAATACATATGCTGTATAATGATCATTTTGATTTTCTGGACTTGAAAGGTAACGAACTACTCCAGTAAATAAAAACAGATTTCCATTGTGAATAATTTCTTTGGCTATATTGCCAAGAATACATTTACTTCTTTTTTTTCGGAAAGCTCAGATGCGTAGATGCTGCAAGTAGTGAGACTCAAATCCACCATCAAAAAGCTCTTAAATATTTTTTTTAAAACTGTTTCACTTCCACATTTATTACATTTTCGGTTGCTTGGCAGATTTAAATTTACGTCGTCGATTGCTAATTGCATATATTGGTAGCCATTGTTAAAAATTATATCAGTATTAATGCTTATATATGTTGAATATCTAACTGTTTGATTTTAACATTGGTTGCATGAAGTTATTGTTTCAGCGGAGGGTAATTCCGAGAACAAAATTTCGTAAAGGTGAGCAACATTTGATTTAGCGTCTATTTATTTAAAAGAAGCTGAAATACATTTTTTTTCAACAATATTCAAGGAAAACAATATATCAAATCGCGTTTTATAATGTTTTTTAGATATTCTTTTTTCATTTAAAATATCCAGTACTAATTTTGCAATATCTATTTTTTTTAAATTCCTCACTCATTGCCGCTTTTTGCATAAGGAGGGTAAGTAATGAATCGAATGGGCAGGTGTTGGTTACATAATATGTCACCTTTTTTATTACCAATTCGGGTGAGATAAGGCCGTTTACAATTAAAGGCAAAGTCACTGTCTTTGTTTGCTCAAATGAGTTCCATTCGGGATCATCACATAAATAAGTTTTTTTAATAGCATTTTCTGGTCCTTTTGGCTGTTTTTGTTCCTTTTTGTCTGATATTACATCATCTGGTACAACTTTTTTGGAAGATATTGATCGGTCTTCCGGAGAATTAACATGTATAAAAGAATTTTCAGATACATAGGAAGACTCCTCAGAAAAAAATATTTCCTTATTTCTGTTTTTTCCTTTCCAATTTTCCTCTTCTGTAAGGGACTGTTTAATGCTTTTATCTTGTTTGGCAAATTCAAAGGTTTTGTTTGGTTTTTCGTTTTTAAGAAATGCATTTGCCAGCTTAACTTCACCTTCTAAATAATTTAAATGTTGAAATATAAACTTATCTACTCTTAATGGTAGCTTTTCAAAACCAATTGTTTTAAGTTTTGAAAAATATCCCTCGATTACTCCAGATGATCGAATTGATGTATCAAGGCCCAAAATTGGATACATCACTGAAGTCCATAGGGGTAAGTAATATATGAGTCAGTGGCGACTCCTGGTCCTTAGTATTGGTTTAGCTACGTGGTCTGGGGAAGGTTAAAATAAAAAAAAATAATACTTTTTTTTTTATTTTATTGATAACGACAATTAATAAAAAACGTTAATAAATTATAGGTATGAAATAAAAGTTTAAAAATGTATCGATACATAAATTCGCTTCGTCACGTCGTTCGACGAAAAAAAAAAATTCGCCGACTTTGTTGTGGTCAAAGTAGGACACTTAAGTTGGCACTGATTTTTGTACACGTACTTTGAACCCTTAACTATCATTAAATATAATGTTTATGCTTTAGGTCTATACTTGTATCTAATTATCTTAATTAGACGACGTTACAAACGTTGTTATGTTTTTCTTCAGGTCTCAAAAACATAGTTATTCATATTTTATAGCTTCAATTTTTAAAAATTATAAAATATGAACTTCCAATTTTTTGCTTATAAAAATAATATCAAGGTTTAATTCTCTTTCGGTTGTATTTTGGTTTTTGAATGCAACTATTATTCTTTTTAATATTAAGAAATGTCTTGAAAAAGACGTTTTTTTTTTAAATCAAAAGTTGAATAATAATAAATATTTCAAACTAAATTTATTATATTTTGAATAATAATTCAAAATATTTTAAATAATTCTAACCTTCAAAACAAGTTTTGATGTTATGTTTTTTAGATATTCTTTTTTCATTTAAAATATCCAGTACTAATTTTGCAATATCTATTTTTTTTTAAATTCCTCACTCATTGCCGCTCTTTGCATAAGGAGGGTAAGTAATGAATCGAATGGGCAGGTGTTGGTTACATAATATGTCACCTTTTTTATTACCAATTCGGGTGAGATAAGGCCGTTTACAATTAAAGGCAAAGTCACTGTCTTTGTTTGCTCAAATGAGTTCCATTCGGGATCATCACATAAATAAGTTTTTTTAATAGCATTTTCTGGTCCTTTTGGCTGTTTTTGTTCCTTTTTGTCTGATATTACATCATCTGGTACAACTTTTTTGGAAGATATTGATCGGTCTTCCGGAGAATTAACATGTATAAAAGAATTTTCAGATACATAGGAAGACTCCTCAGAAAAAAATATTTCCTTATTTCTGTTTTTTCCTTTCCAATTTTCCTCTTCTGTAAGGGACTGTTTAATGCTTTTATCTTGTTTGGCAAATTCAAAGGTTTTGTTTGGTTTTTCGTTTTTAAGAAATGCATTTGCCAGCTTAACTTCACCTTCTAAATAATTTAAATGTTGAAATATAAACTTATCTACTCTTAATGGTAGCTTTTCAAAACCAATTGTTTTAAGTTTTGAAAAATATCCCTCGATTACTCCAGATGATCGAATTGATGTATCAAGGCCCAAAATTGGATACATCACTGAAGTCCATAGGGGTAAGTAATATATGAGTCAGTGGCGACTCCTGGTCCTTAGTATTGGTTTAGCTACGTGGTCTGGGGAAGGTTAAAATAAAAAAAAATAATACTTTTTTTTTTATTTTATTGATAACGACAATTAATAAAAAACGTTAATAAATTATAGGTATGAAATAAAAGTTTAAAAATGTATCGATACATAAATTCGCTTCGTCACGTCGTTCGACGAAAAAAAAAAATTCGCCGACTTTGTTGTGGTCAAAGTAGGACACTTAAGTTGGCACTGATTTTTGTACACGTACTTTGAACCCTTAACTATCATTAAATATAATGTTTATGCTTTAGGTCTATACTTGTATCTAATTATCTTAATTAGACGACGTTACAAACGTTGTTATGTTTTTCTTCAGGTCTCAAAAACATAGTTATTCATATTTTATAGCTTCAATTTTTAAAAATTATAAAATATGAACTTCCAATTTTTTGCTTATAAAAATAATATCAAGGTTTAATTCTCTTTCGGTTGTATTTTGGTTTTTGAATGCAACTATTATTCTTTTTAATATTAAGAAATGTCTTGAAAAAGACGTTTTTTTTTTAAATCAAAAGTTGAATAATAATAAATATTTCAAACTAAATTTATTATATTTTGAATAATAATTCAAAATATTTTAAATAATTCTAACCTTCAAAACAAGTTTTGATGTTATGTTTTTTAGATATTCTTTTTTCATTTAAAATATCCAGTACTAATTTTGCAATATCTATTTTTTTTTAAATTCCTCACTCATTGCCGCTCTTTGCATAAGGAGGGTAAGTAATGAATCGAATGGGCAGGTGTTGGTTACATAATATGTCACCTTTTTTATTACCAATTCGGGTGAGATAAGGCCGTTTACAATTAAAGGCAAAGTCACTGTCTTTGTTTGCTCAAATGAGTTCCATTCGGGATCATCACATAAATAAGTTTTTTTAATAGCATTTTCTGGTCCTTTTGGCTGTTTTTGTTCCTTTTTGTCTGATATTACATCATCTGGTACAACTTTTTTGGAAGATATTGATCGGTCTTCCGGAGAATTAACATGTATAAAAGAATTTTCAGATACATAGGAAGAATCCCTTTAGAAAAAAATATTTCCTTATTTCTGTTTTTTCCTTTCCAATTTTCCTCTTCTGTAAGGGACTGTTTAATGCTTTTATCTTGTTTGGCAAATTCAAAGGTTTTGTTTGGTTTTTCGTTTTTAAGAAATGCATTTGCCAGCTTAACTTCACCTTCTAAATAATTTAAATGTTTAAATATAAACTTATCTACTCTTAATGGTAGCTTTTCAAAACCAATTGTTTTAAGTTTTGAAAAATATCCCTCGATTACTCCAAATGATCGAATTGATGTATCAAGGCCCAAAATTGGATACATCACTGAAGTCCATAGGGGTTAGTAATATATGAGTCAGTGGCGATTCCTGGTCCTTAGTATTGGTTTAGCTACGTGGTCTGGGGAAGGTTAAAATAAAAAAAAAAAAATACTTTTTTTTTTATTTTATTGATAACGACAATTAATAAAAAACGTTAATAAATTATAGGTATGAAATAAAAGTTTAAAAATGTATCGATACATAAATTCGCTTCGTCACGTCGTTCGACGAAAAAAAAAATTTCGCCGACTTTGTTGTGGTCAAAGTAGGACACTTAAGTTGGCACTGATTTTTGTACACGTACTTTGAACCCTTAACTATCATTAAATATAATGTTTATGCTTTAGGTCTATACTTGTATCTAATTATCTTAATTAGACGACGTTACAAACGTTGTTATGTTTTTCTTCAGGTCTCAAAAACATAGTTATTCATATTTTATAGCTTCAATTTTTAAAAATTATAAAATATGAACTTCCAATTTTTTGCTTATAAAAATAATATCAAGGTTTAATTCTCTTTCGGTTGTATTTTGGTTTTTGAATGCAACTATTATTCTTTTTAATATTAAGAAATGTCTTGAAAAAGACGTTTTTTTTAAATCAAAAGTTGAATAATAATAAATATTTCAAACTAAATTTATTATATTTTGAATAATAATTCAAAATATTTTAAATAATTCTAACCTTCAAAACAAGTTTTGATGTTATGTTTTTTAGATATTCTTTTTTCATTTAAAATATCCAGTACTAATTTTGCAATATCTATTTTTTTTAAATTCCTCACTCATTGCCGCTCTTTGCATAAGGAGGGTAAGTAATGAATCGAATGGGCAGGTGTTGGTTACATAATATGTCACCTTTTTTATTACCAATTCGGGTGAGATAAGGCCATTTACAATTAAAGGCAAAGTCACTGTCTTTGTTTGCTCAAATGAGTTCCATTCGGGATCATCACATAAATAAGTTTTTTTAATAGCATTTTCTGGTCCTTTTGGCTGTTTTTGTTCCTTTTTGTCTGATATTACATCATCTGGTACAACTTTTTTGGAAGATATTGATCGGTCTTCCGGAGAATTAACATGTATAAAAGAATTTTCAGATACATAGGAAGAATCCCTTTAGAAAAAAATATTTCCTTATTTCTGTTTTTTCCTTTCCAATTTTCCTCTTCTGTAAGGGACTGTTTAATGCTTTTATCTTGTTTGGCAAATTCAAAGGTTTTGTTTGGTTTTTCGTTTTTAAGAAATGCATTTGCCAGCTTAACTTCACCTTCTAAATAATTTAAATGTTTAAATATAAACTTATCTACTCTTAATGGTAGCTTTTCAAAACCAATTGTTTTAAGTTTTGAAAAATATCCCTCGATTACTCCAAATGATCGAATTGATGTATCAAGGCCCAAAATTGGATACATCACTGAAGTCCATAGGGGTTAGTAATATATGAGTCAGTGGCGATTCCTGGTCCTTAGTATTGGTTTAGCTACGTGGTCTGGGGAAGGTTAAAATAAAAAAAAAAAAATACTTTTTTTTTTATTTTATTGATAACGACAATTAATAAAAAACGTTAATAAATTATAGGTATGAAATAAAAGTTTAAAAATGTATCGATACATAAATTCGCTTCGTCACGTCGTTCGACGAAAAAAAAAATTTCGCCGACTTTGTTGTGGTCAAAGTAGGACACTTAAGTTGGCACTGATTTTTGTACACGTACTTTGAACCCTTAACTATCATTAAATATAATGTTTATGCTTTAGGTCTATACTTGTATCTAATTATCTTAATTAGACGACGTTACAAACGTTGTTATGTTTTTCTTCAGGTCTCAAAAACATAGTTATTCATATTTTATAGCTTCAATTTTTAAAAATTATAAAATATGAACTTCCAATTTTTTGCTTATAAAAATAATATCAAGGTTTAATTCTCTTTCGGTTGTATTTTGGTTTTTGAATGCAACTATTATTCTTTTTAATATTAAGAAATGTCTTGAAAAAGACGTTTTTTTTAAATCAAAAGTTGAATAATAATAAATATTTCAAACTAAATTTATTATATTTTGAATAATAATTCAAAATATTTTAAATAATTCTAACCTTCAAAACAAGTTTTTTTTTTTTTTTATATTTAGCGCGCGCTAAAGGGGTTATGAATACCCTTAAAGTGATAAACACAGCACGAGCGATTAGGTAGGTTGGAGGGGATTTGAAAGGAGAAACCGATGTACATTGGTTTTGAATGTCTGTAGATCACAATGGGAGGGGAAGATAGCGCTGGGTAGAGCATTCCACATTCGTGTAGTGCGACTAAAGAAAGAATCTCTGTACTTAACTGTACGTCCGAAGTTGGGCTCAAGAGTAAACTGATGGGCATTCCTAGAAGCGCGAGTATTACGGTTGAATTGTTTAAGGGGAGGAATGCAACTGGCTATTTCGCTAGAGCAATTTTTGTTAAAATAACGGTAAAATAACGAAAGGCATGAAACATTTCGACGGTGCTCCAGAGATGTAAACGTTACCGTTATAGTTCTTTCACCTATCAATATGAAAAGCTAAGGGTACTGTCGTCAGCAAAACAGTTTAATGGATTAGAAGTTTCAGATAAGAGATCGTTTATGAATATTAGGAAGAGAGTCGGAGACAAAACGCAGCCCTGGGGCACACCAGCATTTATATTGTGGATTTCAGATTTGAAACCGTCCAATACAACTTGTATTGAGCGGTCCGAAAGGTAATTTCTAATCCAACGAAGAAGAGATTCATCGATACCAAATGCACGCATTTTCGATAAGAGAGCTTGATGCCAAACTCTATCAAATGCTTTTGAAATATCAAGCGCAATAATCTTACTTTCTCCAAAACGATGTAAAGATTTGTGCCACTGTTCGGTGAGATATACCATCAGATCACCAGTGGACCTATTGCTACGAAAGCCGTACTGCCGGTCATTAAGAAGCTTTCGTTCTTGGAGATATTTCTTTAGCTGAAAATTTATCAGCGTTTCCATGACCTTGGAAAGAAGGGACGTAAGCGCAATTGGTAGATAGTTGGAGGGGGAAGAAGACACGCCCTTTTTTAGGGACAGGCTGGACAAATGCTGTTTTCCATCCACTCGGAAAGAGACCAGTAGAGTAGGACAGATGGAAAAGCTTACGCAGTGGTTTTGCCAGCGTTGAAGAACACCTCTTCAGAACAATGGGAGGGATACTATCCGGGCCAGCGGATTTTTGAACGTCGAGATCTTTTAGAACACTAGCAACTGCACGAGTGCGAAAGAAGATTTGTCCCATAAAATCATTTACGCTCTCAAGTACAGGAGGAGTCATAACACTTTCTGGCAGCGTCGAATTAACAGCAAACTGTGCTGCAAGCAAATTGGCTTTATCTTGTGAGCTGACAAAAGGAGTATCATTGAAGACGAGCGTTGGAACCGAGGACGAGGTGGTGTTTTTTATGTTTTTTACAAATGACCAAAAATTTTTACTACCTTTGGGACATTGTAGTATTTTTTGCCGTAACTTTTGATCATGTAAAAATTTGGTTCGTCGAATATGAACGTTACAGGTCTTTCTAGCTTGTTGAAACTTTTTCCGGTTTTCCTCAGTAGGGTTGGCTTTATAACAACGGAAGCTTACTTCTCTGATCCTGATAACCTCTTTACAGCTCGAATCAAACCATGAGTTCTCTTTGGGTTTGATAGATTTTACCCTATTCGGGATAAAATTTCTCATTCCACAATGAATTAAATTTGTGATCATATCTATACTGGCATCTACGTCACTATCGAGGAAGCATAGTGACCAGTTAAAGCTCCTAAAAAAATCATTGAGACCGTCCCAGTTGGCTTTCTCATATTGCCAAACGGTTCTCTTGGGAGTTTTTTCTCTAACTGGATTTTGTTGGCATGAGAAATTAGCAGATATGACACAATGGTCTGATGTGCCTAGAGGCGATAATATACTAATAGTATATTAGCGGATTGACCTGCAACGTCAGGAATCCGAGTAGGCTCGTCAACAAGCTGAGCTAAGTTGTTTAACTCAGCAAAAATCTCGGCGTACCTTCCTTCGGGTGTTGTCTGACCCGAATAGCGTAGCCACGAAGAATTATGTACATTGAAATCGCCCGTAACAACGATTTCACTGTGCGGAAAATGGGAAATAATTCTCTGGATGGAGTCAGATAGTGCATCGAGTTCATTGGAAGTCGAATTACCATCCAAACTAGGACTACGATAAACAAAACAAGTATGGATGATGCGTTTATGGATGGTGAATTTAAACCACATGAAATTAAAGTAGGTATTCAAACAAGACCCATATTGTGGTTGAAGCTGATAAGCAACATCGTTTCGAACATACACGGCGAGACCATGATGAGAAAAAAATAAAGGCACTAAGCTATAACCATGTAGGCTGAATTCCGAGTGATCGGTATTTTCCCCTACCTGCGTTTCACTAAGTTCCAAAACAGCTGGCCTGTTTTTCACAGTATGGACATATGCAGCACAAAAATTCTGCCTAAGTCCCCGAATGTTGCTGTAGTCAACCCTAAATTCACCCAACATTACGAAAAAACAGACACAAGAAACCAAATCAGACATTTAACTATGCTGTTATCAATTTTGGGCCCCAAAAAAACTTCCCAGTACAAATACTACTAGTGTTATGCCTAAATAGCAAATGCACTGATCCGCCCCTGGATACACAAAATCAATAACAACAATTTATCTGATATGCTTTGGCTCAATCAATTATAAGCATTGTATGGTACGATACATACACACACTGCATATAATGACTAAACCAAAGCACTGTGAGTGATGTGGGAAGGAGAGATAGGAATTTACCGCTGTGTTATGGACCGTTGTAATTTAGCATCATCTTCTTTGATGCATGGGTGCACTTTTAGTTGTTTCTTTTATGCACTGGCACTGGCACTTGAACTTTGATTTGGGTATTTTTTTTTTTTTTTAGGGAATATGGGCTATTGATTTTTGTTTTGTTTCACGCGGCGCTACTTGAAGTTACACTTTTTGTTGTTGTTTTGCACTAGTACTGTGGCACTTGCACTTTTTTTTTTTGTTTCTTATATGGGACTATTGTAATGATTAATTAGTGTAGACAATTATTAAGAACTGGGGATATTTAATTATGTAAATCACCACTCCCGCACACGTCCACTCACAGTGGATTGCAGATCGGAACTGATATTAAAACTGATAGTTAAATATAAATTCTTAGTTTTAGTTTATTGCCTTTCAATGAGTTGACCATATATGCTGCTAAGTCACGAAGAGGGAATAATTATTATCATAAAATATAGTTATAATATTTATATCTTTTTTTAAGAAACTTTGGTACTGAATTTAATAGTTCCGAAAACTGTTCACTTGGCTTAAAAAAAGATGTAAATATTATAACTATATTTTTTTTTGATTTTATGGTTCTAAGTACGTGTACAAAAGTCAGTGCCAAATTAAGTGTCCTACTTTGACCACCGCAATTTCGTCTTGTAATACTCTAGAGTCTAGACTATTTGATTCCAAAAAGAAAAAGAATTGGACAATTGTTGACCTATTTTTTGAGTGCTTCAAATTTACTTAGTTTTTTAGATTTTTTTTTTTTTTTCATGGTTAGATAGCAACACAAATATAACATGCATTTAAAATTGATGTTGTTTTGTAGAAAATTTTATAACAAACAAGTTTATCGTGGACGGTTTTTTCCTAAGGGGCCGGTTATAGCGATCAGGAAAACACATCAGTAAAAAAAATTTCTTTTTTTAAATTTTATTTATTAAGATACGATTTCGAATATAAAAAGGTCACAAATCAATAAACAATTACCTGAAATAATTTATTCATAAAAAACAACTATTTGAAACAAATATTTGTATCTAAAAAAAGCATTTTTTAACTTTCCTGATGTAAATTCCGTACAGAATTTGTTTCAAATAGTTTTTTTTGTATGAATAAATTATTTTAGGTAATTGTTTATTGATTTGTACCCTTTTTATATTCCAAATACCAAATAAAATTATCAAAAAGTAATTTTTTTACGTTATTTTTTGCGTTTTCCTGATCGCTAAAACCGGACCCTAAATGCATATTTCCAAAGTTATAAAGGAAAATTTCGGAAAAAGGGGTGATTTTAGCGTTTTTTCACTTTTGCATTTTTCCTGCAGCGAGCACAGGTTTTTCGAAGTTTAAAACTTGGCTATATACTACTCTAACATGCCCCAACAACATATCAAAAATGCAGAACTACATCGCGCTTTGCGAATTTAGCACTTTTTTTGTGTGTAATTATTGACTGTGCTAAAAGAACTCAATCTCAATGTTTACTCATATCAATCAAAGAACACTAATAACAAACAATGCATTCATCTTTTCTACCGCATTTTGCTAGAAACATATACGAAAGCAAAAAAGAGAATGACAAAAAAACGTACCCAAAATATAGGTACCTGGAGCTGCTTGCATAATGTATCGTGCTTTATCGCATCATACTTACGCTTACGCTTTCATTTATTTAGCTGGGCTTTGCTTAAGACATTGTCTAGTAAAACGCTCTTGCATTCTAGATTGTATTGTATTTGTGTTTGGATTTGTATTTTGTATAGATATTATTAAAAATTGTATGAAATTGTGCAGCACAGATGTTGCAAGCTAAAATGTTTCAAGGGAGACTTGTTGTATGAGAGTTTTATGTTGTGTGTCTGCAGGAAAATATAATTGAGAACAATATGGGGGTAGGTTAGGTAGGTATCTATTTTTTTTTATTATTACGAGTATATCATATCAATGCTCTATGTAGAGAATTTGGTTTAGGTATCGCATATTGTAAGGGTGAGGCAGATAGAAAGATTGGAGTTTTGTATTGTGTGAAGGAAAATATGATTTGAAAATAGGTAGGTAGGTGGGAAGTTTTTTGTATTTATCATATTGATTATTGTAAGAAATCATTATGATTATTTTAACATTGCCATTTGTTGCTTTTTGAAAATAAAAAGTACATCATAAAATTTATTCATTTAAATTCTTGGTTTAGCGGCGATAAACCTGCTAACTGAGAGGAATCGCCACTGATATGAGTTCATGTATATTTTCGGCAGCTTTGGGTAAATTGTAGGGGTTGATATTGAAGATGTTATCAGTTTTGGATGCAGAAGCAATTTTTTCGGCATCGTCATACATATGCTTTGCCCAATCGATCCATGTTTTCGACGTCATGTCCTCTGAACCAATGATAAAATCGTTTTTTTCTTCGTTTTTTAATTCTGAAGTTTCAGTCGAATCAATAAAGTCGGAGCTACCTTTGATAACCAGGGGCGTATACAGCTTTAGTTCTTGTTAAAAGTCAAGTGCCTTATATTTTTTTTTTCATATTTTACTGTGCGTAGCTATATAACAGAAAAGGGAAAAAATCTTAATTAACTATACTTAAGGGTTTTCCAATAGGGACGGGTTGATTTTGACAGCTCGTGGCGGCCATATTGTTTCTTTTACTTTCGGTCAAAATATCGTCAGACAAATCATCATGGTGAGTTACAACTTCGAGCAACACGTGCAAATGATGTTTTAGAGCAGTTAGAAGTTTATCCCAATTTTCGTCGAAAAATCATCTTTAGCGATGAGGCCTATCATTGGATGAATGGGTACGTGAATAAGCAAAATTGCCGGATTTGATTCACGGGGTGTCAATGCATCCAAATAAAGTTACTGTTTTGTGTGGATTTTGGGCTGGATGCCTGGAGGCGTCATCGGTCCGTACTTCTTCGAAAATGATGCTGGCCAGGCCATTACCGCAAACGGCGATCGCTATAGGTCGATGATCACCAACTTCTTGTGGCCTAAATTGGATGATATGGACACTGAAGATATATGGTTTCAACAGGATGGCGCTACGTGCCACACAGCTTAAGACACAATCGATATTCTGCACTAGCGGTTTCATGGCATGGTAATATCGCGCCGAGGCGACGTGAATTGGCCACCAAGATTAGATCGTGTGATTTGACCCTTTGGTCTTTTTCTTGTGGGGCTTTCTTAAGTCGCAGGTCTATGCGAATAAGTTGCAAACCACCACGACCCTCAAAGAGAACATAATCAATGCCATCGGTCAAATACAGCCTGATTTATGCGCCAAAGTCATCGAAAACTGGACCTTTCGACTCCGCGCCCCCCAGCGAAGCCGGGGCGGCTATTTGAACGATGTTATATTACTATAATAGGGCTCTCAAATAAAGATAAAACCTTATTGATATCTTGATTTATTCAATTTTAAAATCGACACGCCCTTAAAAAATAAGTAAAAATAATTTAAAATAGTTCATATCCTGGAAAAATATATCGTTCCTTAACTCATTTAATTTTAAGACAGTTAAGAATCAAAAGTCGGCTTGAAATAGCAGACTACGAATGTAATACTACATTTTCACTACGCCAAATTAGGCAATTTCGTTGAAAATATATATTTCGAACTGCCAAAGCCAATTCAAAATGAAATGAGCTACATACACAAAAAATTAACAAATTTAAGACGAAATCACTTTTTTGGTATTTGCAAAGGTACCTCATGTTTGGTTCCAAAGAAAAATAAAATAAACAACTGAGTCGAACGAACCTTTATTAGCTGGACCGCAGTGAACGCGCTCTTCGTTTTTATTCCTGACTGTTACATTTTTTAAATTAGGTTTTTTGTGTGATAACACACTCGCAGTTAGGCTGGATAGCTTTCGCTCCGTAATTTATATTATTGAATGTTTGAATTTCCAACAACCACTTGAATGGGCTACAACCATTGTATTTGGCTGGAATTATTGCAATTTCATGGCTGCCACACCAATCATCAGATTCCTTTCAGTGGTGCTTAGTCTTTATGTTCAATTTTAATTTATAAATTAGTGCCGTCAATTTGAATCGAACCTAGACCAGATACCTCTGAGGCCTATGCACTACGCATTGCGCCACCGAGGTCACCTGATCATGCCCATTCAATGTAAGGTTTTGACCACCGCGAAGTTAGCCGACCGACTTTCTATTTTCAAAAAAAAAAAAAATGTCAGGCGATAGACCTCTTTAGGGTCATACCATTTCTGCAAAAAAATAATGGGTCACTCCCACACTTTTTTTTTTAAATATAAACAATTTGCACTTTGTATGGAGCTTTTAAATGCCTATAACTCGGTAACCAAATTGAATACCAAATGCAAAAGGACTTTTATTTAGTGATCCTAAAAAGATTCAAATGGTCATCCAAAAATTTGATTAGAAAACCTCGTTTCTGATGTCCAATGGAACAAATCTAAAAGACAGTGTACAGGTGCTTGTCTGGTTGACTTGGAGAAAGCTTTCGATACCGTATGGTTAGAAGGTCTCTATCTAAAGCTAGCCAGACTTGGCATAAGTAAACCACTTTTATATGTGCTTTATGATATGCTCAATGGTAGAAAGTTTGTTGTCAAAAGTGGCAATGTAACTTCTACCGCAACCTTTGAAATTAAAAATGGTCTTCAGCAGGGAGCGGTGAACTCACCGATTCTCTTCAGTATTTACACCAGCGATCTGATAGGTAGTCTAGCACATGCCATAGCCTATGCCGACGATCTAATTGCGTACAGAACAGCTCCAACAGTTGAGGTCATCAGAATTCTCTTGCAGCGTGACTTCGACAAGATTCAGCGATATTGCGATGACTGGAAGTTGAAAATCAACTTTCAGAAATCCGAAACCATTCTGTTCAGGACTCCATTGCGTGGAGCCCCTAGGGATACAAGAAAGAACTGGCGCAAGCTGGTGATCGTAGGGCCACATGAACATCCACTGGCGAATAAAAGTGTAGTAAAGTACCTTGGCATCTGGATGGATCAGTATTTGTATTTCGACAGACGTATAAATGCTGCTCTGACCAGAGCCAGGGTAGCTTTCGCCCTGACAAAACGGTTGTTTTATAGCAGCCGTCTTGACAGCAGGGTTAAGGTGATTTGCTACATGGCCCTTATCCGGCCAATGATTGCCTATGGATGCCCGGTGTGGTTCAACGTTGCCCCATCTCAAATGGAAAAGATTCGGGTGTTTGAGAGGCAGTAGTGTCTTCGACGCTGCCTTGGATTACACAGAACACCAGAGTCGGAGTACAAACATTATTATTCCAACGAGGTTCTATACAATGGAGCCAACATTAACAGAATTGATTATTTTATAATCAAGCTGATTCGGGGTCACGTTGCTAGAGCGATGTCCTCGGCCAACAGCTTAATTTTTGGGGCTTACTACCCCAACACTGATTACTACGAGAATGTGCGTTTAAGTGGATTTATCCCACCCGATGCTTTCCTCTATTTAGACAGTCGAGGGCTGATACAGGATAGAGCGGCGGTTCCGCTAATCTACCACGTCGGCCGTAGAACTGTAGATAGGCGACTCCTTTATGGTCGAGACGTCCTCGCACAGGACGGAGCAGAGCGCCTTCGGTTCAGTAGAACTGTGTCCGATCGGAACCGGAGAGAGAGAGTAAGACAGGAGAACCAGTTTTGGTGGTTGAATTACAATGACACATGATATAATTAAGTTGACTTAGCCTTCTCGTCTTGACCGACTTACATAGTTTTTAGGTGTGTAAATATTAAGTAGGGACAGTCAGGGTGGCACCAAAAAAAAAAAAAAAAAAAATTATAAAATCAAAACAAAAAAAAAAAACAAAAAAATTACAAAAAAAATGCTTGCTGTGGCTGTTCTAGTTTTAAGGTAGTTCTAAGTAGTTTTATAGTAGTTTTAAGTATAGTTTTAAGTAGTTTTAATTAGTTTTAATTAGCTTGTACGTTTTATAAGAAAATATAAAAAAAAATGATACAGAATCCAAGTTTTTCCTGCAAATCTTTCTTGGAAAAAATAAAATCAAGATAGGATATTATTTAAGTAGTTCATAGGCCGAAAGGCATTAGCATTAAGTTATTGTTTAATTTAGAGTCCCCGTTTAGGGCCAGTAAGTTATTTTTAAGATAATGATAAGTAGGCTAGTTTTTCATGAATTTTTGTCTAGCTTTAAGATAGTTATAAGTAAAATAAAAAATAAAATTGAATAAAAAAAAACATAAAAAAAAAAAACAAAAAAAAATGTGTTACCGCCTATGGTGCCAGGGGTCCCAGGTTCGAACCTCGCGATTTACTTTTTTTTCTTAATAAACTTATGTTTTTTTTTGTTTTATGTGTTTAACTTGTAACAAATGTTCTCGGCAGGGGGTAATTCGAAAAAATGGCTTAACAGCGTCTGGTTGAGCATAAAAACGTTAAAATTTGAAAATTATTACAATGTATATTTTATTAATATAAAAGAGAAATGTCGTCCGTGTGTGCGTATAACTCGAGAATGGATCGTGCGATTTTCACGATTTTGGGCTTGATGAACTCGTAATGGCTCAAAGAAGGACGTAGGACACTGGAAAAAAATCCCGGAAAATTTCCAGGAAAATTGGAAAACGGGGAACATCCAGTTTTTAATGCATAACTCGAGAACGGTTGCTTAGATATTTACGATTTTGGCCTTGATGAATTCGTATTGGCTCAAGGAAGGGCATAGGACACTGGAGGAAAATCTTCGAAAATTTTTAGGAAATTGGTAATCGCGGAACATAGTTTGATTTTTAAGATTTTGGGATTGATGGATTCGTGATGGCCCAAAGGAGGAATATGGGGTGTCCTTTTCGTTTCGGCATTCAAATTGAATTGTATATTTGCTATTGCTTTCGGTCAAATTAAAAAAAAAAAATGTCAGGCGATAGACCTCTTTTAGGTCATACCATTTCTGCAAAAAAATAATGGGTCACTCCCACTCTTTTTTTTTTAAAGTATAAACAAGTTGCACTTTGTATGGGGCTTTTAAATGCATATAACTCGGTAACCAAATTGAATTCCAAATGCAAAAGGACTTTTATTTAGTGACCCTAAAAAGATTCAAATGGTCATCCAAAAATTTGATTAGAAAACCTCGTAATTTGTTAATAAAACAATAATTCAAATCTTAACCAACCGAAAATTTAACTATACATACATATGTTATCATAAACATCAGCCACGAAAATATAATACTAAACGTAGCTTGATGGATGTGTTACCGCCTATGGTGGCAGGGGTCCCAGGTTCGAACCTCGCGATTTACTTTTTTTTTTAATAAACTTATGTTTTTTTTTGTTTTATGTGTTTAACTTGTAACAAATGTTCTCGGCAGGGGGTAATTCGAAAAAATGGCTTAACAGCGTCTGGTTGAGCATAAAAAACGTTAAAATTTGAAAATTATTACAATGTATATTTTATTAATATAAAAGAGAAATGTCGTCCGTGTGTGCGTTTAACTCGAGAATGGATCGTGCGATTTTCACGATTTTGGGCTTGACGAACTCGTATTGGCTCAAAGAAGGACGTAGGACACTGAAAAAAAAATCCCGGAAAATTTCCAGAAAATTGGAAAACGGGGAACATCCAGTTTTGAATACATAACTCGAGAACGGTTGCTTAGATATTTACGATTTTGGGCTTGATGAATTCGTATTGGCTCAAGGAAGGGCATAGGACACTGGAGGAAAATCTTCGAAAATTTTAAGGAAAATTGGTAATCGCGGAACATAGTTTGATTTTTAAGATTTTGGGATTGATGGATTCGTGATGGCCCAAAGGAGGAATATGGGGTGTCCTTTTCGTTTCGGCATTCAAATTGAATTGTATATTTGCTATTGCGTTCGGTCAAATTAAAAAAAAAAATGTCAGGCGATAGACCTCTTTTAGGTCATACCATTTCTGCAAAAAAATAATGGGTCACTCCCACTCTTTTTTTTTAAAGTATAAACAAGTTGCACTTTGTATGGGGCTTTTAAATGCATACAACTCGGTAACTAAATTGAATTCCAAATGCAAAAGGACTTTTATTTAGTGACCCTAAAAAGATTCAAATGGTCATCCAAAAATTTAATTAGAAAACCTCGTAATTTGTTAATAAAACAATAATTCAAATCTTAACCAACCGAAAAGTTAACTATACATACATATGTTATCATAACCATCAGCCACAAAAATATAATACTAAACGTAGCTTGATGAATGTGTTACCGCCTATGGTGGCAGGGGTCCCAGGTTCGAACCTCGCGATTTACTTTTTTTTAATAAACTTACGTTTTTTTTTGTTTTATGTGTTTAACTTGTAACAAATGTTCTCGGCAGGGGGTAATTCGAAAAAATGGCTTAACAGCGTCTGGTTGAGCATAAAAAACGTTAAAATTTGAAAATTATTACAATGTATATTTTATTAATATAAAAGAGAAATGTCGTCCGTGTGTGCGTATAACTCGAGAATGGATCGTGCGATTTTCACGATTTTGGGCTTGATGAACTCGTATTGGCTCAAAGAAGGACGTAGGACACTGGAAAAAAAATCCCGGAAAATTTCCAGGAAAATTGGAAAACGGGGAACATCCAGTTTTTAATGCATAACTCGAGAACGGTTGCTTAGATATTTACGATTTTGGGCTTGATGAATTCGTATTGGCTCAAGGAAGGGCATAGGACACTGGAGGAAAATCTTCGAAAATTTTTAGGAAAATTGGTAATCGCGGAGCATAGTTTGATTTTTAAGATTTTGGGATTGATGGATTCGTGATGGCCCAAAGGAGGAATATGGGGTGTCCTTTTCGTTTCGGCATTCAAATTGAATTGTATATTTGCTATTGCGTTCGGTCAAATTAAAAAAAAAATGTCTGGCGATAGACCTCTTTAAGGTCATACCATTTCTGTAAAAAAATAATGGGTCACTCCCACTCTTTTTTTTTAAAAGTTTAAACAAGTTGCACTTTGTATGGGGCTTTTAAATGCATATAACTCGGTAACAAAATTGAATTCCAAATGCAAAAGGACTTTTATTTAGTGACCCTAAAAAGATTCAAATGGTCATCCAAAAATTTGATTAGAAAACCTCGTAATTTGTTAATAAAACAATAATTCAAATCTTAACCAACCGAAAAGTTAACTATACATACATATGTTATCATAAACATCAGCCACGAAAATATAATACTAAACGTAGCTTGATGGATGTGTTACCGCCTCAGTCGATCTCGTACTGTGGAAGTGTGTAGACGTTTTCGGCTTTCATAGAGTTTCAAATTAAAATCGCGAGTGGTTAAGTCCAAGTTACGCCAAGCTATTTTCATAGTGTGAAATAGCACAGAGGTAGAGTGGCAGATCCCCAGTCGATCTCGTACTGTGGAAGTGTGTAGACGTTTTCGGCTTTCACAGAGTTTTAAATTAACATCGCGAGTGGTTAAGTCCAATTTAAGCCAAGCTATTTTCATAGTGTGAAATAGCACAGAGGTAGAGTGGCAGATCCCGGAGCCGAAGATAGGGTCAAATATTTTATCGGCTTTTTTTCATAATAGAGAAGTCGAAAACATAATTGAGTGGGATAAAACTCATCTTGACGAAGGAAAGAAGAGTGCGGGGCCATCGAAAGGTGGTGCACCAGCACCAAATACAATGCCAGCAACGGCACCAACAACTGGGGCATCGAAAGATGTTTCATCAGCAGCGGTAAAGCCAATAAAGACAAAACCAATAAAGCAGCAACGGCAGCTATAGCGGGGACATCCAAAGATGCCCTAGCAACAATGGCAACGGCACCACCAGCCGAGTTAACTAAGAAGAGGAAGCAACAAAAGTATGTTCCTAATTTGGTGAAGCGCACCGCACGTCCACCTGCCCCCTCAGCACAGCTGCAAGCTGATGGTAGGCAGACGATAGCAGCAAATATCGAAATGCAGCAGAAAGTTAATTCCTCGTCATCCAAAGTCATCGATGACGAGGAAATTGAATATATGTCCGAGGGTGGAGAAGGGCTCCCCACCAGCGATGAAAAAAATGCAACAACAGACCAATCATCAGAAGATGAAATAGAGGAGCAAGCTCTCAATAACATCGTGTCAGAAAAACAAAAACAAATAGAAAAACTAAGAGCAGAGGTGCAAGAAATTGTAAAGGCCCTCAAAGGCAAACAAGAAGCTCGAAGAGAACGAGAAAGGCAGGAGCGGGAGTTCAAAAAGACGCTACAGGCTACACCAAAAGTAGCGCAACAGCAAATGAAAAATGCGGAGCTGCAACCGACAAATGAACAGCCCCACCAAAATAAACAACAACCAGAGCAGCCACAAAATAGGCTGCAACAACAACAGCCACAGCAGCAGCCTAAACAGCAAAGGCAACAACTACAGAAGCAGAAAGAACAGCAGCAGAACCAGCAGCAGCAGCAGAATCAACAGCAGCAGAATAACAGCAGCAGATACAACAGCAGCAGAAACAACAGCAGCAGATACCGCAGCAGCAGAAGGAACACCAGCAGCAGCCACAGTCGTCAACGCAAATAAAAAAAGAAAAGGTGCCACCAATAAACACTTATAAAATAGAATTACAGGACACAATAAAGCTATGTAAGTCGGCCATAGGCACAAATTTTACAATAAAAAGATTAAGTGTAGATAGGCACGCTATTCAGTGCTTTTCCATTAAAGATTATAAAATTATTAAAGATTTGTTAAAGGAATCCACAACGGAGTTCTTTAGTTTTACCCCAAAAACTGAAAAGTTTTAGACGGTCCTACTAAAGGGCATAGACTCCTACACGGACCCACAGGTGCTCTTAAATGAACTTCGCCAAAAAGCGAGCGACGATCTCGAATTTATCGGGGTTAAGCCGTTCGCTACAGTTAAGGCCAGGCGGGAGAAACGGAATCTGCCGTTCTTCCTGGTTCAGCTTTCGCCCAGCAGCAAACTGGAAAGTCTGAGAAGTATCTCCGTCCTCGACTACCAGCTTGTGACTTGGGATAAATTAAAGAGGCGCGGCGACATGCTTCAATGCATGCGCTGCCAAAGGTTCGGCCATGCTGCGGCAAACTGCGAAATGCAGTCACGCTGCGTCAAGTGTGGTGAGAACCACATGTTAGGAGAGTGTAAGCTCGGGCAGGAAAGGGTCGAATTGACCCAACTTAAATGTGCACTTTGCCGAGGTGACGGGCACCCCGCAAACTATAGGGGATGTCCGACGTTTCAGCAAATGAAACACAATAAAGCGGCAAGGCAAGCAGAGATGATAGTAAGACGCCCACCAACGCGTCCTCAAACAACAATTTCCGTCAATCCCCAAATTTCCTACGCCCAAATGGCGTCAGGAATGGGAAAAACGGTACAGCCTGCGCCAAAGGCAGCCCCACAGGCCCTTGTGCCTAAGGCTCCGGACGCACAGGCCGAAATAAGAGGTTTGCTACTGGCCATTCAAAGCCAAATAGCAGGACTTCAAAAACAGATAAGTGAGCAGGCGAAAAGGGTAGACAATATCTACTCTGCTTTGCCGAGCTTATCGCATTTTATAGGTTAAGGGCGCGCTGCCGGAGAGGCCCTTAAAGATCCTTGCTGTGAATGTAAATTCATTGATTAGGACCGAACGTAGAGCAAATCTATTCCAATTGTTGAAAGATCAGAGTCCTGATGTGTTTATGGCCAGCGAAAATAAGCTGAACCAGAAACATAAATTGACTAACAATAACTACAATGTCGTACGAAGAGATCGGCCCAACTCCACTTTGGGGGGAGGAGTCGCAATCTTTGTACGAAAAGGCATAAATTATAAAGTTATATATAATAGTGAAGTACGCAGATTTCGGTTGCTTGAGGCGTGTATCGTATGCATTCCTCTCAAACATGGGAAGCGGATGTATGCGATTGCGGCTTATGCACCGGAATCACCTCAGCCAACTGAATTTTTAACAGAGCTCGAAAAACTTTTTCAATGCTTACAATTGAACTCGGAAGAGAATTACTATCTCATGGCCGGTGATTTGAATGCCAAACATGTAGATTGGGGAAATCAAATACAAAATCCGAGAGGTAGCCATCTATTTAATTGGATGTGTCAATACAATACGATATGCTCAATGGTAGAAAGTTTGTTGTCAAAATTGGCAATTTAACTTCTACCGCAACCTTCGAAATTAAAAATGGTCTTCAACAGGGAGCGGTGAACTCACCGATTCTATTCAGTATTTACACCAGCGATCTGATAGGTAGTCTAGCCCATACCATAGCGTATGCCGACGATCTAATTGCGTACAGAACAGCTCCAACAGTTGAGGTCATCAGAATTCTCTTGCAGCGTGACTTCGACAAGATTCAGCGATATTGCGATGACTGGAAGTTGAAAATCAACTTTCAGAAATCCGAAACCATTCTGTTCAGGACTCCATTGCGTGGAGCCCCTAGGGATACAAGAAAGAACTGGCGCAAGCTGGTGATCGTAGGGCCACATGGACATCCACTGGCGAATAAAAGTGTAGTAAAGTACCTTGGCATCTGGATGGATCAGTATTTGTATTTCGACAGACATATAAATGCTGCTCTGACCAGAGCCAGGGGAGCTTTTGCCCTGACAAAACGGTTGTTTTATAGCAGCCGTCTTGACAGCAGGGTTAAGGTGATTTGCTACATGGCCCTTATCCGGCCAATGATTGCCTATGGATGCCCGGTGTGGTTCAACGTTGCCCCATCTCAAATGGAAAAGATTCGGGTGTTTGAGAGGCAGTAGTGTCTTCAACGCTGCCTTGGATTACACAGAACACCAGAGTCGGAGTACAAACATTATTATTCCAACGAGGTTCTATACAATGGAGCCAACATTAACAGAATCGATAATTTTATAATCAAGCTGATTCGGGGTCACATTGCAAGAGCGATGTCCTCAGCCAATAGCTTAATTTTTGGGGCTTACTACCCCAACACCGATTACGACGAGAGTGTGCGTTTAAGTGGATTTATCCCACCCGATGCTTTCCTCTACTTAGACAGTCGAGGGCTGATACAGGATAGAGCGGCGGTTCCGCTAATCTACCACGTCGGCCGCAGAACTGTAGATGGGCGACTCGTCCTCGAGACGTCCTCGCACAGGGCGGAGCAGAGCGCCTACGGTTCAGTAGGACTGTGTCCGATCGGGACCGAAGAGACAGGGTAGAACAAGAGAACCAGTTTTGGTGGTTTAATGAAGAAATAGATACAATATAGTTGACTTAGTTTTCTCGTCTTGGCCGACTTACATAGTTTTAAGTGTATTAATTAAGTAGGGACAGTCAGGGTGGCACCAAAAAAAAAAAAATTATAAAATCAAAAAAAAAAAAAAAGGAAAAACCTAAACAAAAAAATTAAAAAAAAAAAAAAAAAAAAAAAAATGCTTGCTGTGGCTGTTCTAGTTTTAAGGTAGTTGTAAGTAGTTTTATAGTAGTTCTAAGTAGTAGTCTAGTAGTAAAAAAAAAAAAAAAAAAAAAAAATGTTAATGTAACCAAGTTTTTAAAAAAAAAAGTCTTTCTTGGTAAAAAATAAAACCAATTAAAGATATTATTTTTAAGATAGTTCGTAGGCCGAAAGGCATTAGCATTAAGTTATTGTTTAATTTAGAGCGCCCGCTTAGGGCCAGTAAGTTATTTTTAAGATATTGATAAGTAGGATAGTTTTTCATGAATTTTTGTCTAGCTTTAAGATAGTTATTAGAGAAATGAATAAATAAAAATGAATTTAAAAAAAAAAAAAAAAAAAGTGGCAGATCCCGGAGCCGAAGATAGCCGGTTCAAACCCCGGTCAGGGTCAAATATTTTATCGGCTTTTTTTCATAATAGAGAAGTCGAAAATATAATTGAGTGGGATAGAACTAATTTTGGTGAAGAAGAGCTGAGTGCGGGGCCATCGAATGGTGGTGTACCAGCGCATATAACAATGCCAGCAACGGCACCAGCAACGGGGGCATCGAAAGATGTCCCAGCAGACAAGCCAAAGAAGGCAACAACAACAAAGCCGACAACGCTAAAAACAGCAACGGCAGCCAAAGCGGGAACAGCTAAATTTTCCTTAGCAACAAGTAATAAAAGAAAAAATGTAAACTATGTTCCGAATCTGGTAAAGCGCCCAGCACGCCGTCCCACTAACACTTCAGCTCAGCTGCCAGCTGATGGGGGGGAGACGGTGCAAGAGAAAGAACCAGCAGCTAATATTCAAATGCATCAGACAGTGAATTCCTCGTCATCCAAAGTCATCGAGGACGAGGAAATAGAGATGTCCGAGGGTGGAGAAGGGCTCTTCACCAGCGATGGCAAAAATGATTTCGTCAATCTGACATCGGAAGAGGAGGAAATCCAAGAACAAGCTCTCAAGAGCATCGTTGAGAAAAAACAAAAACAAATCGAGCAGTTAAGAGCAGAGGTGCATGAGATAGTTTAAGCCCTCAAATACAAACAAGAAGCTCGAAGAGAGCGAGAAAAACAGGAGCGTGAAAATAAAAAGTCGCAACAGGCTCCACAAAAAGTAGCGCAACAGCAAATGAAGAAGGCGGAGCTGCAACCAACAACAATGCAGCCCCAGCAACAGAAACAACAACCAGAGCAGCAACAAAATAAGCTGCAGATAGAACAGCCTCAGCAAACACGCAAACAACAACAACAACAACAGCAACAAGATAAAGAACAGCAGCAAAAACAACAGCAGCCGATCCAGAAGAAGCAGCAGCAGCAGATACCACAGCAACAGAGAGAACACCAGCAGCAGCCACAGCCGTCGCAGGTAAAAAAAGAAAAGGTGCCACCAATAAACACTTATAAAATAGAATTACAGGACACAATAAAGCTATGTAAGTCGGCCATAGGCACAAATTTTACAATAAGAAGATTAAGTGTAGATAGGCACGCTATTCAGTGCTTTTCCATTAAAGATTATAAAATTATTAAAGATTTGTTAAAGGAATCCACAACGGAGTTCTTTAGTTTTACCCCAAAAACTGAAAAGTTTTAGACGGTCCTACTAAAGGGCATAGACTCCTACACGGACCCACAGGTGCTCTTAAATGAACTTCGCCAAAAAGCGAGCGACGATCTCGAATTTATTGGGGTTAAGCCGTTCGCTACAGTTAAGGCCAGGCGGGAGAAACGGAATCTGCCGTTCTTCCTGGTACAGCTTTCGCCCAGCAGCAAACTGGAAAGTCTGAGGAGTATCTCCGTCCTCGACTACCAGCTTGTGACTTGGGATAAATTAAAGAGGCGCGGCGACATGCTTCAATGCATGCGCTGCCAAAGGTTCGGCCATGCTGCGGCAAACTGCGAAATGCAGTCACGCTGCGTCAAGTGTGGTGAGAACCACATGTTAGGAGAGTGTAAGCTCGTGCAGGAAAGGGTCGAATTGACCCAACTTAAATGTGCACTTTGCCGAGGTGACGGGCACCCCGCAAACTATAGGGGATGTCCGACGTTTCAGCAAATGAAACACAATAAAGTGGCAAGGCAAGCAGAGATGATAGTAAGACGCCCACCAACGCGTCCTCAAACAACAATTTCCGTCAATCCCCAAATTTCCTACGCCCAAATGGCGTCAGGAATGGGAAAAACGGTACAGCCTGCGCCAAAGGCAGCCCCACAGGCCTTGTGCCTAAGGCTCCGGACGCACAGGCCGAAATAAGAGGTTTGCTACTGGCCATTCAAAGCCAAATAGCAGGACTTCAAAAACAGATAAGTGAGCAGGCGAAAAGGGTAGACAATATCTACTCTGCTTTGCCGAGCTTATCGCATTTTATAGGTTAAGGGCGCGCTGCCGGAGAGGCCCTTAAAGATCCTTGCTGTGAATGTAAATTCATTGATTAGGACCGAACGTAGAGCAAATCTATTCCAATTGTTGAAAGATCAGAGTCCTGATGTGTTTATGGCCAGCGAAACTAAGCTGAACCAGAAACATAAATTGACTAACAATAATTACAATATCGTACGAAGAGATCGGCCCAACTCCACTTTGGGTGGAGGAGTCGCAATCTTTTTACGAAAAGGCTTAAATTATAAAGTAATATATAATAGTGAAGTACGCAGATTTCGGTTGCTTGAGGCGTGTATCGTATGCATTCCTCTCAAACATGGGAAGCGGATGTATGCGATTGCGGCTTATGCACCGGAATCACCTCAGCCAACTGAATTTTTAACAGAGCTCGAAAAACTTTTTCAATGCTTACAAATGAACTCGGAAGAGAATTACTATCTCATGGCCGGTGATTTGAATGCCAAACATGTAGATTGGGGAAATCCAATACAAAATCCGAGAGGTAGCCATCTATTTAATTGGATGTGTCAATACAACGTTGAGTATATGCTCGACCTTTTGGCTACTGATAGGCCTTCGTTTCCAAGGAGCGGTTCCTATCTGGACCTATTGTTAAAAGACTCAAGACTGACAATTACTGACACTGTGGGTCAACGACCAAGAAACTGTTTACGAACGATCGAGTACGACAGTGACCACTGCGGACTTGCTGCCGTAATTCAACTTCCGAATGAGCTCGTGGAGTTGGAGGAGTATGTGCCAGTGCATTCTTACAATTACAGTAAGACTCGCTGGCCACGCTTCACCAGCGCTTTATCGAGTGAACTACGAATGAACAACATATCCCCACCAAATGACAGGAAATTAACAAATACCGAAATTGACGATTACTTGGAAAAGATGGACAGTACAATCCAACGAACAATGGAAAAAACAATACCAAAATACAAAGAACGCGAAGCCACAGACATGTACCGCAACGCGACCATCGACGCACTACACAGACAAAAAAGTGGACTTTTGACAAGACTGATACTCTTGTACAGACGCTTTACTGACATACACGATCTGGAGATTAGGACACTGAAGTCGTCAATTAAAAACATCAACCAATTGATCAAGGAAAATTACCGGTTGTCTATTAATTTGTATTGGGACAACAAAATTCGGGCCGTTAATTCTAGCGACCCGAGTATGTTTCCTCAAATTAATAAAATATTTAGACGGAATGATCAAAACGAACTTCCGTGTCTTAAGCTTCAGAGAACGACAGAGAACAGAGACGTACTTCTGATAGCAGGCATAGACCCAGAGGAAGCCGTCTTGGACGATGACCTCTTTATAATCGAAGATCCTCATGAGAAAGTGGAGGCTGTGGGGGCTGCTTTCCAGCAAGTGTACAAGGTGAATGCTAGCATTCGCCCGAACCATGACCTGGAAAACAGAGCCTTGCTTCACCACTTCTACCTTTGAAATGAAATGACGCAATGGCGATCAGAGAATCTCGGTTTCACCTGCAAATCTTTCTTGGAAAAAATAAAATCAAGATAGGATATTATTTAAGTAGTTCATAGGCCGAAAGGCATTAGCATTAAGTTATTGTTTAATTTAGAGTCCCCGTTTAGGGCCAGTAAGTTATTTTTAAGATAATGATAAGTAGGCTAGTTTTTCATGAATTTTTGTCTAGCTTTAAGATAGTTATAAGTAAAATAAAAAATAAAATTGAATAAAAAAAAACATAAAAAAAAAAAACAAAAAAAAATGTGTTACCGCCTATGGTGCCAGGGGTCCCAGGTTCGAACCTCGCGATTTACTTTTTTTTCTTAATAAACTTATGTTTTTTTTTGTTTTATGTGTTTAACTTGTAACAAATGTTCTCGGCAGGGGGTAATTCGAAAAAATGGCTTAACAGCGTCTGGTTGAGCATAAAAACGTTAAAATTTGAAAATTATTACAATGTATATTTTATTAATATAAAAGAGAAATGTCGTCCGTGTGTGCGTATAACTCGAGAATGGATCGTGCGATTTTCACGATTTTGGGCTTGATGAACTCGTAATGGCTCAAAGAAGGACGTAGGACACTGGAAAAAAATCCCGGAAAATTTCCAGGAAAATTGGAAAACGGGGAACATCCAGTTTTTAATGCATAACTCGAGAACGGTTGCTTAGATATTTACGATTTTGGCCTTGATGAATTCGTATTGGCTCAAGGAAGGGCATAGGACACTGGAGGAAAATCTTCGAAAATTTTTAGGAAATTGGTAATCGCGGAACATAGTTTGATTTTTAAGATTTTGGGATTGATGGATTCGTGATGGCCCAAAGGAGGAATATGGGGTGTCCTTTTCGTTTCGGCATTCAAATTGAATTGTATATTTGCTATTGCTTTCGGTCAAATTAAAAAAAAAAAATGTCAGGCGATAGACCTCTTTTAGGTCATACCATTTCTGCAAAAAAATAATGGGTCACTCCCACTCTTTTTTTTTTAAAGTATAAACAAGTTGCACTTTGTATGGGGCTTTTAAATGCATATAACTCGGTAACCAAATTGAATTCCAAATGCAAAAGGACTTTTATTTAGTGACCCTAAAAAGATTCAAATGGTCATCCAAAAATTTGATTAGAAAACCTCGTAATTTGTTAATAAAACAATAATTCAAATCTTAACCAACCGAAAATTTAACTATACATACATATGTTATCATAAACATCAGCCACGAAAATATAATACTAAACGTAGCTTGATGGATGTGTTACCGCCTATGGTGGCAGGGGTCCCATGTTCGAACCTCGCGATTTACTTTTTTTTTTAATAAACTTATGTTTTTTTTTGTTTTATGTGTTTAACTTGTAACAAATGTTCTCGGCAGGGGGTAATTCGAAAAAATGGCTTAACAGCGTCTGGTTGAGCATAAAAAACGTTAAAATTTGAAAATTATTACAATGTATATTTTATTAATATAAAAGAGAAATGTCGTCCGTGTGTGCGTTTAACTCGAGAATGGATCGTGCGATTTTCACGATTTTGGGCTTGACGAACTCGTATTGGCTCAAAGAAGGACGTAGGACACTGAAAAAAAAATCCCGGAAAATTTCCAGAAAATTGGAAAACGGGGAACATCCAGTTTTGAATACATAACTCGAGAACGGTTGCTTAGATATTTACGATTTTGGGCTTGATGAATTCGTATTGGCTCAAGGAAGGGCATAGGACACTGGAGGAAAATCTTCGAAATATTTAAGGAAAATTGGTAATCGCGGAACATAGTTTGATTTTTAAGATTTTGGGATTGATGGATTCGTGATGGCCCAAAGGAGGAATATGGGGTGTCCTTTTCGTTTCGGCATTCAAATTGAATTGTATATTTGCTATTGCGTTCGGTCAAATTAAAAAAAAAAATGTCAGGCGATAGACCTCTTTTAGGTCATACCATTTCTGCAAAAAAATAATGGGTCACTCCCACTCTTTTTTTTTAAAGTATAAACAAGTTGCACTTTGTATGGGGCTTTTAAATGCATACAACTCGGTAACTAAATTGAATTCCAAATGCAAAAGGACTTTTATTTAGTGACCCTAAAAAGATTCAAATGGTCATCCAAAAATTTAATTAGAAAACCTCGTAATTTGTTAATAAAACAATAATTCAAATCTTAACCAACCGAAAAGTTAACTATACATACATATGTTATCATAACCATCAGCCACAAAAATATAATACTAAACGTAGCTTGATGAATGTGTTACCGCCTATGGTGGCAGGGGTCCCAGGTTCGAACCTCGCGATTTACTTTTTTTTAATAAACTTACGTTTTTTTTTGTTTTATGTGTTTAACTTGTAACAAATGTTCTCGGCAGGGGGTAATTCGAAAAAATGGCTTAACAGCGTCTGGTTGAGCATAAAAAACGTTAAAATTTGAAAATTATTACAATGTATATTTTATTAATATAAAAGAGAAATGTCGTCCGTGTGTGCGTATAACTCGAGAATGGATCGTGCGATTTTCACGATTTTGGGCTTGATGAACTCGTATTGGCTCAAAGAAGGACGTAGGACACTGGAAAAAAAATCCCGGAAAATTTCCAGGAAAATTGGAAAACGGGGAACATCCAGTTTTTAATGCATAACTCGAGAACGGTTGCTTAGATATTTACGATTTTGGGCTTGATGAATTCGTATTGGCTCAAGGAAGGGCATAGGACACTGGAGGAAAATCTTCGAAAATTTTTAGGAAAATTGGTAATCGCGGAGCATAGTTTGATTTTTAAGATTTTGGGATTGATGGATTCGTGATGGCCCAAAGGAGGAATATGGGGTGTCCTTTTCGTTTCGGCATTCAAATTGAATTGTATATTTGCTATTGCGTTCGGTCAAATTAAAAAAAAAATGTCTGGCGATAGACCTCTTTAAGGTCATACCATTTCTGTAAAAAAATAATGGGTCACTCCCACTCTTTTTTTTTAAAAGTTTAAACAAGTTGCACTTTGTATGGGGCTTTTAAATGCATATAACTCGGTAACAAAATTGAATTCCAAATGCAAAAGGACTTTTATTTAGTGACCCTAAAAAGATTCAAATGGTCATCCAAAAATTTGATTAGAAAACCTCGTAATTTGTTAATAAAACAATAATTCAAATCTTAACCAACCGAAAAGTTAACTATACATACATATGTTATCATAAACATCAGCCACGAAAATATAATACTAAACGTAGCTTGATGGATGTGTTACCGCCTCAGTCGATCTCGTACTGTGGAAGTGTGTAGACGTTTTCGGCTTTCATAGAGTTTCAAATTAAAATCGCGAGTGGTTAAGTCCAAGTTACGCCAAGCTATTTTCATAGTGTGAAATAGCACAGAGGTAGAGTGGCAGATCCCCAGTCGATCTCGTACTGTGGAAGTGTGTAGACGTTTTCGGCTTTCACAGAGTTTTAAATTAACATCGCGAGTGGTTAAGTCCAATTTAAGCCAAGCTATTTTCATAGTGTGAAATAGCACAGAGGTAGAGTGGCAGATCCCGGAGCCGAAGATAGGGTCAAATATTTTATCGGCTTTTTTTCATAATAGAGAAGTCGAAAACATAATTGAGTGGGATAAAACTCATCTTGACGAAGGAAAGAAGAGTGCGGGGCCATCGAAAGGTGGTGCACCAGCACCAAATACAATGCCAGCAACGGCACCAACAACTGGGGCATCGAAAGATGTTTCATCAGCAGCGGTAAAGCCAATAAAGACAAAACCAATAAAGCAGCAACGGCAGCTATAGCGGGGACATCCAAAGATGCCCTAGCAACAATGGCAACGGCACCACCAGCCGAGTTAACTAAGAAGAGGAAGCAACAAAAGTATGTTCCTAATTTGGTGAAGCGCACCGCACGTCCACCTGCCCCCTCAGCACAGCTGCAAGCTGATGGTAGGCAGACGATAGCAGCAAATATCGAAATGCAGCAGAAAGTTAATTCCTCGTCATCCAAAGTCATCGATGACGAGGAAATTGAATATATGTCCGAGGGTGGAGAAGGGCTCCCCACCAGCGATGAAAAAAATGCAACAACAGACCAATCATCAGAAGATGAAATAGAGGAGCAAGCTCTCAATAACATCGTGTCAGAAAAACAAAAACAAATAGAAAAACTAAGAGCAGAGGTGCAAGAAATTGTAAAGGCCCTCAAAGGCAAACAAGAAGCTCGAAGAGAACGAGAAAGGCAGGAGCGGGAGTTCAAAAAGACGCTACAGGCTACACCAAAAGTAGCGCAACAGCAAATGAAAAATGCGGAGCTGCAACCGACAAATGAACAGCCCCACCAAAATAAACAACAACCAGAGCAGCCACAAAATAGGCTGCAACAACAACAGCCACAGCAGCAGCCTAAACAGCAAAGGCAACAACTACAGAAGCAGAAAGAACAGCAGCAGAACCAGCAGCAGCAGCAGAATCAACAGCAGCAGAATAACAGCAGCAGATACAACAGCAGCAGAAACAACAGCAGCAGATACCGCAGCAGCAGAAGGAACACCAGCAGCAGCCACAGTCGTCAACGCAAATAAAAAAAGAAAAGGTGCCACCAATAAACACTTATAAAATAGAATTACAGGACACAATAAAGCTATGTAAGTCGGCCATAGGCACAAATTTTACAATAAAAAGATTAAGTGTAGATAGGCACGCTATTCAGTGCTTTTCCATTAAAGATTATAAAATTATTAAAGATTTGTTAAAGGAATCCACAACGGAGTTCTTTAGTTTTACCCCAAAAACTGAAAAGTTTTAGACGGTCCTACTAAAGGGCATAGACTCCTACACGGACCCACAGGTGCTCTTAAATGAACTTCGCCAAAAAGCGAGCGACGATCTCGAATTTATCGGGGTTAAGCCGTTCGCTACAGTTAAGGCCAGGCGGGAGAAACGGAATCTGCCGTTCTTCCTGGTTCAGCTTTCGCCCAGCAGCAAACTGGAAAGTCTGAGAAGTATCTCCGTCCTCGACTACCAGCTTGTGACTTGGGATAAATTAAAGAGGCGCGGCGACATGCTTCAATGCATGCGCTGCCAAAGGTTCGGCCATGCTGCGGCAAACTGCGAAATGCAGTCACGCTGCGTCAAGTGTGGTGAGAACCACATGTTAGGAGAGTGTAAGCTCGGGCAGGAAAGGGTCGAATTGACCCAACTTAAATGTGCACTTTGCCGAGGTGACGGGCACCCCGCAAACTATAGGGGATGTCCGACGTTTCAGCAAATGAAACACAATAAAGCGGCAAGGCAAGCAGAGATGATAGTAAGACGCCCACCAACGCGTCCTCAAACAACAATTTCCGTCAATCCCCAAATTTCCTACGCCCAAATGGCGTCAGGAATGGGAAAAACGGTACAGCCTGCGCCAAAGGCAGCCCCACAGGCCCTTGTGCCTAAGGCTCCGGACGCACAGGCCGAAATAAGAGGTTTGCTACTGGCCATTCAAAGCCAAATAGCAGGACTTCAAAAACAGATAAGTGAGCAGGCGAAAAGGGTAGACAATATCTACTCTGCTTTGCCGAGCTTATCGCATTTTATAGGTTAAGGGCGCGCTGCCGGAGAGGCCCTTAAAGATCCTTGCTGTGAATGTAAATTCATTGATTAGGACCGAACGTAGAGCAAATCTATTCCAATTGTTGAAAGATCAGAGTCCTGATGTGTTTATGGCCAGCGAAAATAAGCTGAACCAGAAACATAAATTGACTAACAATAACTACAATGTCGTACGAAGAGATCGGCCCAACTCCACTTTGGGGGGAGGAGTCGCAATCTTTGTACGAAAAGGCATAAATTATAAAGTTATATATAATAGTGAAGTACGCAGATTTCGGTTGCTTGAGGCGTGTATCGTATGCATTCCTCTCAAACATGGGAAGCGGATGTATGCGATTGCGGCTTATGCACCGGAATCACCTCAGCCAACTGAATTTTTAACAGAGCTCGAAAAACTTTTTCAATGCTTACAATTGAACTCGGAAGAGAATTACTATCTCATGGCCGGTGATTTGAATGCCAAACATGTAGATTGGGGAAATCAAATACAAAATCCGAGAGGTAGCCATCTATTTAATTGGATGTGTCAATACAATACGATATGCTCAATGGTAGAAAGTTTGTTGTCAAAATTGGCAATTTAACTTCTACCGCAACCTTCGAAATTAAAAATGGTCTTCAACAGGGAGCGGTGAACTCACCGATTCTATTCAGTATTTACACCAGCGATCTGATAGGTAGTCTAGCCCATACCATAGCGTATGCCGACGATCTAATTGCGTACAGAACAGCTCCAACAGTTGAGGTCATCAGAATTCTCTTGCAGCGTGACTTCGACAAGATTCAGCGATATTGCGATGACTGGAAGTTGAAAATCAACTTTCAGAAATCCGAAACCATTCTGTTCAGGACTCCATTGCGTGGAGCCCCTAGGGATACAAGAAAGAACTGGCGCAAGCTGGTGATCGTAGGGCCACATGGACATCCACTGGCGAATAAAAGTGTAGTAAAGTACCTTGGCATCTGGATGGATCAGTATTTGTATTTCGACAGACATATAAATGCTGCTCTGACCAGAGCCAGGGGAGCTTTTGCCCTGACAAAACGGTTGTTTTATAGCAGCCGTCTTGACAGCAGGGTTAAGGTGATTTGCTACATGGCCCTTATCCGGCCAATGATTGCCTATGGATGCCCGGTGTGGTTCAACGTTGCCCCATCTCAAATGGAAAAGATTCGGGTGTTTGAGAGGCAGTAGTGTCTTCAACGCTGCCTTGGATTACACAGAACACCAGAGTCGGAGTACAAACATTATTATTCCAACGAGGTTCTATACAATGGAGCCAACATTAACAGAATCGATAATTTTATAATCAAGCTGATTCGGGGTCACATTGCAAGAGCGATGTCCTCAGCCAATAGCTTAATTTTTGGGGCTTACTACCCCAACACCGATTACGACGAGAGTGTGCGTTTAAGTGGATTTATCCCACCCGATGCTTTCCTCTACTTAGACAGTCGAGGGCTGATACAGGATAGAGCGGCGGTTCCGCTAATCTACCACGTCGGCCGCAGAACTGTAGATGGGCGACTCGTCCTCGAGACGTCCTCGCACAGGGCGGAGCAGAGCGCCTACGGTTCAGTAGGACTGTGTCCGATCGGGACCGAAGAGACAGGGTAGAACAAGAGAACCAGTTTTGGTGGTTTAATGAAGAAATAGATACAATATAGTTGACTTAGTTTTCTCGTCTTGGCCGACTTACATAGTTTTAAGTGTATTAATTAAGTAGGGACAGTCAGGGTGGCACCAAAAAAAAAAAAATTATAAAATCAAAAAAAAAAAAAAAGGAAAAACCTAAACAAAAAAATTAAAAAAAAAAAAAAAAAAAAAAAAATGCTTGCTGTGGCTGTTCTAGTTTTAAGGTAGTTGTAAGTAGTTTTATAGTAGTTCTAAGTAGTAGTCTAGTAGTAAAAAAAAAAAAAAAAAAAAAAAATGTTAATGTAACCAAGTTTTTAAAAAAAAAAGTCTTTCTTGGTAAAAAATAAAACCAATTAAAGATATTATTTTTAAGATAGTTCGTAGGCCGAAAGGCATTAGCATTAAGTTATTGTTTAATTTAGAGCGCCCGCTTAGGGCCAGTAAGTTATTTTTAAGATATTGATAAGTAGGATAGTTTTTCATGAATTTTTGTCTAGCTTTAAGATAGTTATTAGAGAAATGAATAAATAAAAATGAATTTAAAAAAAAAAAAAAAAAAAGTGGCAGATCCCGGAGCCGAAGATAGCCGGTTCAAACCCCGGTCAGGGTCAAATATTTTATCGGCTTTTTTTCATAATAGAGAAGTCGAAAATATAATTGAGTGGGATAGAACTAATTTTGGTGAAGAAGAGCTGAGTGCGGGGCCATCGAATGGTGGTGTACCAGCGCATATAACAATGCCAGCAACGGCACCAGCAACGGGGGCATCGAAAGATGTCCCAGCAGACAAGCCAAAGAAGGCAACAACAACAAAGCCGACAACGCTAAAAACAGCAACGGCAGCCAAAGCGGGAACAGCTAAATTTTCCTTAGCAACAAGTAATAAAAGAAAAAATGTAAACTATGTTCCGAATCTGGTAAAGCGCCCAGCACGCCGTCCCACTAACACTTCAGCTCAGCTGCCAGCTGATGGGGGGGAGACGGTGCAAGAGAAAGAACCAGCAGCTAATATTCAAATGCATCAGACAGTGAATTCCTCGTCATCCAAAGTCATCGAGGACGAGGAAATAGAGATGTCCGAGGGTGGAGAAGGGCTCTTCACCAGCGATGGCAAAAATGATTTCGTCAATCTGACATCGGAAGAGGAGGAAATCCAAGAACAAGCTCTCAAGAGCATCGTTGAGAAAAAACAAAAACAAATCGAGCAGTTAAGAGCAGAGGTGCATGAGATAGTTTAAGCCCTCAAATACAAACAAGAAGCTCGAAGAGAGCGAGAAAAACAGGAGCGTGAAAATAAAAAGTCGCAACAGGCTCCACAAAAAGTAGCGCAACAGCAAATGAAGAAGGCGGAGCTGCAACCAACAACAATGCAGCCCCAGCAACAGAAACAACAACCAGAGCAGCAACAAAATAAGCTGCAGATAGAACAGCCTCAGCAAACACGCAAACAACAACAACAACAACAACAGCAACAAGATAAAGAACAGCAGCAAAAACAACAGCAGCCGATCCAGAAGAAGCAGCAGCAGCAGATACCACAGCAACAGAGAGAACACCAGCAGCAGCCACAGCCGTCGCAGGTAAAAAAAGAAAAGGTGCCACCAATAAACACTTATAAAATAGAATTACAGGACACAATAAAGCTATGTAAGTCGGCCATAGGCACAAATTTTACAATAAGAAGATTAAGTGTAGATAGGCACGCTATTCAGTGCTTTTCCATTAAAGATTATAAAATTATTAAAGATTTGTTAAAGGAATCCACAACGGAGTTCTTTAGTTTTACCCCAAAAACTGAAAAGTTTTAGACGGTCCTACTAAAGGGCATAGACTCCTACACGGACCCACAGGTGCTCTTAAATGAACTTCGCCAAAAAGCGAGCGACGATCTCGAATTTATTGGGGTTAAGCCGTTCGCTACAGTTAAGGCCAGGCGGGAGAAACGGAATCTGCCGTTCTTCCTGGTACAGCTTTCGCCCAGCAGCAAACTGGAAAGTCTGAGGAGTATCTCCGTCCTCGACTACCAGCTTGTGACTTGGGATAAATTAAAGAGGCGCGGCGACATGCTTCAATGCATGCGCTGCCAAAGGTTCGGCCATGCTGCGGCAAACTGCGAAATGCAGTCACGCTGCGTCAAGTGTGGTGAGAACCACATGTTAGGAGAGTGTAAGCTCGTGCAGGAAAGGGTCGAATTGACCCAACTTAAATGTGCACTTTGCCGAGGTGACGGGCACCCCGCAAACTATAGGGGATGTCCGACGTTTCAGCAAATGAAACACAATAAAGTGGCAAGGCAAGCAGAGATGATAGTAAGACGCCCACCAACGCGTCCTCAAACAACAATTTCCGTCAATCCCCAAATTTCCTACGCCCAAATGGCGTCAGGAATGGGAAAAACGGTACAGCCTGCGCCAAAGGCAGCCCCACAGGCCTTGTGCCTAAGGCTCCGGACGCACAGGCCGAAATAAGAGGTTTGCTACTGGCCATTCAAAGCCAAATAGCAGGACTTCAAAAACAGATAAGTGAGCAGGCGAAAAGGGTAGACAATATCTACTCTGCTTTGCCGAGCTTATCGCATTTTATAGGTTAAGGGCGCGCTGCCGGAGAGGCCCTTAAAGATCCTTGCTGTGAATGTAAATTCATTGATTAGGACCGAACGTAGAGCAAATCTATTCCAATTGTTGAAAGATCAGAGTCCTGATGTGTTTATGGCCAGCGAAACTAAGCTGAACCAGAAACATAAATTGACTAACAATAATTACAATATCGTACGAAGAGATCGGCCCAACTCCACTTTGGGTGGAGGAGTCGCAATCTTTTTACGAAAAGGCTTAAATTATAAAGTAATATATAATAGTGAAGTACGCAGATTTCGGTTGCTTGAGGCGTGTATCGTATGCATTCCTCTCAAACATGGGAAGCGGATGTATGCGATTGCGGCTTATGCACCGGAATCACCTCAGCCAACTGAATTTTTAACAGAGCTCGAAAAACTTTTTCAATGCTTACAAATGAACTCGGAAGAGAATTACTATCTCATGGCCGGTGATTTGAATGCCAAACATGTAGATTGGGGAAATCCAATACAAAATCCGAGAGGTAGCCATCTATTTAATTGGATGTGTCAATACAACGTTGAGTATATGCTCGACCTTTTGGCTACTGATAGGCCTTCGTTTCCAAGGAGCGGTTCCTATCTGGACCTATTGTTAAAAGACTCAAGACTGACAATTACTGACACTGTGGGTCAACGACCAAGAAACTGTTTACGAACGATCGAGTACGACAGTGACCACTGCGGACTTGCTGCCGTAATTCAACTTCCGAATGAGCTCGTGGAGTTGGAGGAGTATGTGCCAGTGCATTCTTACAATTACAGTAAGACTCGCTGGCCACGCTTCACCAGCGCTTTATCGAGTGAACTACGAATGAACAACATATCCCCACCAAATGACAGGAAATTAACAAATACCGAAATTGACGATTACTTGGAAAAGATGGACAGTACAATCCAACGAACAATGGAAAAAACAATACCAAAATACAAAGAACGCGAAGCCACAGACATGTACCGCAACGCGACCATCGACGCACTACACAGACAAAAAAGTGGACTTTTGACAAGACTGATACTCTTGTACAGACGCTTTACTGACATACACGATCTGGAGATTAGGACACTGAAGTCGTCAATTAAAAACATCAACCAATTGATCAAGGAAAATTACCGGTTGTCTATTAATTTGTATTGGGACAACAAAATTCGGGCCGTTAATTCTAGCGACCCGAGTATGTTTCCTCAAATTAATAAAATATTTAGACGGAATGATCAAAACGAACTTCCGTGTCTTAAGCTTCAGAGAACGACAGAGAACAGAGACGTACTTCTGATAGCAGGCATAGACCCAGAGGAAGCCGTCTTGGACGATGACCTCTTTATAATCGAAGATCCTCATGAGAAAGTGGAGGCTGTGGGGGCTGCTTTCCAGCAAGTGTACAAGGTGAATGCTAGCATTCGCCCGAACCATGACCTGGAAAACAGAGCCTTGCTTCACCACTTCTACCTTTGAAATGAAATGACGCAATGGCGATCAGAGAATCTCGGTTTCACCGGGTTCAATGAAGAACACTTGGCAAACGCCACCATCGCCGAGCGAAACGGGGCTAATTCCCTGTTAATTTCGAAAGTCGAGCTCCAGCTCATCTTCGCTTCATTAAAGAAAAAGAAGTCAGCAGGAATCGATGGTATATCCAACGTTGTACTGCGACATCTGCCTCAGGAAGCAGTTGACATTTATGCCACACTGTTTAACAACGCTCTGAATAATGCATATTATCCAGGGCGGTGGAAGACAGCTGTGGTTCATCCTCTCCCGAAAAAGGGTAAGGACAACTCCAATCCGGCGAATCTCCGGTCGATAAGTCTTCTTCCGAGTTTCAGTAAGGTATTTGAGAAAGTTATAAATAGAGCTCTGTCCAAGTGCGCGGAGGACAACAATATCATACCGGACAATCAGTTCGGTTTTAAGGCGGGACATGACACCATTCATGCCGCGTCTAAGCTCGTTTCTGATGTCCAATGGAACAAATCTAAAAGACAGTGTACGGGTGCTTGTCTGGTTGACTTGGAGAAAGCTTTCGACACCGTATGGTTAGAAGGTCTGTATCTAAAGCTAGCCAGACTGGGCATAAGTAAACCGCTTTTATATATGCTTTATGATATGCTCAATGGTAGAAAGTTTGTTGTCAAAATTGGCAATGTAACTTCTACCGCAACCTTCGAAATTAAAAATGGTCTTCAACAGGGAGCGGTGAACTCACCGATTCTATTCAGTATTTACACCAGCGATCTGATAGGTAGTCTAGCCCATACCATAGCGTATGCCGACGATCTAATTGCGTACAGAACAGCTGCAACAGTTGAGGTCATCAGAATTCTCTTGCAGCGTGACTTCGACAAGATTCAGCGATATTGCGATGACTGGAAGTTGAAAATCAACTTTCAGAAATCCGAAACCATTCTGTTCAGGACTCCATTGCGTGGAGCCCCTAGGGATACAAGAAAGAACTGGCGCAAGCTGGTGATCGTAGGGCCACATGGACATCCACTGGCGAATAAAAGTGTAGTAAAGTACCTTGGCATCTGGATGGATCAGTATTTGTATTTCGACAGACATATAAATGCTGCTCTGACCAGAGCCAGGGGAGCTTTTGCCCTGACAAACCGGTTGTTTTATAGCAGCCGTCTTGACAGCAGGGTTAAGGTGATTTGCTACATGGCCCTTATCCGGCCAATGATTGCCTATGGATGCCCGGTGTGGTTCAACGTTGCCCCATCTCAAATGGAAAAGATTCGGGTTTTGAGAGGCAGTGTCTTCGACGCTGCCTTGGATTACACAGAACACCAGAGTCGGAGTACAAACATTATTATTCCAACGAGGTTCTATACAATGGAGCCAACATTAACAGAATCGATAATTTTATAATCAAGCTGATTCGGGGTCACATTGCAAGAGCGATGTCCTCAGCCAATAGCTTAATTTTTGGGGCTTACTACCCCAACACCGATTACTACGAGAGTGTGCGTTTAAGTGGATTTATCCCACCCGATGCTTTCCTCTACTTAGACAGTCGAGGGCTGATACAGGATAGAGCGGCGGTTCCGCTAATCTACCACGTCGGCCGCAGAACTGTAGATAGGCGACTCCTTTATAGTCGAGACGTCCTCGCACAGGGCGGAGCAGAGCGCCTTCGGTTCAGAAGGACTGTGTCCGATCGGGACCGAAGAGATAGGGGAAAACAAGAGAACCAGTTTTGGTGGTTTAATGAAGAATTAGATACAATATAGTTGACTTAGTTTTCTCGTCTTGGCCGACTTACATAGTTTTAAGTGTATTAATTAAGTAGGGACAGTCAAGGTGGCACCAAAAAAAAAAAAAATATAAAAACAAAAAAACCTAAACAAAAAAATTAAAAAAAAAAGAAATTTAAAAATGCTTGCTGTGGCTGTTCTAGTTTTAAGGTAGTTGTAAGTAGTTTTATAGTAGTTCTAAGTAGTTTTAATTAGTTTCTAATTAGTTTTAATTAGTTTTTAATTAGCTTTAAGTTTTATATAAGAAAAAAAAAAAAATGTTAAAGTAACCAAGTTTAAAAAAAATCTTTCTTGGTAAAAAATAAAACCAATTCAAGATATTATTTTTAAGATAGTTCGTAGGCCGAAAGGCATTAGCATTAAGTTATTGTTTAATTTAGAGCGCCCGCTTAGGGCCAGTAAGTTATTTTTAAGATATTGATAAGTAGGCTAGTTTTTCATGAATTTTTGTCTAGCTTTAAGATAGATATAAGAAAATGAATAAATAAAAATGAATTTAAAAAAAAAAAAAAAAAAAAAAAATGTGATACCGCCTATGGTGCCAGGGGTCCCAGGTTCGAACCTCGCGATTTACTTTGTAACAAATGTTCTCGGCAGGGGGTAATTCGAAAAAATGGCTTAACAGCGTCTGGTTGAGCATAAAAAACGTTAAAATTTGAAAATTATTACAATGTATATTTTATTAATATAAAAGAGAAATGTCGTCCGTGTGTGCGTATAACTCGAGAATGGATCGTGCGATTTTCACGATTTTGGGCTTGATGAACTCGTAATGGCTCAAAGAAGGACGTAGGACACTGGAAAAAAAATCCCGGAAAATTTCCAGGAAAATTGGAAAACGGGGAACATCCAGTTTTTAATGCATAACTCGAGAACGGTTGCTTAGATATTTACGATTTTGGGCTTGATGAATTCGTATTGGCTCAAGGAAGGGTATAGGACACTGTAGGAAATACTTCGAAAATTTTTAGGAAAATTGGTAATCGCGGAACATAGTTTGATTTTTAGGATTTTGGGATTGATGGATTCGTGATGGCCCAAAGGAGGAATATGGGGTGTCCTTTTCGTTTCGGCATTCAAATTGAATTGTATATTTGCTATTGCATTTGGTCAAATTAAAAAAAAAAAATGTCAGGCGATAGACCTCTTTTAGTTCATACCATTTCTGCAAAAAAATAATGGGTCACTCCCACTCTTTTTTTTTAAAAGTATAAACAAGTTGCACTTTGTATGGGGCTTTTAAATGCATATAACTCGGTAACCAAATTGAATTCCAAATGCAAAAGGACTTTTATTTAGTGACCCTAAAAAGATTCAAATGGTCATCCAAAAATTTGATTAGAAAACCTCGTAATTTGTTAATAAAACAATAATTCAAATCTTAACCAACCGAAAAGTTAACTATACATACATATGTTATCATAAAAATCAGCCATGAAAATATAATACTGAACGTAGCTTGATAGATGTGATCAAAGGTGCCACCAATAAACACGTTTAAAATGGAATTACAGAACACAATAAAGCTATGTAAGTCGGCCATTGGCACAAATTTTACAATAAAAAGATTAAGTGTAGATAGGCACGCTATTCAGTGCTTTTCCATTAAAGATTATAAAATTATTAAAGATTTGTTAAAGGAATCCACAACGGAGTTCTTTAGTTTTACCCCAAAAACTGAAAAGTTTCAGACGGTCCTACTAAAGGGCATAGACTCCTACACGGACCCACAGGTGCTCTTAAATGAGCTTCACCAAAAAGCGAGCGACGATCTCGAATTTATCGGGGTTAAGCCGTTCGCTACAGTTAAGGCCAGGCGGGAGAAACGGAATCTGCCGTTCTTCCTGGTACAGCTTTCGCCCAGCAGCAAACTGGAAAGTCTGAGGAGTATCTCCGTCCTCGACTACCAGCTTGTGACTTGGGATAAATTAAAGAGGCGCGGCGACATGCTTCAATGCATGCGCTGGCAACGGTTCGGCCATGCTGCGGCAAACTGCGAAATGCAGTCACGCTGCGTCAAGTGTGGTGAGAACCACATGTTAGGAGAGTGTAAGCTCGGGCAGGAAAGGGTCGAATTGACCCAACCTAAATGTGCACTTTACCGAGGCGACGGGCACCCCGCAAACTATAGGGGATGTCCGACGTTTCAGCAAATGAAACACAATAAAGCGGCAAGGCAAGCAGAGATGATAGTAAGACGCCCACCAACGCGTCCTCAAACAACAATTTCCGTCAATCCCCAAATTTCCTACGCCCAAATGGCGTCAGGTAAGGGAAAAACGGTACAGTCTGCGCCAAAGGCAGCCCCACAGGCCCTAGGCCAAAGGCTCCGGACCCACAGGCCGAAATAAGAGGTTTGCTACTGGCCATTCAAAGCCAAATAGCAGGACTTCAAAAACAGATAAGTGAGCAGGCGAAAAGGGTAGACAATATCTACTCTGCTTTGTCGAGCTTATCGCATTTTATAGGTTAAGGGCCTTTGTCACCTTTTTTTTAAATTAAATTTCTATTTTACCTTCTTTGTTTTTATCTCATTTCATTTTTTCCTCATTTCTACCTCTTTTATTATTGTTTTCACAATATTTAAAAAAAATATTACTTATTCAGCCCTGAAAAAGATCCAAACCAGAATTGAAACATTGGTAAATAATCAATAAATATTGAATTAAAACAAAGACAGTATTTTTGGGTTTAAATTAAGGATTTTACATTATTAATTTATTCGGCGAAAATGTTACTTCTTATTTATACTTTTCCAGCTGCCTGCACTTTTGCCATGGATATAGAGCACATAAGAACCAAAAATCTGACTTTTTTTAATATATTTTGAGTACTTACATAAATGCTCTATATCCAATCTCCCGTGGTTGTGGGGCAATTAAGCATTAAGCGTTTGTATTTCAAACTTTCCTACAAAAATTGTCCCACCTAGTACAAATTTTGGATATACGGCAAGTAAGCATCAAAATAACCCAAAAATTTGTGGTTTATAGAGCAAAAGTGCTGTCTGTAACTTCTTTAATAATTGAGATAGAGCAACGGGTATAACGCCAAACGAAAGAGAATATTCGAATTAGTATAATTGCATCTTTAACTCAGTTTCCCGAAAAAGTGGTCTATGGGGCACTTAAGTATTCGGCCGGCGAAATACCGAAATTGACGATTACTTGGAAAAGATGGACAGTACAATCCAACGAACAATGGAAAAAACAATACCAAAATACAAAGAACGCGAAGCCACAGACATGTACCGCAACGCGACCATCGACGCACTACACAGGCAAAAAAGTGGACTTTTGACAAGACTGAAACTCTTGTACAGACGTTTTACCGACATACACGATCTGGAGATTAGGACACTGAAGTCGTCAATTAAAAACATCAACCAATTGATCAAGGAAAATTACCGGTTGTCTATTAATTTGTATTGGGACAACAAAATTCGGGCAGTTAATTCTAGCGACCCAAGTATGTTTCCTCAAATTAATAAAATATTTAGACGGAATGATCAAAACGAACTTCCGTGTCTTAAGCTTCAGAGAACGACAGAGAACAGAGACGTACTTCTGATAGCAGGCATAGATCCAGAGGAAGCCGTCTTGGACGATGACCTCTTTATAATCGAAGATCCTCGTGAGAAAGTGGAGGCTGTGGGGGCTGCTTTCCAGCAAGTGTACAAGGCGAATGCTAGCGTTCGCCCGAACCATGACCTGGAAAACAGAGCCTTGCTTCACCACTTCTACCTTCGAAATGAAATGACGCAATGGCGATCAGAGAATCTCGGTTTCACCGGGTTCAATGAAGAACACTTGGCAAACGCCACCATCGCCGAGCGAAACGGGGCTAATTCCCTGTTAATTTCGAAAGTTGAGCTCCAGCTCATCTTCGCTTCATTAAAGAAAAAGAAGTCAGCAGGAATCGATGGTATATCCAACGTTGTACTGCGACATCTGCCTCAGGAAGCAGTTGACATTTATGCCACACTGTTTAACAACGCTCTGAATAATGCATATTATCCAGGGCGGTGGAAGACAGCTGTGGTTCATCCTCTCCCGAAAAAGGGTAAAGACAACTCCAATCCGGCGAATCTCCGGTCGATAAGTCTTCTTCCGAGTATCAGTAAGGTATTTGAGAAAGTTATAAATAGAGCTCTGTCCAAGTGGGCGGAGGACAACAATATCATACCGGACAATCAGTTCGGTTTTAAGGCGGGACATGACACCATTCATGCCGCGTCTAAGCTCGTTTCTGATGTCCAATGGAACAAATCTAAAAGACAGTGTACGGGTGCTTGTCTGGTTGACTTGGAGAAAGCTTTCGACACCGTATAGTTAGAAAGTCTGTATCTAAAGCTAGCCAGACTGGGCATAAGTAAACCGCTTTTATATATGCTTTATGATATGCTCAATGGTAGAAAGTTTGTTGTCAAAATTGGCAATGTAACTTCTACCGCAACCTTCGAAATTAAAAATGGTCTTCAACAGGGAGCGGTGAACTCACCGATTCTATTCAGTATTTACACCAGCGATCTGATAGGTAGTCTAGCCCATGCCATAGCGTATGCCGACGATCTAATTGCGTACAGAACAGCTCCAACATTTGAAGTCATCAGAATTCTCTTGCAGCGTGACTTCGACAAGATTCAGCGATATTGCGATGACTGGAAGTTGAAAATCAACTTTCAGAAATCCGAAACCATTCTGTTCAGGACTCCATTGCGTGGAGCCCCTAGGGATACAAGAAAGAACTGGCGCAAGCTGGTGATCGTAGGGCCACATGGACATCCACTGGCGAATAAAAGTGTAGTAAAGTACCTTGGCATCTGGATGGATCAGTATTTGTATTTCGACAGACATATAAATGCTGCTCTGACCAGAGCTATAAAACGGTTGTTTTATAGCAGCCGTCTTGACAGCAGGGTTAAGGTGATTTGCTACATGGCCCTTATCCGGCCAATGATTGCCTATGGATGCCCGGTGTGGTTCAACGTTGCCCCATCTCAAATGGAAAAGATTCGGGTGTTTGAGAGGCAGTAGTGTCTTCAACGCTGCCTTGGATTACACAGAACACCAGAGTCGGAGTACAAACATTATTATTCCAACGAGGTTCTATACAATGGAGCCAACATTAACAGAATCGATAATTTTATAATCAAGCTGATTCGGGGTCACGTTGCTAGAGCGATGTCCTCGGCCAACAGCCTAATTTTTGGGGCTTACTACCCCAACACTGATTACTACGAGAATGTGCGTTTAAGTGGATCTATCCCACCCGATGCTTTCCTCTATTTAGACAGTCGAGGGCTGATACAGGATAGAGCGGCGGTTCCGCTAATCTACCACGTCGGCCGTAGAACTGTAGATAGGCGACTCCTTTATGGTCGAGACGTCCTCGCACAGGACGGAGCAGAGCGCCTTCGGTTCAGTAGGACTGTGTCCGATCGGGACCGGAGAAAGAGAGTAAGACAGGATAACCAGTTTTGTTGGTTGAATTACAATGACACATGATATAATTAAGTTGACTTAGCCTTCTCGTCTTGGCCGACTTACATAGTTTTTAGGTGTGTAAATATTAAGTAGGGACAGTCAGGGTGGCACAAAAAAAAAAAAAAAAAAAAAATTATAAAATCAAAACAAAAAAAAAAAAAAAATTACAAAAAAAAAAAATGCTTGCTGTGGCTGTTCTAGTTTTAAGGTAGTTCTAAGTAGTTTTATAGTAGTTTTAAGTATAGTTTTAAGTAGTTTTAATTAGTTTTAATTAACTTGTAAGTTTTATAAAAAAATATAAAAAAAAATGATAAAAAATCCAAGTTTTTCTTGCAAATCTTTCTTGGAAAAAATAAAACCAAGATAGGATATTATTTAAGTAGTTCATAGGCCGAAAGGCATTAGCATTAAGTTATTGTTTAATTTAGAGTGCCCGTTTAGGGCCAGTAAGTTATTTTTAAGATAATGATAAGTAGGCTAGTTTTTCATGAATTTTTGTCTAGCTTTAAGATAGTTATAAGTAAAATGAAAAATAAAAATGAATTAAAAAAAAATAAAAAAAAAAATGTGTTACCGCCTATGGTGCCAGGGGTCCCAGGTTCGAACCTCGCGATTTACTTTTTTTTCTTAATAAACTTTTGTTTTTTTTTGTTTTATGTGTTTAACTTGTAACAAATGTTCTCGGCAGGGGGTAATTCGAAAAAATGGCTTAACAGCGTCTGGTTGAGCATAAAAAACGTTAAAACTTGAAAATTATTACAATGTATATTTTATTAATATAAAAGAGAAATGTCGTCCGTGTGTGCGTATAACTCGAGAATGGATCGTGCGATTTTCACGATTTTGGGCTTGATGAACTCGTAATGGCTCAAAGAAGGACGTAGGACACTGGAAAAAAAATCCCGGAAAATTTCCAGGAAAATTGGAAAACGGGGAACATCCAGTTTTTAATGCATAACTCGAGAACGGTTGCTTAGATATTTACGATTTTGGGCTTGATGAATTCGTATTGGCTCTAGGAAGGGCATAGGACACTGGAGGAAAATCTTCGAAAATTTTTAGGAAAATTGGTAATCGCGGAACATAGTTTGATTTTTAAGATTTTGGGATTGATGGATTCGTGATGGCCCAAAGGAGGAATATGGGGTGTCCTTTTCGTTTCGGCATTCAAATTGAATTGTATATTTGCTATTGCGTTCGGTCAAATTAAAAAAAAAAAATGTCAGGCGATAGACCTCTTTTAGGTCATACCATTTCTGCAAAAAAATAATGGGTCACTCCCACTCTTTTTTTTTTAAAGTATAAACAAGTTGCACTTTGTATTGGGCTTTTAAATGCATATAACTCGGTAACCAAATTGAATTCCAAATGCAAAAGGACTTTTATTTAGTGACCCTAAAAGATTCAAATGGTCATACAAAAATTTGATTAGAAAACCTCGTAATTTGTTAATAAAACAATAATTAAAATCTTAACCAACCGAAAAGTTAACTATACATACATATGTTATGATAAACATCAGCCACGAAAATATAATACTAAACGTAGCTTGATGGATGTGTTACCGCCTATGGTGCCATGGGTCCTAGGTTCGAACCTCGCGATTTACTTTTTTTTTTTAATAAACTTATGTTTTTTTTGTTTTATGTGTTTAACTTGTAACAAATGTTCTCGGCAGGGGATAATTCGAAAAAATGGCTTATCAGCGTCTGGTTGAGCATAAAAAACGTTAAAATTTGAAAATTATTACAATGTATATTTTATTAATATAAAAGAGAAATGTCGTCCATGTGTGCGTATAACTCGAGAATGGATCGTGCGATTTTCACGATTTTGGGCTTGATGAACTCGTATTGGCTCAAAGAAGGACGTAGGACACTGAAAAAAAAATCCCGGAAAATTTTCAGGAAAATTGGAAAACGGGGAACATCCAGTTTTTAATGCATAGCTCGAGAACGGTTGCTTAGATATTTACGATTTTGGGCTTGATGAATTCGTATTGGCTCAAGGAATTGGCATAGGACACTGGAGGAAAATCTTCGAAAATTTTTAGGAAAATTGGTAATCGCGGAACATAGTTTGATTTTTAAGATTTTGGGATTGATGGATTCGTGATGGCCCAAAGGAGGAATATGGGGTGTCCTTTACGTTTCGGCATTCAAATTGAATTGTATATTTGCTATTGCGTTCGGTCAAATTAAAAAAAAAATGTCAGGCGATAGACCTCTTTTAGGTCATACCATTTCTGCAAAAAAATAATGGGTCACTCCCACTCTTTTTTTTTTAAAGTATAAACAAGTTGCACTTTGTATGGGGCTTTTAAATGCATATAACTCGGTAACCAAATTGAATTCCAAATGCAAAAGGACTTTTATTTAGTGACCCTAAAAAGATTCAAATGGTCATCCAAAAATTTGATTAGAAAACCTCGTAATTTGTTAATAAAACAATAATTCAAATCTTAACCAACCGAAAAGTTAACTATACATACATATGTTATCATAACAGTTGATCTTGAACTGTGGAGGTGAGCGAACGTTAAGCGACTTTCCCAGTGTTTTCAAATTAAAATCGTGTGTGCCTTAGTACAAGTTTAGCCAACAGATTTTTATATAGTGCAATAGCACAGAAGTAGAGTGGCCGATCCCGAAGCCGAAGATAGCCGGTTCAATCCCCAGTCGGGGTCAAATATTTTATCGGCTTTTTTCCACAACAGAGAAGTCGAAAACTTCATAGAATGGGAAAAAACTCATTTGCTTGAAGGAGAAAAGAGTGCGGGGCCATCGAAAGGTGGTGCACCAGCACCAACAACAATGCCAGCAACGGCACCAGCAACTGGAACATCGAAAGATGTCCCAGTAGATAATAAGGCAACAACAACAATAAAGCCGACAACGGCAAGAACAGCAAAGCCAGCAACGGCAGCCAAAGCGGGGACATCCAAATATGCCCTAGCAACAAGCAGCTTCAAAAGGAAAAAACAACAATATGTTCCGAATTTGGTGAAGCGCACTGCACGTCCCACTGCCCTTTCGGCACAGCTGCCAGCTGATGTTAGGAAGACGGTGCAAGAGGAAAGCCAAACAAAATCAGCAAGCAGTGAAATGCATCAGAAAGTTAATTCCTCGTCATCCAAAGTCATCGATGACGAGGAAATAGAATACATGTCTGAAGGTGGAGAAGAGCACCACACCAACGATGACAAAAATGCAACAGACCAGGCATCTGAAGAGGAGGAAAGAGAGGAGCATGCTCTCAATAGCATCGTTGAGGAAAAGCAACGACAGATCGAGCAGCTAAGAGCATAGGTGCATGAAATAGTTAAGGCCCTCAAATACAAACAAATAGCTCGACGAGAGCGTGAAAAGCAGGAGCGGGAGTTAAAAAAGTCGCTACAGGCTCCACCAAAAGTAACGCAACAGCAAATTAAAAATGCGGAGTTGCAACCGACAAACGAGCAGCCCCAACAACAGAAACAACAACCAGAGCAGCAACAAAATAGGCTGCAACAACAACAGCCACAGCAGCAGCCTAAACAGCAAAGGCAACAAGAACAGAAGCAGAAACAACAGCAGCAGAACCAGCAGCAGCAGCCGCAGCAGCAGAATCAACAGCAGCAGATACAACAGCAGCAGAGTCAACAGCAACAGCCACAGCTACCCAAAAACAAAAAAGAAAAGGTGCCACCCATCAACGCATACAAGATGGAGTTAGAGGATACCATAAAATTATGTAAGTCGGCCATAGGCGAAAACTTTTTTATTAAACGAATAAGTAAAGACAGGCATTCTATTCAATGTTCCACTTTGGAACAATATAAAAAAATAAAAGATTTATTAAAAGAAACTACAACTGAGTTCTTCAGTTTTACTCCTAAAATAGAAAAGTTCCAAACGGTCCTGCTAAAGGGCATAGATTCCTGCACGGAACCTCAGGTGCTCTTAAATGAGCTCCGTCGAAAAGCGAGCGACGATCTCGAGTTTATCGGGGTTAAGCCGTTCGCTACAGTTAGAGCCAGACGGGAGAAACGGAATCTGCCGTTCTTCCTAGTACAGCTTTCGCCCAGCAGCAAACTGGATAGTTTGAGGAGTATCTCCGTCCTCAACTACCAGGTTGTCACATGGGACAAATTAAAGAGGCGTGGCGACATGCTTCAATGCATGCGCTGCCAAAGGTTCGGCCATGCTGCGGCAAACTGCGAAATGCAGTCACGCTGCGTCAAGTGTGGTGAGAACCACATTGTAGGAGAGTGTAAGGTCGGGCAGGAACGGGTCGAATTGACCCAACTTAAATGTGCACTTTGCCGAGGCGACGGGCACCCTGCTAACTATCGGGGATGTCCGACGTTTCAGCAATTGAAACATAACAAAGCGGCAAGGCAAGCAGAGGTAGAGAGACGCCCACCAACGCGTCCTCATACAACAATTTCCGTCAATCCCCAAATTTCTTACGCCCAAATGGCGTCAGGAAAGGGAAACACGGTACAGCCTGCGCCAAAGGCAGCCCCACAGGCCCTTGTGCCTAAGGCTCCGGACGCACAGGCCGAAATAAGAGGTTTGCTACTGGCCATTCAGAGCCAAATAGCAGGACTTCAAAACCAGATAAGTGAGCAGGCGAAAAGGGTGGACAATATCTACTCTGCTTTGCCGAGCTTAACGCACTTTATAGGTTAAGGGCGCGCTGCCGGAGAGGCCCTTTAAGATCCTTGCTGTGAATGTAAATTCATTGATAAGGACCGAACGTAGAGTAAATCTATTCCAATTGTTGAAAGATCAAAGTCCAGATGTGTTTATGGCCAGCAAAACTAAGCTGAACCAGAAACATAAATTGACTAATAATAATTACAATATCGTACGAAGAGATCGGCCCAACTCCACTTTGGGGGAGGAGTCGCAATCTTTGTACGAAAAGGCATAAATTATAAAGTAATATATAATAGTGAAGTACGCAGATTTCGGTTGCTTGAGGCGTGTATCGTATGCATTCCTCTCAAACATGGGAAGCGGATGTATGCGATTGCGGCTTATGCACCGGAATCACCTCAGCCAACTGAATTTTTAACAGAGCTCGAAAAACTTTTTCAATGCTTACAACTGAACTCGGAAGAGAATTACTATATCATGGCCGGTGATTTGAATGCCAAACATGTAGATTGGGGAAATCAAATACAAAATCCAAGAGGTAGCCATCTATTTAATTGGATGAATCAATACAACGTTGAATATATGCTCGACCTTCTGGCTACTGATAGGCCTTCGTTTCCAAGAAGCGGTACCTATCTGGATTTATTGCTGAAAGACTCAAGACTGACAATTACTGACACTGTGGGTCAACGACCAAGAAACTGCTTACGAGCGATAGAGTACGACAGTGACCATTGCGGACTTGCTGCCGTAATTCAACTTCCGAACGAGCTCGTGGAGTTGGAGGAGTATGTGCCAGTGCATTCTTACAATTACAGTAAGACTCGCTGGCCACGCTTCACCAGCGCTTTATCGAGTGAACTACGTACGAACAACATATCCCCACCAAATGACAGGAATTTAACAAACACTGAAATTGACGATTACTTGGAAAAGATGGACAGTACAATCCAACGAACAATGGAAAAAACAATACCGAAATACAAAGAACGCGAAGCCACAGACATGTACCGCAACGCGACCATCGACGCACTACACAGACAAAAAAGTGGACTTTTGACAAGATTGAAACTCTTGTACAGACGTTTTACTGACATACACGATCTGGAGATTAGGACACTGAAGTCGTCAATTAAAAACATCAACCAATTGATCAAGGAAAATTACCGGTTGTCTATTAATTTGTATTGGGACAACAAAATTCGGGCCGTTAACTCTAGCGACCCGAGTATGTTTCCTCAAATTAATAAAATATTTAGACGGAATGATCAAAACGAACTTCCGTGTCTTAAGCTTCAGAGAACGACAGAGAACAGAGACGTACTTCTGATAGCAGGCATAGATCCAGAGGAATCCGTCCTGGACGATGACCTCTTTATAATCGAAGATCCTCGTGAGAAAGTGGAGGCTGTGGGGGCTGCTTTCCAGCAAGTGTACAAGGTGAATGCTAGCATTCGCTCGAACCATGACCTGGAAAACAGAGCCTTGCTTCACCACTTCTACCTTCGAAATGAAATGACGCAATGGCGATCAGAGAATCTCGGTTTCACCGGGTTCAATGAAGAACACTTGGCAAACGCCACCATCGCCGAGCGAAACGGGGCTAATTCCCTGTTAATTTCGAAAGTTGAGCTCCAGCTCATCTTCGCTTCATTAAAGAAAAAGAAGTCAGCAGGAATCGATGGTATATCCAACGTTGTACTGCGACATCTGCCTCAGGAAGCAGTTGACATTTATGCCACACTGTTTAACAACGCTCTGAATAATGCAAATTATCCAGGGCGGTGGAAGACAGCTCTCACGAAAAAGGGTAAGGACAACTCCAATCCGGCGAATCTCCGGTCGATAAGTCTTCTTCCGAGTATCAGTAAGGTATTTGAGAAAGTTATAAATAGAGCTCTGTCCAAGTGGGCGGAGGACAACAATATCATACCGGACAATCAGTTCGGTTTTAAGGCGGGACATGACACCATTCATGCCGCGTCTAAGCTCGTTTCTGATGTCCAATGGAACAAATCTAAAAGACAGTGTACGGGTGCTTGTCTGGTTGACTTGGAGAAAGCTTTCGACACCGTATGGTTAGAAGGTCTGTATCTTAAGCTAGCCAGACTGGGCATAAGTACACCGCTTTTATATATGCTTTATGATATGCTCAATGGTAGAAAGTTTGTTGTCAAAATTGGCAATGTAACTTCTACCGCAACCTTCGAAATTAAAAATGGTCTTCAACAGGGAGCGGTGAACTCACCGATTCTATTCAGTATTTACACCAGCGATCTGATAGGTAGTCTAGCCCATGCCCTAGCGTATGCCGACGATCTAATTGCGTACAGAACAGCTCCAACAGTTGAGGTCATCAGAATTCTCTTACAGCGTGACTTCGACAAGATTCAGCGATATTGCGATGACTGGAAGTTGAAAATCAACTTTCAGAAATCCGAAACCATTCTGTTCAGGACTCCATTGCGTGGAGCCCCTAGGGATACAAGAAAGAACTGGCGCAAGCTAGTGATCGTAGGGCCACATGGACATCCACTGGCGAATAAAAGTGTAGTAAAGTACCTTGGCATCTGGATGGATCAGTATTTGTATTTCGACAGACATATAAATGCTGCTCTGACCAGAGCCAGGGGAGCTTTTGCCCTGACAAAAAGGTTGTTTTATAGCAGCCGTCTTGACAGCAGGGTTAAGGTGATTTGCTACATGGCCCTTATCCGGCCAATGATTGCCTATGGATGCCCGGTGTGGTTCAACGTTGCCCATCTCAAATGGAAAAGATTCGGGTGTTTGAGAGGCAGTAGTGTCTTCAACGCTGCCTTGGATTACACAGAACACCAGAGTCGGAGTACAAACATTATTATTCCAACGAGGTTCTATACAATGGAGCCAACATTAACAGAATCGATAATTTTATAATCAAGCTGATTCGGGGTCACGTTGCTAGAGCGATGTCCTCGGCCAACAGCCTAATTTTTGGGGCTTACTACCCCAACACTGATTACTACGAGAATGTGCGTTTAAGTGGATCTATCCCACCCGATGCTTTCCTCTATTTAGACAGTCGAGGGCTGATACAGGATAGAGCGGCGGTTCCGCTAATCTACCACGTCGGCCGTAGAACTGTAGATAGGCGACTCCTTTATGGTCGAGACGACCTCGCACAGGACGGAGCAGAGCGCCTTCGGTTCAGTAGGACTGTGTCCGATCGGGACCGGAGAAAGAGAGTAAGACAGGATAACCAGTTTTGTTGGTTGAATTACAATGACACATGATATAATTAAGTTGACTTAGCCTTCTCGTCTTGGCCGACTTACATAGTTTTTAGGTGTGTAAATATAAAGTAGGGACAGTCAGGGTGGCACAAAAAAAAAAAAAAAAAAAAAAAATATAAAATCAAAACAAAAAAAAAAAAAAAATTACAAAAAAAAAAAATGCTTGCTGTGGCTGTTCTAGTTTTAAGGTAGTTCTAAGTAGTTTTATAGTAGTTTTAAGTATAGTTTTAAGTAGTTTTAATTAGTTTTAATTAACTTGTAAGTTTTATAAAAAAATATAAAAAAAAATGATAAAAAATCCAAGTTTTTCTTGCAAATCTTTCTTGGAAAAAATAAAACCAAGATAGGATATTATTTAAGTAGTTCATAGGCCGAAAGGCATTAGCATTAAGTTATTGTTTAATTTAGAGTGCCCGTTTAGGGCCAGTAAGTTATTTTTAAGATAATGATAAGTAGGCTAGTTTTTCATGAATTTTTGTCTAGCTTTAAGATAGTTATAAGTAAAATGAAAAATAAAAATGAATTAAAAAAAAAAATAAAAAAAAAAAAAAAAAAAAAATGTGTTACCGCCTATGGTGCCAGGGGTCCCAGGTTCGAACCTCGCGATTTACTTTTTTTTCTTAATAAACTTATGTTTTTTTTTGTTTTATGTGTTTAACTTGTAACAAATGTTCTCGGCAGGGGGTAATTCGAAAAAATGGCTTAACAGCGTCTGGTTGAGCATAAAAAACGTTAAAATTTGAAAATTATTACAATGTATATTTTATTAATATAAAAGAGAAATGTCGTCCGTGTGTGCGTATAACTCGAGAATGGATCGTGCGATTTTCACGATTTTGGGCTTGATGAACTCGTAATGGCTCAAAGAAGGACGTAGGACACTGGAAAAAAAATCCCGGAAAATTTCCAGGAAAATTGGAAAACGGGGAACATCCAGTTTTTAATGCATAACTCGAGAACGGTTGCTTAGATATTTACGATTTTGGGCTTGATGAATTCGTATTGGCTCAAGGAAGGGCATAGGACACTGGAGGAAAATCTTCGAAAATTTTTAGGAAAATTGGTAATCGCGGAACATAGTTTGATTTTTAAGATTTTGGGATTGATGGATTCGTGATGGCCCAAAGGAGGAATATGGGGTGTCCTTTTCGTTTCGGCATTCAAATTGAATTGTATATTTGCTATTGCGTTCGGTCAAATTAAAAAAAAAAATGTCAGGCGATAGACCTCTTTTAGGTCATACCATTTCCGCAAAAAAATAATGGGTCACTCCCACTCTTTTTTTTTTAAAGTATAAACAAGTTGCACTTTGTATTGGGCTTTTAAATGCATATAACTCGGTAACCAAATTGAATTCCAACTGCAAAAGGACTTTTATTTAGTGACCCTAAAAAGATTCAAATGGTCATACAAAAATTTGATTAGAAAACCTCGTAATTTGTTAATAAAACAATAATTCAAATCTAAACCAACCGAAAAGTTAACTATACATACATATGTTATGATAAACATCAGCCACGAAAATATAATACTAAACGTAGCTTGATGGATGTGTTACCGCCTATGGTGCCATGGGTCCTAGGTTCGAACCTCGCGATTTACTTTTTTTTTTTTAATAAACTTATGTTTTTTTTTGTTTTATGTGTTTAACTTGTAACAAATGTTCTCGGCAGGGGATAATTCGAAAAAATGGCTTATCAGCGTCTGGTTGAGCATAAAAAACGTTAAAATTTGAAAATTATTACAATGTATATTTTATTAATATAAAAGAGAAATGTCGTCCATGTGTGCGTATAACTCGAGAATGGATCGTGCGATTTTCACGATTTTGGGCTTGATGAACTCGTATTGGCTCAAAGAAGGACGTAGGACACTGAAAAAAAAATCCCGGAAAATTTCCAGAAAATTGGAAAACGGGGAACATCCAGTTTTTAATGCATAACTCGAGAACGGTTGCTTAGATATTTACGATTTTGGGCTTGATGAATTCGTACTGGCTCAAGGAAGGGCATAGGACACTGGAGGAAAATCTTCGAAAATTTTTAGGAAAATTGGTAATCGCGGAACATAGTTTGATTTTTAAGATTTTGGGATTGATGGATTCGTGATGGCCCAAAGGAGGAATATGGGGTGTCCTTTTCGTTTCGGCATTCAAATTGAATTGTATATTTGCTATTGCGTTCGGTCAAATTAAAAAAAAAATGTCAGGCGATAGACCTCTTTTAGGTCATACCATTTCTGCAAAAAAATAATGGGTGACTCCCACTCTTTTTCTTTAAAGTATAAACAAGTTGCACTTTGTATGGGGCTTTTAAATGCATATAACTCGGTAACCAAATTGAATTCCAAATGCAAAAGGACTTTTATTTAGTGACCCTAAAAAGATTCAAATGGTCATCCAAAAATTTGATTAGAAAACCACGTAATTTGTTAATAAAACAATAATTCAAATCCTAACCAACCGAAAAGTTAACTATACATACATATGTTATCATAACCATCAGCCACGAAAATATAATACTAAACGTAGCTTGATGGATGTGTTACCGCCTCAGTCGATCTTGAACTGTGGAGGTGAGCGAACGTTAAGCGACTTTCCCAATTAAAATGGTGTTGCCTTAGTACAAGTTTAGCCAACAGATTTTTATATAGCCACCATCGCCGAGCGAAACGGGGCTAATTCCCTGTTAATTTCGAAAGTTGAGCTCCAGCTCATCTTCGCTTCATTAAAGAAAAAGAAGTCAGCAGGAATCGATGGTATATCCAACGTTGTACTGCGACATCTGCCTCAGGAAGCAGTTGACATTTATGCCACACTGTTTAACAACGCTCTGAATAATGCATATTATCCAGGGCGGTGGAAGACAGCTGTGGTTCATCCTCTCCCGAAAAAGGGTAAGGACAACTCCAATCCGGCGAATCTCCGGTCGATAAGTCTTCTTCCGAGTATCAGTAAGGTATTTGAGAAAGTTATAAATAGAGCTCTGTCCAAGTGGGCGGAGGACAACAATATCATACCGGACAATCAGTTCGGTTTTAAGGCGGGACATGACACCATTCATGCCGCGTCTAAGCTCGTTTCTGATGTCCAATGGAACAAATCTAAAAGACAGTGTACGGGTGCTTGTCTGGTTGACTTGGAGAAAGCTTTCGACACCGTATGGTTGGAATATCTGTATCTAAAGCTAGCCAGACTGGGCATAAGTAAACCGCTTTTGTATATGCTTTATGATATGCTCAATGGTAGAAAGTTTGTTGTCAAAATTGGCAATGTAACTTCTACCGCAACCTTCGAAATTAAAAATGGTCTTCAACAGGGAGCGGTGAACCGAATCTATTCAGTATTTACACCAGCGATCTGATAGGTAGTCTAGCCCATGCCATAGCGTATGCCGACGATCTAATTGCGTACATAACAGCTCCAGCAGTTGAGGTCATCAGAATTCTCTTGCAGCGTGACTTCGACAAGATTCAGCGATATTGCGATGACTGGAAGTTGAAAATCAACTTTCAGAAATCCGAAACCATTCTGTTCAGGACTCCATTGCGTGGAGCCCTTAGGGATACAAGAAAGAACTGGCGCAAGCTAGTGATCGTAGGGCCACATGGACATCCACTGGCGAATAAAAGTGTAGTAAAGTACCTTGGCATCTGGATGGATCAGTATTTGTATTTCGACAGACATATAAATGCTTTTGCCCTGACAAAACGGTTGTTTTATAGCAGCCGTCTTGACAGCAGGGTTAAGGTGATTTGCTACATGGCCCTTATCCGGCCAATGATTGCCTATGGATGCCCGGTGTGGTTCAACGTTGCCCCATCTCAAATGGAAAAGATTCGGGTGTTTGAGAGGCAGTAGTGTCTTCAACGCTGCCTTGGATTACACAGAACACCAGAGTCGGAGTACAAACATTATTATTCCAACGAGGTTCTATACAATGGAGCCAACATTAACAGAATCGATAATTTTATAATCAAGCTGATTCGGGGTCACGTTGCTAGAGCGATGTCCTCGGCCAACAGCCTAATTTTTGGGGCTTACTACCCCAACACTGATTACTACGAGAATGTGCGTTTAAGTGGATCTATCCCACCCGATGCTTTCCTCTATTTAGACAGTCGAGGGCTGATACAGGATAGAGCGGCGGTTCCGCTAATCTACCACGTCGGCCGTAGAACTGTAGATAGGCGACTCCTTTATGGTCGAGACGTCCTCGCACAGGACGGAGCAGAGCGCCTTCGGTTCAGTAGGACTGTGTCCGATCGGGACCGGAGAAAGAGAGTAAGACAGGATAACCAGTTTTGTTGGTTGAATTACAATGACACATGATATAATTAAGTTGACTTAGCCTTCTCGTCTTGGCCGACTTACATAGTTTTTAGGTGTGTAAATATTAAGTAGGGACAGTCAGGGTGGCACAAAAAAAAAAAAAAAAAAAAAATTATAAAATCAAAACAAAAAAAAAAAAAAAATTACAAAAAAAAAAAATGCTTGCTGTGGCTGTTCTAGTTTTAAGGTAGTTCTAAGTAGTTTTATAGTAGTTTTAAGTATAGTTTTAAGTAGTTTTAATTAGTTTTAATTAACTTGTAAGTTTTATAAAAAAATATAAAAAAAAATGATAAAAAATCCAAGTTTTTCTTGCAAATCTTTCTTGGAAAAAATAAAACCAAGATAGGATATTATTTAAGTAGTTCATAGGCCGAAAGGCATTAGCATTAAGTTATTGTTTAATTTAGAGTGCCCGTTTAGGGCCAGTAAGTTATTTTTAAGATAATGATAAGTAGGCTAGTTTTTCATGAATTTTTGTCTAGCTTTAAGATAGTTATAAGTAAAATGAAAAATAAAAATGAATTAAAAAAAAATAAAAAAAAAAATGTGTTACCGCCTATGGTGCCAGGGGTCCCAGGTTCGAACCTCGCGATTTACTTTTTTTTCTTAATAAACTTTTGTTTTTTTTTGTTTTATGTGTTTAACTTGTAACAAATGTTCTCGGCAGGGGGTAATTCGAAAAAATGGCTTAACAGCGTCTGGTTGAGCATAAAAAACGTTAAAACTTGAAAATTATTACAATGTATATTTTATTAATATAAAAGAGAAATGTCGTCCGTGTGTGCGTATAACTCGAGAATGGATCGTGCGATTTTCACGATTTTGGGCTTGATGAACTCGTAATGGCTCAAAGAAGGACGTAGGACACTGGAAAAAAAATCCCGGAAAATTTCCAGGAAAATTGGAAAACGGGGAACATCCAGTTTTTAATGCATAACTCGAGAACGGTTGCTTAGATATTTACGATTTTGGGCTTGATGAATTCGTATTGGCTCAAGGAAGGGCATAGGACACTGGAGGAAAATCTTCGAAAATTTTTAGGAAAATTGGTAATCGCGGAACATAGTTTGATTTTTAAGATTTTGGGATTGATGGATTCGTGATGGCCCAAAGGAGGAATATGGGGTGTCCTTTTCGTTTCGGCATTCAAATTGAATTGTATATTTGCTATTGCGTTCGGTCAAATTAAAAAAAAAAATGTCAGGCGATAGACCTCTTTTAGGTCATACCATTTCCGCAAAAAAATAATGGGTCACTCCCACTCTTTTTTTTTTAAAGTATAAACAAGTTGCACTTTGTATTGGGCTTTTAAATGCATATAACTCGGTAACCAAATTGAATTCCAACTGCAAAAGGACTTTTATTTAGTGACCCTAAAAAGATTCAAATGGTCATACAAAAATTTGATTAGAAAACCTCGTAATTTGTTAATAAAACAATAATTCAAATCTAAACCAACCGAAAAGTTAACTATACATACATATGTTATGATAAACATCAGCCACGAAAATATAATACTAAACGTAGCTTGATGGATGTGTTACCGCCTATGGTGCCATGGGTCCTAGGTTCGAACCTCGCGATTTACTTTTTTTTTTTTAATAAACTTATGTTTTTTTTTGTTTTATGTGTTTAACTTGTAACAAATGTTCTCGGCAGGGGATAATTCGAAAAAATGGCTTATCAGCGTCTGGTTGAGCATAAAAAACGTTAAAATTTGAAAATTATTACAATGTATATTTTATTAATATAAAAGAGAAATGTCGTCCATGTGTGCGTATAACTCGAGAATGGATCGTGCGATTTTCACGATTTTGGGCTTGATGAACTCGTATTGGCTCAAAGAAGGACGTAGGACACTGAAAAAAAAATCCCGGAAAATTTCCAGAAAATTGGAAAACGGGGAACATCCAGTTTTTAATGCATAACTCGAGAACGGTTGCTTAGATATTTACGATTTTGGGCTTGATGAATTCGTACTGGCTCAAGGAAGGGCATAGGACACTGGAGGAAAATCTTCGAAAATTTTTAGGAAAATTGGTAATCGCGGAACATAGTTTGATTTTTAAGATTTTGGGATTGATGGATTCGTGATGGCCCAAAGGAGGAATATGGGGTGTCCTTTTCGTTTCGGCATTCAAATTGAATTGTATATTTGCTATTGCGTTCGGTCAAATTAAAAAAAAAATGTCAGGCGATAGACCTCTTTTAGGTCATACCATTTCTGCAAAAAAATAATGGGTGACTCCCACTCTTTTTCTTTAAAGTATAAACAAGTTGCACTTTGTATGGGGCTTTTAAATGCATATAACTCGGTAACCAAATTGAATTCCAAATGCAAAAGGACTTTTATTTAGTGACCCTAAAAAGATTCAAATGGTCATCCAAAAATTTGATTAGAAAACCACGTAATTTGTTAATAAAACAATAATTCAAATCCTAACCAACCGAAAAGTTAACTATACATACATATGTTATCATAACCATCAGCCACGAAAATATAATACTAAACGTAGCTTGATGGATGTGTTACCGCCTCAGTCGATCTTGAACTGTGGAGGTGAGCGAACGTTAAGCGACTTTCCCAATTAAAATGGTGTTGCCTTAGTACAAGTTTAGCCAACAGATTTTTATATAGCCACCATCGCCGAGCGAAACGGGGCTAATTCCCTGTTAATTTCGAAAGTTGAGCTCCAGCTCATCTTCGCTTCATTAAAGAAAAAGAAGTCAGCAGGAATCGATGGTATATCCAACGTTGTACTGCGACATCTGCCTCAGGAAGCAGTTGACATTTATGCCACACTGTTTAACAACGCTCTGAATAATGCATATTATCCAGGGCGGTGGAAGACAGCTGTGGTTCATCCTCTCCCGAAAAAGGGTAAGGACAACTCCAATCCGGCGAATCTCCGGTCGATAAGTCTTCTTCCGAGTATCAGTAAGGTATTTGAGAAAGTTATAAATAGAGCTCTGTCCAAGTGGGCGGAGGACAACAATATCATACCGGACAATCAGTTCGGTTTTAAGGCGGGACATGACACCATTCATGCCGCGTCTAAGCTCGTTTCTGATGTCCAATGGAACAAATCTAAAAGACAGTGTACGGGTGCTTGTCTGGTTGACTTGGAGAAAGCTTTCGACACCGTATGGTTGGAATATCTGTATCTAAAGCTAGCCAGACTGGGCATAAGTAAACCGCTTTTGTATATGCTTTATGATATGCTCAATGGTAGAAAGTTTGTTGTCAAAATTGGCAATGTAACTTCTACCGCAACCTTCGAAATTAAAAATGGTCTTCAACAGGGAGCGGTGAACCGAATCTATTCAGTATTTACACCAGCGATCTGATAGGTAGTCTAGCCCATGCCATAGCGTATGCCGACGATCTAATTGCGTACATAACAGCTCCAGCAGTTGAGGTCATCAGAATTCTCTTGCAGCGTGACTTCGACAAGATTCAGCGATATTGCGATGACTGGAAGTTGAAAATCAACTTTCAGAAATCCGAAACCATTCTGTTCAGGACTCCATTGCGTGGAGCCCTTAGGGATACAAGAAAGAACTGGCGCAAGCTGGTGATCGTAGGGCCACATGGACATCCACTGGCGAATAAAAGTGTAGTAAAGTACCTTGGCATCTGGATGGATCAGTATTTGTATTTCGACAGACATATAAATGCTTTTGCCCTGACAAAACGGTTGTTTTATAGCAGCCGTCTTGACAGCAGGGTTAAGGTGATTTGCTACATGGCCCTTATCCGGCCAATGATTGCCTATGGATGCCCGGTGTGGTTCAACGTTGCCCCATCTCAAATGGAAAAGATTCGGGTGTTTGAGAGGCAGTGTCTTCGACGCTGCCTTGGATTACACAGAACACCAGAGTCGGAGTACAAACATTATTATTCCAACGAGGTTCTATACAATGAAGCCAACATTAACAGAATCGATAATTGTATAATCAAGCTGATTCGGGGTCACATTGCAAGAGCGATGTCCTCAGCCAATAGCTTAATTTTTGGGGCTTACTACCCCAACACCGATTACTACGAGAGTGTGCGTTTAAGTGGATTTATCCCACCCGATGCTTTCCTCTACTTAGACAGTCGAGGGCTGATACAGGACAGAGCGGCGGTTCCGCTAATCTACCACGTCGGCCGCAGAACTGTAGATAGGCGACTCCTTTATAGTCGAGACGTCCTCGCACAGGGCGGAGCAGAGCGCCTTCGGTTCAGTAGGACTGTGTCCGATCGGGACCGAAGAGATAGGGGAAAACAAGAGAACCAGTTTTGGTGGTTTAATGAAGAATTAGATACAATATAGTTGACTTAGTTTCCTCGTCTTGGCCGACTTACATAGTTTTAAGTGTATTAATTAAGTAGGGACAGTCAGGGTGTCACCAAAACAAACAAAAAACAAAAAATTAAAACAAAAAAATTATAAAATCAAAAAAAACCTAAAAAAAAAAAAAAAAAATTAAAAAAAAAAATAAAAAATGATTGCTGTGGCTGTTCTAGTTTTAAGGTAGTTGTAAGTAGTTTTATAGTTCTAAGTAGTTTTAATTAGTTTTTAATTAGTTTTAATTAGTTTTTAATTAGCTTTAAGTTTTATATAAGCAAAAAAAAAAAAATGTTAAAGTAACCAAGTTTTTTTAAAAAAAAGTCTTTCTTGGTAAAAAATAAAACCAATTAAAAATATTATTTTTAAGATAGTTCGTAGGCCGAAAGGCATTAGCATTAAGTTATTGTTTAATTTAGAGCGCCCGCTTAGGGCCAGTAAGTTATTTTTAAGATATTGATAAGTAGGCTAGTTTTTCATGAATTTTTGTCTGGCTTTAAGATAGTTATAAGAAAATGAATAAATAAAAATGAATTTCAAAAAAAAAAAAAATGTGTTACCGCCTATGGTGCCAGGGGTCCCAGGTTCGAACCTCGCGATTTACTTTTTTTTTAATAAACTTATGTTTTTTTTTGTTTTATGTGTTTAACTTGTAACAAATGTTCTCGGCAGGGGGTAATTCGAAAAAATGGCTTAACAGCGTCTGGTTGAGCATAAAAAACGTTAAAATTTGAAAATTATTACAATGTATATTTTATTAATATAAAAGAGAAATGTCGTCCGTGTGTGCGTATAACTCGAGAATGGATCGTGCGATTTTCACGATTTTGGGCTTGATGAACTCGTATTGGCTCAAAGAAGGACGTAGGATACTGGAAAAAAAATCCCGGAAAATTTCCGGGAAATTGGAAAACGGGGAACATCCAGTTTTTAATGCATAACTCGAGAACGGTTGCTTAGATATTTACGATTTTGGGCTTGATGAATTCGTATTGGCTCAAGGAAGGGCATAGGACACTGGAGGAAAATCTTCGAAAATTTTTAGGAAAATTGGTAATCGCGGAACATAGTTTGATTTTTAAGATTTTGGGATTGATGGATTCGTGATGGCCCAAAGGAGGAATATGGGGTGTCCTTTTCGTTTCGGCATTCAAATTGAATTGTATATTTGCTATTGCGTTCGGTCAAATTAAAAAAAAAATGTCAGGCGATAGACCTCTTTTAGGTCATACCATTTCTGCAAAAAAATAATGGGTCACTCCCACTCTTTTTTGTTAAAGTATAAACAAGTTGCACTTTGTATGGGGCTTTTAAATGCATATAACTCGGTAACCAAATTGAATTCCAAATGCAAAAGGACTTTTATTTAGTGACCCTAAAAAGATTCAAATGGTCATCCAAAAATTTGATTAGAAAACCTCGTAATTTGTTAATAAAACAATAATTCAAATCTTAACCAACCGAAAAGTTAACTATACATACATATGTTATCATAAAAATCAGCCATGAAAATATAATACTGAACGTAGCTTGATAGATGTGATTAAAGGTGCCACCAATAAACACGTTTAAAATGGAATTACAGAACACAATAAAGCTATGTAAGTCGGCCATAGGCACAAATTTTACAATAAAAAGATTAAGTGTAGATAGGCACGCTATTCAGTGCTTTTCCATTAAAGATTATAAAATTATTAAAGATTTGTTAAATGAATCCACAACGGAGTTCTTTAGTTTTACCCCAAAAACTGAAAAGTTTCAGACGGTCCTACTAAAGGGCATAGACTCCTACACGGACCCACAGGTGCTCTTAAATGAGCTTCGCCAAAAAGCGAGCGACGATCTCGAATTTATCGGGGTTAAGCCGTTCGCTACAGTTAAGGCCAGGCGGGAGAAACGGAATCTGCCGTTCTTCCTGGTACAGCTTTCGCTCAGCAGCAAACTGGAAAGTCTGAGGAGTATCTCCGTCCTCGACTACCAGCTTGTGACTTGGGATAAATTAAAGAGGCGCGGCGACATGCTTCAATGCATGCGCTGCCAAAGGTTCGGCCATGCTGCGGCAAACTGCGAAATGCAGTCACGCTGCGTCAAGGGTGGTGAGAACCACATGTTAGGAGAGTGTAAGCTCGGGCAGGAAAGGGTCGAATTGACCCAACTTAAATGTGCACTTTGCCGAGGTGACGGGCACCCCGCAAACTATAGGGGGTGTCCGACGTTTCAGCAAATGAAACACAATAAAGCGGCAAGGCAAGCAGAGATGATAGTAAGACGCCCACCAACGCGTCCTCAAACAACAATTTCCGTCAATCCCCAAATTTCCTACGCCCAAATGGCGTCAGGAAAGGGAAAAACGGCACAGCCTGCGCCAAAGGCAGCCCCACAGGCCCTTGTGCCAAAGGCTCCGGACCCACAGGCCGAAATAAGAGGTTTGCTACTGGCCAGATAAGTGAGCAGGCGAAAAGGGTAGACAATATCTACTCTGCTTTGTCGAGCTTATCGCATTTTATAGGTTAAGGGCGCGCTGCCGGAGAGGCCCTTAAAGATCCTTGCTGTGAATATAAATTCATTGATTAGGACCGAACGTAGAGCAAATCTTTTCCAATTGTTGAAAGATCAGAGTCCTGATGTGTTTATGGCCAGCGAAACTAAGCTGAACCAGAAACATAAATTGACTAACAATAATTACAATATCGTACGAAGAGATCGGCCCAACTCCACTTTGGGGGGAGGAGTCGCAATCTTTGTACGAAAAGGCATAAATTATAAAGTAATATATAATAGTGAAGTACGCAGATTTCGGTTGCTTGAGGCGTGTATCGTATGCATTCCTCTCAAACATGGGAAGCGGATGTATGCGATTGCGACTTATGCACCGGAATCACCTCAGCCAACTGAATTTTTAACAGAGCTCGAAAAACTTTTTCAATGCTTACAATTGAACTCGGAAGAGAATTACTATCTCATGGCCGGTGATTTAAATGCCAAACATGTAGATTGGGGAAATCAAATACAAAATCCGAGAGGTAGCCATCTATTTAATTGGATGTGTCAATACAACGTTGAGTATATGCTCGACCTTTTGGCTACTGAAAGGCCTTCGTTTCCAAGGAGCGGTTCCTATCTGGATCTATTGTTGAAAGACACAAGACTGACAATTACTGACACTGTGGGTCAACGACCAAGAAAATGTTTACGAACGATCGAGTACGACAGTGACCACTGCGGACTTGCTGCCGTAATTCAACTTCCGAACGAGCTCGTGGAGTTGGAGGAGTATGTGCCAGTGCATTCTTACAATTACAGTAAGACTCGCTGGCCACGCTTCACCAGCGCTTTATCGAGTGAACTACGAATGAACAACATATCCCCACCAAATGACAGGAATTTAACAAATACCGAAATTGACGATTACTTGGAAAAGATGGACAGTATAATCCAACGAACAATGGAAAAAACAATACCAAAATACAAAGAACGCGAAGCCACAGACATGTACCGCAACGCGACCATCGACGCACTACACAGACAAAAAAGTGGACTTTTGACAAGACTGAAACTCTTGTACAGACGTTTGCCGACATACACGATCTGGAGATTAGGACACTGAAGTCGTCAATTAAAAACATCAACCAATTGATCAAGGAAAATTACCAGTTGTCTATTAATTTGTATTGGGACAACAAAATTCGGGCAGTTAATTCTAGCGACCCGAGTATGTTTCCTCAAATTAATAAAATATTTAGACGGAATGATCAAAACGAACTTCCGTGTCTTAAGCTTCAGAGAACGACTGAGAACAGAGACGTACTTCTGATAGCAGGCATAGATCCAAAGGAAGCCGTCTTGGACGATGACCTCTTTATAATCGAAGATCCTCGTGAGAAAGTGGAGGCTGTGGGGGCTGCTTTCCAGCAAGTGTACAAGGTGAATGCTAGCATTCGCTCGAACCATGACCTGGAAAACAGAGCCTTGCTTCACCACTTCTACCTTCGAAATGAAATGACGCAATGGCGATCAGAGAATCTCGGTTTCACCGGGTTCAATGAAGAACACTTGGCAAACGCCACCATCGCCGAGCGAAACGGGGCTAATTCCCTGTTAATTTCGAAAGTTGAGCTCCAGCTCATCTTCGCTTCATTAAAGAAAAAGAAGTCAGCAGGAGTCGATGGTATATCCAACGTTGTACTGCGACATCTGCCTCAGGAAGCAGTTGACATTTATGCCACACTGTTTAACAACGCTCTGAATAATGCATATTATCCAGGGCGGTGGAAGACAGCTGTGGTTCATCCTCTCCCGAAAAAGGTAAGGACAATCAGTTCGGTTTTAAGGCGGGACATGACACCATTCATGCCGCGTCTAAGCTCGTTTCTGATGTCCAATGGAACAAATCTAAAAGACAGTGTACGGGTGCTTGTCTCGTTGACTTGGAGAAAGCTTTCGACACCGTATGGTTAGAAGGTCTGTATCTAAAGCTAGCCAGACTGGGCATAAGTAAACCGCTTTTATACATGCTTTATGATATGCTCAATGGTAGAAAGTTTGTTGTCAAAATTGGCAATGTAACTTCTACCGCAACCTTCGAAATTAAAAATGGTCTTCAACAGGGAGCGGTGAACTCACCGATTCTATTCAGTATTTACACCAGCGATCTGATAGGTAGTCTAGCCCATGCCATAGCGTATGCCGACGATCTAATTGCGTACATAACAGCTCCAGCAGTTGAGGTCATCAGAATTCTCTTGCAGCGTGACTTCGACAAGATTCAGCGATATTGCGATGACTGGAAGTTGAAAATCAACTTTCAGAAATCCGAAACCATTCTGTTCAGGACTCGATTGCGTGGAGCCCCTAGGGATACAAGAAAGAACTGGCGCAAGCTGGTGATCGTAGGGCCACATGGACATCCACTGGCGAATAAAAGTGTAGTAGAGTACCTTGGCATCTGGATGGATCAGTATTTGTATTTCGACAGACATATAAATGCTGCTCTGACCAGAGCCAGGGGAGCTTTTGCCCTGACAAAACGGTTGTTTTATAGCAGCCGTCTTGACAGCAGGGTTAAGGTGATTTGCTATATGGCCCTTATCCGGCAAATGATTGCCTATGGATGCCCGGTGTGGTTCAACGTTGCCCCATCTCAAATGGAAAAGATTCGGGTGTTTGAGAGGCAGTAGTGTCTTTGACGCTGCCTTGGATTACACAGAACACCAGAGTCGGAGTACAAACATTATTATTCCAACGAGGTTCTATACAATGGAGCCAACATTAACAGAATCGATAATTTTATAATCAAGCTGATTCGGGGTCACGTTGCTAGAGCGATGTCCTCGGCCAACAGCTTATTTTTTGGGGCTTACTACCCCAACACTGATTACTACGAGAATGTGCGTTTAAGTGGATTTATCCCACCCGATGCTTTCCTCTATTTAGACAGTCGAGGGCTGATACAGGATAGAGCGGCGGTTTCGGTAATCTACCACGTCGGCCGTAGAACTGTAGATAGGCGACTCCTTTATGGTCGAGACGTCCTCGCACAGGACGGAGCAGAGCGCCTTGGGTTCAGCAGGACTGTGTCCGATCGGGACCGGAGAGAGAGAGAGTAAGACAGGAGAACCAGTTTTGGTGGTTGAATTACAATGACACATGATATAATTAAGTTGACTTAGTAGAGTATAGTTTTAAGTAGTTTTAATTAGTTTTAATTATATTGTAAGTTTTATCAAAAATTATAAAAAAAAAATGATAAAAAATCCAAGTTTTTCTTGAAAATCTTTCTTGGAAAAAATAAAACCAAGATAGGATAATATTGAAGTAGTTTATAGGCCGAAAGGCATTAGCATTAAGTTATTGTTTAATTTAGAGCGCCCGTTTAGGGCCAGTAAGTTATTTTTAAGATAATGATAAGTAGGCTAGTTTTTCATGAACTTTTGTCTAGCTATAAGATAGTTATAAGTAAAATGAAAAATAAAAATGAATTAAAAAAAAAAAAAAAAAAAAAAATGTGATACCGCCTATGGTGCCAGGGGTCCCAGGTTCGAACCTCGCGATTTACTTTTTTTTTTTTTAATAAACTTTTGTTTTTTTTTTTTTGTTTTATGTGTTTAACTTGTAACAAATGTTCTCGGCAGGGGGTAATTCGAAAAAAAATGGCTTAACAGCGTCTGGTTGAGCATAAAAAAACATAAAATTTTAAAAATTATTACAATTTTCATTTAAATATTTTAATTATTATCGATTTAAAAATGTTAACGACCGATTTGATACAAGTTGTACCTGAGATGGAATTATGGAAGAAAAAAATATTTTCAAATTAGGGTGGCTCAAAAAATGTCAACTCCTTTGTTCATTGACCGATTTTGTTAAAATTTTAATATGTTTTAGATGTCAATGTTTTAGTTCAAAAAAATGTCAACTTCTTTGTTCTTTGACCGATTTTGATAAAATTCAAATATGTTGAGCTGACATAGACGTATGGTAGAACAATCCTTTTCAAATTATGGTGGCACACAAAAATATTCACTTTTATGTTCTTTGAAAAAAAGACGAGACAAACAAGAAACGAATTGTATATGTATGTATAATCAGTCTCATAAAGGCATCGTGTAAGCATTGTGCTGTTATTATTTTTCAATATTAATAACACAATAAAAATGAACCCGCTCATTCTTGTCATAATAATGCCAGAACTTCAAATAGTCATTATTTTGTCTTCGTTTGCATGCATGTCATTAATGAATTGATTTTTGCCATTATTTGACCATATTATACCCCGCTTATATGAGGTACTGAAGCGAGTTTCAAGCTTGATTGGCCCCTTTGTAAACCTACATTGAGTTGAAATGAAAGCAGTGGCATATCCGTCGTTCATCTCCAGTGAAGGCAGCAAGTGAAAACGAGTTGAATTTTTTGATACAAAACGTGGGTCGAAGAGTCGGGCTGATGGATTTGTTGACAACAGTGTTCTTGCATATTATGTGTGAGTAAAATTATTTATTTGTTTTGATAACTATGCGAAGAACGTACTTAAATTTATAAGACTTTACCTGTCTGAAATGAATATAGACCATTTCCTTCATCTGTAATCTTAATACCATATCAACTCAACTTAAAACGCGGTTCTCAACTCAGGTGACGAAAAACTTGGGTCTACAATACGACCCTAATCTAATACTACGTTTCCACCAGACACTAAACCGAGATTTAGTAAGATTATCACAAATCTCCTTGAAATCTACAAGATTTACCATACAAATTTTAATCTCCTCAAATAATGATTTCAAATAAAACTCATTCAAATCTACTTGGAAACATTAGTTTGTCAAATCAAACAAACTTTTTTTTCAAATAATAATTGTGGAACCGACCCATTTTGGTTTATTGACAGATGGAAATGTAAATAAAAACTTTCCATCTCACTTCCACTTCATATCAAAAAAATGAAACACCATTTGAATCGTTTTGCCATAATCCTCTTTTTGTGCAGTGGAAACACCAAACAAATCTCATTACCTAAATCTCGGTTTAGTGGTTGGTGGAAACGTAGTATAAGTGCCCGATTACACGATTCGTTTTTTCGGTTGTTTCGTCTTTCGCCTTTTTGACAGATTGGGTGAGGGGAGAAGAAATGTAGAGGGAAGGAAGTAACGAAAGCAGGAATGAAAATTTCAAGACTTTTTCTGGTTGAACTTTGACGTTTCTGATTTGGCAACCACAATGCCCCTCGATGTTAGCAAAAAACAATTTGAACAAAAATGATTGAATTGGAAAATTGTTTTTCGTAATTGGATATACCTAATATACTATTGTTTTTGAGAAATAAGTGATTAAAAAATATTTTTATTTATTACTAATGATTATTTTCTTACAAAACAACCCCAATTGCATGAAAGTCAAAATAACGAATGGAAGTACGTATGCATTTTTGCGAACCATGTAATCATGAACGTTCGTGCCTGTCAAAAAGAAGAAAGAGGAAACGACCGAAAAAACGAATCGTGTAATCAGGCTCTAACTTGATCTT